>CM076848.1:57752115-58176293 GCA_039519185.1 Astragalus membranaceus | reverse complement strand
CATGTGTTCTTGAGGGTTTCTCCTATTACCGGTGTTGGTCGAGCGTTGAAATCGAAGAAGCTCACTCCTCGATTTGTTGGACCTTATCAGATTTCTGAAAGAATCGGAAATGTGGCTTATAGAGTGGCTTTACCGCCAAATCTTTCGAACTTGCATGACGTGTTTCACGTGTCACAACTTCGGAAGTATGTTTCGGATCCATCTCATGTGATCCATATGGACGATGTAGAGGTGCGGGATAATCTCACTGTGGAGACGATGCCCGTACGGATTGAGGATCGTGAAGTGAAAGCGCTTAGAGGCAAAGAGATTGCATTAGTGAAAGTGGTCTGGCTAGGAGCTGCCGGCGAGAGTATGACTTGGGAACTAGAGAGCAAGATGCGAGAATCCTACCCAGAATTGTTTGATCAGGTAAATTTCGAGGACGAAATATTTTAAGTGGGGGAGAGTTGTAACGCCCTAAAATATTTAATTAATTCATTTAATTAAGTATTTGGGGATTTAAATTAATTTAAGTGACATAATTTATTTATCTTAATTTTTATTTATTTTTGGTGGTATTAGGAGGGAGTGGAGGCGCCACTTGCATGACTTGGGCTTAAGTGAAAAGCCCAAGCCCATGATTCCCAATGTATGCGAAAGTGGTTAGGTTGTTGGGGGCTAGGGTTTTGGTGGAAAATTGCGAAGTTGAAAGAGAGAGCAAGAGAGAAAGAGAATAGCGTGAGAAAGAGAGAGAGCAAGGCGGCCAAGAGGAGAAGGAGAAGAAAATTCGAAGATCAAGGAGGAAGGAGGTCTCCGTTGTTGCTGTGGATCTGTAGGTGACTGCATCCTAGGCATCGAATTCTTCTTGAAAAGGTTAGGGGAGCTCTATCCTTCCATCTAATAGATCTCATGATAGGTTCTAGATCTAGGGTTTGTATTAGAACCGTATGTTTCTTGATGCTCCTTGATGTTCTTGATATTCTTGGTTTGCCATGGTGATGATCCTCATGTATACGTTTATGTATGCCATATGCGAATTGACTTGGTGATTGAACCTTGAGATAATGCGAATTACATATGTGTTTTGATGATTTTGACATTTGTGCGTTCATGGACTTATGATTGGTATGTTGGAATGATTGTGATTTTTCGCATTTTGGATGAATGGGTGTATAGGCGCTTAGGTGCCAAAGTGATGATGATGTTAGTGCTCCAAA
Source organism: Astragalus membranaceus (assembly GCA_039519185.1). Taxonomy (NCBI): domain Eukaryota; kingdom Viridiplantae; phylum Streptophyta; class Magnoliopsida; order Fabales; family Fabaceae; genus Astragalus; species Astragalus membranaceus. Next base: position 58,175,094 of record CM076848.1, on the reverse strand, counting down.
AGAATTTTATCAATTGATTAAATTAAGCGTTATTTTGGGTGTTGAAAATTATAAGATTTTGATGAGTTAAATGGCTAAAAATCAGTTTTTAGTGTTTTGAAAAATTGCTGGAAAAATGGTGATTCTTGGTTTTTAGTGTTGAAGAGTTGTTGGAAAATCTGGGTTGTGTTGCTGCTGTGTTCTGGGCGCCAAGCGTCTGTGCTGGGCGCCTGTGGCTTGTGTGTTGCGCGTGTGTGCGCGCCTGGGCGCTGGGCGCCTGTGGCGTGCTGTGTTGCGCGTGTGTGCGCGCCTGGGCGCTGGGCGCCTGTGGCGTGCGTGTTGCCTGCGTGTTGCGCTGAGGCGCTGGGTGCCAGCGCTGGACGCTGAGCGCCCGTGCGTGTTGCGTGTGTGCGTTGTGTTGCGCGCCTGGGCGCTGGGCGCCAGTGCGCGTGTTGCCTGGGCGCCTAAGGCGCCTGTTTCCAGCATGTTGCCTGATTTTTTTTCCAAACTTATTTTTAACATAACTTTTGACTCAGATGTCCGTTTTGAACGATTCGAAAAGTGTCGTGTAGCTTTTTACGTTGTCTATCTATGGGTCCAATTTTTAAAATGGAAAATTGTTATTTTCTGACTGTTTGTGGGCGCCCAAGTGGCTGTCCCCGGTGATCGTCCCAGTGACGTTGAAAAATGATATGAAGCTCTTTAAAAACCCCTTTTGGTGTATAAACAACAGTTTTAGCGAAGTAATGTCAAAAATGATGATTTTGACGATGATGCCTTCAGGGCTAGTTAAATGACTGTTTCGCCCTTAGTGGCTATTATTATTATTTATGACGTGTAAAAGACTGTTTTGCCCCTAGTGGCCAAAGTTAATGATAATGATGTGTAAATGACGAGGATGCCCTTGGTGGCTAGTCAAATGACGTTTTCGCCCTCAGTGGCTATTATTTGAGTTGATTGATAATTATGTGTAAGTGACGATGAAAACCCAGTGACGTTTTGGGGCCCGAAGGGCTAAGTGATGTTAAGGTCCAAATGGCCTAGTGACGTTATGTGCTGATTGTGAATTTGACAGGTGCTGTGCTCTTTGCGAGCAAACCGGTAAGTGACGGGTCACATAGTTGACTGTGAATTGAATAAATGTGTGTTTGTGTATTGTGAGTGGTGCATGTCATAGTGTCTCATGCCCATATGCATTAAACCCAGTGACGTTTTTTGGGGCCTGAGTGGCTAAGTGACGATGAGGCCTTAAGGGCTAAGCGACGTTTTGTGAAAAGGTACCTCATGCATATACCCGCGAGTGGGTTGCATTTTCATAAGCCTACATGACATGAGATGAGTTATTGTAAATGATGTGAATGATGACTGTGATGTGGATGTTTAGTGTATTGAATGGTGATTGTTCTAGTGCGTAGCCTATGATTAGTACTTATCATATTTTCTATTATATGGATTGAAATGATGCTCACCCTTTCCTGTTTGAATGTTACCCCCGTGTTGGTAACGTGCAGGTGATTCCCAGTGAATGCCTTAGCTTCACTTCTTGAGTCGAGTCGTCATGCTCTGATACGTAGCACTCAGGGGGGAAAACGAACTCGATATTTTATTAATGATTTTCCGGTTGTTATGTCCATGTGGACCCTTCTGTTATGTTTTAATTATTTTCCGCTGCGTAGTTGGTTTTGTTATGTTGAGTTTTATAAGCGACGTTAAAATGAGGCTTGAGATTCTGATATTGTGACGTGCTACGTGGATGTATGACTTTTGAGTTAAACTGTTTTAAAATTGATAAGCGACGTTTTATTGAAGTATGTGTAACATTCCCTATGAACGAAATTTTTAAACTCTGATTTTTATAAACAAAGTGACGGGTAGAAAGGGGTGTTACATTAGTGGTATCAGAGCAGTTCGGTCAGTCCGGCCAATGTTGTCCTGTCATAGTGTCTTATGACAATAGATTAGTTCTGAATCTTTGGTTTGTGCTGCAGTGATAGTTCATAATGGCTGGGAGGAACGACGCTGCTCTTGCTGCTGCATTGCAAGCTATGGCTCAGGCGATGCAAGGTCAGCAGAATGCTGGAGATAATGCTGGTTTTCGGAGTCTGACAACCTTCCAGAGAGAGAATCCGCCCACCTTTAGGGGCAAATATGATCCAGATGGTGCTATGGCTTGGTTGAAGGAGATCGAGAGGATTTTCAGGGTGATGGACTGTACTGTTGAGCAGAAGGTCCGTTTTGGTACCCACATGTTAGCCGAGGAGGCCGACGACTGGTGGTTGGCTACTAGGCAGAGGTTAGAGGCTGTGCAGGAAGAGATTACTTGGGAGGTATTCAGCAGGGAATTTCTGAGAAAGTATTTTCCTGAAGACGTCCGAGGGAAGAAAGAGATAGAGTTTTTGGAGCTGAAGCAGGGTGGTATGTCTGTGACTGCCTATGCGGCAAAATTTGCGGAGCTAGCAAATTTTATCCACACTACAGTGAGGCTACGGCTGAATTTTCAAAATGCATCAAATTTGAGAATGGGTTAAGGCCTGATATTAAAAAGGCCATCGGTTATCAGAAGATTCGTGTGTTCGCAGATCTGGTTGACAGTTGCAGAATCTTCGAGGAGGACAGTACTGCTCATTACAAAGCTACTTCTGAGAAAAAGGGCAAGTTTCAGAGTCGAAGCAAGCCGTACGAGGTTCCTGCGGGTAAGGGTTATCAGAGGGCTGCTGGAGGTAAGGGTTCTAGTGGGGGATATGCCCCTGCTAGCATTGTCTGTTATAAGTGTGGCAAGCCTGGCCACAAGAGTACTACATGCAGGTCTGATGAAAGGAATTGCTACCGTTGTGGTAAAAAGGGTCATATGGCAGCCGAGTGTAAGGTTAAGGATGTGGTGTGTTTCAACTGTGGTGAGTCTGGGCATATCAGTACAAAGTGTACAAAGCCGAAAAAGGAAAGGTCTACTGGGAAGGTATTTGCATTGGCAGGAGAGGAGCCTGATGATGATGATGGTCTGATTAGAGGTACGTGTTTTATTAATGGTACTTCTCTGAAATCTCTTATTGATACTGGTGCTACCCATTGTTTTATATCTGTTGATTGTTGTAAGAGATTGGGTCTTGTTTTATCTGCTATGTGTGGGGATATGGTTGTCGATACTCCTGCGAAGGGGTCGGTGATTACGTCCCAGGTGTGTTCTCAGTGTCCCGTGTCGGTCTTCGGCAGGGACTTTATTGTGAATTTTGTTTGTTTGCCATTGAGAGGTCTGGATGTAATCTTAGGCATGGACTGGTTAGAGAATAATCACGTTCATATCAACTGTCGTAGCAAGTCGGTTAGTTTCGGTGAAGAAAGTTCGGTTTTGGTGTCTGCTGGTCAGTTGAAAAAATTGAAGAAAGAAGGAGTTCAGTTATTTGCGTTGATGGCTTCGTTGTCTGCTGAGAGTCAGGCTGTTATTGAAGAACTGAAGGTAGTACGCGAGTTTCCTGAAGTATTTCCTGATGAAATTTCGGGTGTGCCACCGGAAGGAGAAGTTGAGTTTTCGATTGATCTTGTGCCTGGTACGAGGCCTGTGTCTATGGCACCGTACAGGATGTCGGCGTCGGAATTGTCTGAGTTAAAGACGCAACTTGAAGAATTGCTTGAGAAAAAGTTTGTGAGACCGAGTGTGTCACCGTGGGGAGCTCCGGTATTGTTAGTGAAGAAGAAAGATGGGAGCATGAGGTTATGTGTGGACTATCGTCAGTTGAATAAGGTAACTATCAAGAATAAGTATCCGCTTCCGAGGATCGACGATCTGATGGATCAGTTAGTGGATGCCCGTGTTTTCAGCAAAATTGATTTGAGGTCCGGATATCATCAGATTAAAGTAAAGGATGAAGATGTTCAGAAGACAGCGTTCAGGACAAGGTATGAGCATTATGAGTATTCAGTGATGCCGTTCGGTGTGACCAATGCTCCTGGTGTATTTATGGAATATATGAACCGTATTTTCCATAATTACCTAGATCGGTTTGTGGTAATCTTCATAGATGACATTCTAGTTTATTCCAAGTCAGAGGAAGAGCATGCTGAGCACCTGAAGTCAGCGTTGGAAGTTTTAAAAGAGAAAAAGTTGTATGCTAAGTTATCGAAGGGTGAGTTCTGGCTGAAAGAGGTGAGTTTCCTTGGGCACGTGATTTCTGGTAATGGTATTGCGGTTGATCCGGCAAAAGTAGAAGCAGTGTTGGAATGGGAGTCTCCGAAGTCCGTAACAGAGATTAGAAGCTTTTTGGGTTTGGCTGGGTACTACAGGAGGTTCATCGAGGGTTTTTCCAAGTTGGCCCTTCCGTTGACTCAGTTGACTTGCAAGGGTAAAGTTTTTGTTTGGGATGCCCGGTGTGAGGAAAGTTTTATGGAACTGAAAAAGAGATTGACAACGTCGCCTGTTTTGACGTTGCCTAATCCGGAGGAACCGTTTGTTGTATATTGTGACGCTTCGAAGATGGGTCTGGGTGGTGTGCTGATGCAAGATGGAAAGGTTGTTGCGTATGCATCGAGGCAATTGCGGATTCATGAGAAAAATTACCCTACGCATGATTTGGAATTGGCTGCTGTGGTATTTGTGCTCAAGATTTGGAGGCACTACCTTTATGGTTCGAGGTTCGAAGTGTTCAGTGATCATAAGAGTCTAAAGTATCTGTTCGATCAGAAAGAGTTGAATATGAGACAGCGTCGGTGGTTGGAGCTCTTGAAAGATTATGACTTTGGTTTGAATTATCATCCCGGCAAAGCTAATGTCGTGGCTGATGCTTTAAGCAGAAAGTCTTTGCATATGTCGGCAATGATGGTGAAAGAGTTAGAGTTGATCGAGGAATTCAGAGATTTGAGTTTGGTGTGTAAAATGACACCTCGCAGTGTCAAGCTGGGAATGTTGAAGATCGATAATGATTTCCTGGGCAGCATCAGGGAAGCTCAGAAAGCAGATGTCAAGCTGGTGGATTTAATTAATGGGGCCGGTCAGTCTGAAGATGAAGATTTCAAATTAGATTCCAGTGGTGTGTTGAGGTTCCGGGGTAGGATCTGTGTTCCGGACGATGAAGAGATGAGAAAGGCAATTTTAGAAGAGGGTCACCGTAGCAAGTTGAGTATCCATCCTGGAGCGACGAAAATGTATCAAGATCTAAAAAAGATGTTTTGGTGGTATGGTATGAAGAGAGATGTGGCACAGTTTGTGTATGCCTGTTTGACCTGTCAGAAATCTAAGGTTGAGCATCAGAAGCCTGCAGGGTTAATGCAACCGTTGGAAGTCCCAGAGTGGAAATGGGATAGCATTGCGATGGATTTTGTGACGGGGTTACCGAATACAGCTAAGGGTCATGACGCAATTTGGGTGATCATTGATAGGTTAACGAAGTCTGCTCATTTTATTCCTATTAATATCACTTATCCGGTGTCGAGGTTGGCAGAGGTCTATGTCAAAGAAATTGTGAAGCTGCACGGTGTTCCGAAGAGTATTGTGTCAGATAGGGATCCGAGGTTCACTTCTGAGTTTTGGAAGAGTTTGCAGAAGGAATTGGGTTCAAAGTTAAAGATGAGTTCAGCGTATCATCCTCGGACGGATGGTCAGTCGGAAAGAACAATTCAGTCGTTAGAGGATTTGTTGAGGGCTTGTGTATTGGAACAGCGGGGTTCGTGGGATTCCTACCTTGCGTTGATTGAGTTTACCTATAACAACAGTCACCATTCCAGTATCGGGATGGCACCGTTTGAAGCATTGTATGGTCGAAAGTGTAGGACACCATTATGTTGGTATGAGTCGGGAGAAAGTGTAGTGTTGGGTCCGGAGATTGTCCGGGAGACCACAGAGAAGATCAAGATGATCCGTGAGAAGATGAAGGCTTCGCAGAGTCGTCAGAAGAGTTATCATGACAAGCGGAGGAAGGACTTAGAATTTCAGGAGGGTGAGCATGTGTTCTTGAGGGTTTCTCCTATTACCGGTGTTGGTCGAGCGTTGAAATCGAAGAAGCTCACTCCTCGATTTGTTGGACCTTATCAGATTTCTGAAAGAATCGGAAATGTGGCTTATAGAGTGGCTTTACCGCCAAATCTTTCGAACTTGCATGACGTGTTTCACGTGTCACAACTTCGGAAGTATGTTTCGGATCCATCTCATGTGATCCATATGGACGATGTAGAGGTGCGGGATAATCTCACTGTGGAGACGATGCCCGTACGGATTGAGGATCGTGAAGTGAAAGCGCTTAGAGGCAAAGAGATTGCATTAGTGAAAGTGGTCTGGCTAGGAGCTGCCGGCGAGAGTATGACTTGGGAACTAGAGAGCAAGATGCGAGAATCCTACCCAGAATTGTTTGATCAGGTAAATTTCGAGGACGAAATATTTTAAGTGGGGGAGAGTTGTAACGCCCTAAAATATTTAATTAATTCATTTAATTAAGTATTTGGGGATTTAAATTAATTTAAGTGACATAATTTATTTATCTTAATTTTTATTTATTTTTGGTGGTATTAGGAGGGAGTGGAGGCGCCACTTGCATGACTTGGGCTTAAGTGAAAAGCCCAAGCCCATGATTCCCAATGTATGCGAAAGTGGTTAGGTTGTTGGGGGCTAGGGTTTTGGTGGAAAATTGCGAAGTTGAAAGAGAGAGCAAGAGAGAAAGAGAATAGCGTGAGAAAGAGAGAGAGCAAGGCGGCCAAGAGGAGAAGGAGAAGAAAATTCGAAGATCAAGGAGGAAGGAGGTCTCCGTTGTTGCTGTGGATCTGTAGGTGACTGCATCCTAGGCATCGAATTCTTCTTGAAAAGGTTAGGGGAGCTCTATCCTTCCATCTAATAGATCTCATGATAGGTTCTAGATCTAGGGTTTGTATTAGAACCGTATGTTTCTTGATGCTCCTTGATGTTCTTGATATTCTTGGTTTGCCATGGTGATGATCCTCATGTATACGTTTATGTATGCCATATGCGAATTGACTTGGTGATTGAACCTTGAGATAATGCGAATTACATATGTGTTTTGATGATTTTGACATTTGTGCGTTCATGGACTTATGATTGGTATGTTGGAATGATTGTGATTTTTCGCATTTTGGATGAATGGGTGTATAGGCGCTTAGGTGCCAAAGTGATGATGATGTTAGTGCTCCAAAAGAATTTTATCAATTGATTAAATTAAGCGTTATTTTGGGTGTTGAAAATTATAAGATTTTGATGAGTTAAATGGCTAAAAATCAGTTTTTAGTGTTTTGAAAAATTGCTGGAAAAATGGTGATTCTTGGTTTTTAGTGTTGAAGAGTTGTTGGAAAATCTGGGTTGTGTTGCTGCTGTGTTCTGGGCGCCAAGCGTCTGTGCTGGGCGCCTGTGGCTTGTGTGTTGCGCGTGTGTGCGCGCCTGGGCGCTGGGCGCCTGTGGCGTGCTGTGTTGCGCGTGTGTGCGCGCCTGGGCGCTGGGCGCCTGTGGCGTGCGTGTTGCCTGCGTGTTGCGCTGAGGCGCTGGGTGCCAGCGCTGGACGTTGAGCGCCCGTGCGTGTTGCGTGTGTGCGTTGTGTTGCGCGCCTGGGCGCTGGGCGCCAGTGCGCGTGTTGCCTGGGCGCCTAAGGCGCCTGTTTCCAGCATGTTGCCTGATTTTTTTTCCAAACTTATTTTTAACATAACTTTTGACTCAGATGTCCGTTTTGAACGATTCGAAAAGTGTCGTGTAGCTTTTTACGTTGTCTATCTATGGGTCCAATTTTTAAAATGGAAAATTGTTATTTTCTGACTGTTTGTGGGCGCCCAAGTGGCTGTCCCCGGTGATCGTCCCAGTGACGTTGAAAAATGATATGAAGCTCTTTAAAAACCCCTTTTGGTGTATAAACAACAGTTTTAGCGAAGTAATGTCAAAAATGATGATTTTGACGATGATGCCTTCAGGGCTAGTTAAATGACTGTTTCGCCCTTAGTGGCTATTATTATTATTTATGACGTGTAAAAGACTGTTTTGCCCCTAGTGGCCAAAGTTAATGATAATGATGTGTAAATGACGAGGATGCCCTTGGTGGCTAGTCAAATGACGTTTTCGCCCTCAGTGGCTATTATTTGAGTTGATTGATAATTATGTGTAAGTGACGATGAAAACCCAGTGACGTTTTGGGGCCCGAAGGGCTAAGTGATGTTAAGGTCCAAATGGCCTAGTGACGTTATGTGCTGATTGTGAATTTGACAGGTGTTGTGCTCTTTGCGAGCAAACCGGTAAGTGACGGGTCACATAGTTGACTGTGAATTGAATAAATGTGTGTTTGTGTATTGTGAGTGGTGCATGTCATAGTGTCTCATGCCCATATGCATTAAACCCAGTGACGTTTTTTGGGGCCTGAGTGGCTAAGTGACGATGAGGCCTTAAGGGCTAAGCGACGTTTTGTGAAAAGGTACCTCATGCATATACCCGCGAGTGGGTTGCATTTTCATAAGCCTACATGACATGAGATGAGTTATTGTAAATGATGTGAATGATGACTGTGATGTGGATGTTTAGTGTATTGAATGGTGATTGTTCTAGTGCGTAGCCTATGATTAGTACTTATCATATTTTCTATTATATGGATTGAAATGATGCTCACCCTTTCCTGTTTGAATGTTACCCCCGTGTTGGTAACGTGCAGGTGATTCCCAGTGAATGCCTTAGCTTCACTTCTTGAGTCGAGTCGTTATGCTCTGATACGTAGCACTCAGGGGGGAAAACGAACTCGATATTTTATTAATGATTTTCCGGTTGTTATGTCCATGTGGACCCTTCTGTTATGTTTTAATTATTTTCCGCTGCGTAGTTGGTTTTGTTATGTTGAGTTTTATAAGCGACGTTAAAATGAGGCTTGAGATTCTGATATTGTGACGTGCTACGTGGATGTATGACTTTTGAGTTAAACTGTTTTAAAATTGATAAGCGACGTTTTATTGAAGTATGTGTAACATTCCCTATGAACGAAATTTTTAAACTCTGATTTTTATAAACAAAGTGACGGGTAGAAAGGGGTGTTACAAGTCCCGTACGGCGGTCGCATGCCTGTCAAGCGAAAGAAAGATCTTGACTCCTCGATGTCCCCAAACTCACCAGTAACTTCTGAGATGTCTGGCTCTGAATCTGAAATTGAGGAGGTAGAGCTGGTTCAATCCGAGCCGGAAGAGTTTGATGAGGTTGATTATGATTGGGTTTCTCGGACTCTTCGTGGTGCGAAGAGTATTTTTAGCTCTGAAAAGGACTTGTCGGACCTTGAGTGCTTTGTTGGGGATCCAGGCCAAGAGTGGCGGTTAGAGGGTGTTAAGCAAGGAGAGCGTATCTGTCAGACTCCCAAAACCTTGAAGTTCATGATTTACCACTGCATCTTGTCCAGGATAGGTGTTCGCCCCCCTTTCACCTTTTTTCAGCAGGGGGTTCTCAGATTCATTGGGGCCGCCCCTTCCCAGTTACATCCTAATGGGTGGGCCTTTCTGAGGGCTTTCGAGCTTGTGATGCGGGCTATGCGGAGGAATCCGTCTAGCGATGTTTTCTTTACCGTTTTCGAGGTCTCTTGGAGACGTATTCGTGGCTCGAATCGATATCGCTATGAGCATGTGTGTTTTCGCAACCGACCTAACCTTCCAATTTTCAAGAGGTATGCGGACTCTCAGAAGAAGTGGAGGCACAAGTATTTCTGGGTCGTGCCTAGTGACGATAATGCGGCGGGGACTGTGGGAACCTTAGATGAAAATGATGAGTTTGACGTGAAGAGCTTCCCCTTGTCTTGGAGTGAGGAGTGTGTCACGTATTCCAGGGGAGACTATTTTGTTGATCCGAAAGAAATGGGCTCAGAGGATCGGCGAACTTGGGCCATGCTTCGAGCTGTGGTTAAAAAGTTGAAGGGTCGCACCATCAAAGTTCGGGATATAGTGCAATGTGAGAGCGTGGGGGATGCTATCACAGCTTTGGGTAGTTTATCTTGTTGGATCTGTTTTTATGCGTAGTATGTTTGAATATTTGTTTCTCATAATCTCTGTTTCTTTTTCAGATAAAATGAGCACAGAGGGGTCTTTTGAAGACATTCTTTCTTGGGCTGGTGATGATGATGCTCAAGCCGTAGAGTCAGCCCGTCTCACTCCTTCACCTCCTGCTTCTAAGACCATTCGTAAGGTATCTAGATCGAAGTCTAAGGCAGGGATGTCCTTAGGAGCGAGTTCTAATGGGAAAGGCAAGTCTCAAGTCCAGTTACTATCTGATCGAAAGTGCAAGAATCTGCAGGTGTCGCCCAAAGGCAGCCAGATTAGGAACCCTAAGCGTCATAAAGATAGGAGGAACCATCCTTCCCCTGGGGTGCTTTTTGAAGGCTTTGATCGGGCTGGGTATGAGGCTTACCAGAGTGATCCCTTTGCTTTGTGTTCTCAGGTGACCGACTATGGTTCTAACCTGCTCAATAAACGTGAGGCTAAAATTGCGGACCTTGAGTCAGGTACTATTTAATGCTCCTACTCCTGCGGTTTTCGTAAATTTTTGGTTATATGCCTTTGATTCTGATTTATGTTGCAATCTATTTTTGCAAGGATTAGTGAGGAGCGAGAGTGCTTCAAGTTGGAGAAGGAAAAACTCCAGATGGAACTTGCTGATGCCGGAAGTGCCGTGCAAGAATTAAAGAAGTCTCAGTCTGTGTCAGATGAGAAGATGAAAGGGCTCGAAGCTTGCAAATAGAGAGCTTCTAGGCCAGCTTGCAGCCTCTCAGAAGGAGCTAACTCAGGTGAAGCAAGAATCCAAAGAAAATTTGCAAACGGTGGCGCGTAAGGCCAAGGATTTTGCCAATGCCTCTTTCAAGAAGTGCTTGGCCCAGGTTCTCTGCTTGTATCCAGAAGCAGAGTTGGATCCTTCAATCATCCACTTCGATCATGAGGTTCGTCATGGAAAGATTGTGAAGGCTCGTACCGATAAGTCTGGTTGTGACATCATTGCCTCAGCCTCTCCTGATTCTCCATGATCATGTATTTGTTTGAATTTCCTTTAGTTACATACTTCTTGTTGGCGCTTTCACGTTGTGACGGGGGCCTCATCGTTGCTTCGAGGTTGCCCTAATCTATGTTTATGTAATTTTGAGACGATGACCCGTTCATGTTTGCTTTTAACGTTGGTTTTTGTTTTACCATGCGCGAATTTACTTCATGAATCAACAACTTTGCTTTTATCGATCTTTCGTTCTTGGCTAGCGCCATCTCTTTGTCAAGTATGCTCTGGGGACAGTTTATCAAAACCCGGTCTGATTCTAACTCGCCCTTCAGAGGTTGCAACACGTTTTAAGTTGCTTCGCGAAGCGAGTGGGTCGACTCGCGCCTTGGTTTGTAGGAAAGCGCAAACAATCGCAGCGTCGATCTCATGCCGCCCCTTTCTGCCGTCAGGCTTTCGTGTTAGCTACCTAGTCCCCCGCAGTTTGTGTCGGGATTTGGCTTTCTGACCTGTAAGTTATTGTAAATATTTGCAAAATAATATGATAACAACGCTTCATTCATTCATGCATATTGATGGTTCATGTTGTTACATTGGTTTTTCATTCTTAACAGTTATGTTCTGTTTATACAACAAATTTTCTTAACTTGTCGGCATTCCAAGTTCTAGGTATTGTTTTCTTGCTCAAAGTCTCTAATTGGAAAGCGTCGTTCCCTGTTTTTGTGATTATTCTGTAAGGACCTTCCCAGTTAGGGGCTAACTTTCTTTGGGATGCATTCTTCGAACCCACGTCTGCCCTTCATAGGACTAGGTCACACCCACCTCGAAGGTTCGAAGGACCACTTTGGCATTGAACCTCGTTGCCATCTTTTGTTTGATTACCATGTCCTTGAGGGCTGCTTGGTTTCTGAATTCTTCTACGAGGTCCAACTCCTCTCAGAGCCTTTGCTCATTGGTTTCCGGAGGGTTTGGGTGTTTGGTCCTCCAGCTCAATTTTCCAATCTCTACGGGTATGACTGCTTCCGTTCCGTATGCCAAACGGAAAGGTGATTCCCAGTTGATGAGTGTGGGGTGGTTTTGTATGCCCACAGGACATAAGGTAGCTCCTCTGGCCAGCTGCCTTTTGCCTCATCGAGCCTCCTTCATAATCCTCTCAAGATTACTCGGTTGGCTGCCTCTGCCTGACCATTGGTCTGTGGATGCTCCATGGAGGTAAAGCGCTGTTTGATGCCAAGGTCGATCATCAGTTGTCTAAATCCTTTGTCTGCAAACTGTGTGCCGTTGTCAGTGATGACTACCTCCGGTATGCCAAATCTGGTCATGATGTTCTTCTTAAAAAACTTTATACAGTTTCTTGCCGTGATGGTGGCCAGGGGCTCAACTTCAATCCACTTGGTGAAATAGTCAACTGCCACGATCAGATACTTTACCTGCCCTGGGCCCGGGGGGAAGGGACCTAAGAGGTCAATCCCCCACCAGGCGAAAGGCCAAGGGGAGGTCAAGGATGTCATCTCTGATGAAGGAGCGATGTGCACGTCGGCATGCTTTTGGCACTTGTCACATTTCTTGACACAATTTTGTGCATCCTCGTGGGCCAGTAATAGCCCGCTCTGAATGTTTTTGTTGCCAGGGCTCGTCCTCCTAGGTGTTGTCCGCAGATCCCCTCATGGATCTCTGCGAGAACATAGTCCGCTTCTGTTCCTTTCACACGTTTAATAGAGGCATCGAGAAACCTCTACGAAAAAGTCTTCCTTCAACGACCGAGTAGGACGCAGCTCGCCTTCTTACGGAAGCTGCTTCTTTTGCGTCAATGGGTTCTTGCCCTTCAAGGATATACCGGAGAATTGGGGTTATCCAACTTTGGCTTGCCTCGACGGTGAGGATAGAGGTGGGCGATCCACTGTCTAGAGGAACACTAGGCCTGGACAGAGTTTCTTGAATGACGCTCCGATGGTTCCCGGGTACTCTGGTACTGGCAAGCTTGGAGAGTATGTCAGCTCTGGTGTTTCCCCCTGGGTACATGTTTTACTTCTGCTTTTTTAAACAATTGTAAGAGCTCGCGCACTCTGGTTAGGTACTTTTGTAACACTGGATCATAAGCGCCAAATGCAACGTTGATCTGAGAGACTACTAAAAGCGAATCTGTGTGAAGCTCAACTCGTGTTGCACCGAAGTCTCTGGCCAACTGTAGTCCGGCTATGCAGGCCTCATACTCTGCTTGATTATTGGATGTGGAGAACAAAAATGTCAAGGATACTTCAATCATTAGTCCTTCAGAGTTTTCAAGTATTAGGCCTGTTCCACTTCCCTTACTATTTGAGGACCCTTCCACGTGAAGAGTCCACGCTGCCTCCACGTTGCCATCTTGTGGAGCTGTCGTCATTTCGGCCACAAAGTCTGCCAAGATCTGAGCCTTCATGGCTGGTCTTGACTCGTACTTGATTCCAAACTCTGAGAGCTCGACTGCCCATTTAATCATTCTCCCAGCCAGATCAGGGCGATGGAGGATTTGTCTGATTGGTTGGTTTGTTCGAACTACCACTTGATGTGCTACGAAATACGGTCTGAGGCGCCTGGCTGTAATTACTAGTGCCAGGGTGACTTTTTCCACCTTCTGGTATCTCAACTCCGGGCCCTGTAATGCCTTACTTACGAAGTATACCGACCTCTGGTCCGTGTTGGTTTCTCTAACCAGCACAGCGCTTAATGCCTCATGACCTCATCGGCAACTGCGAGGTATAAATACAGGGTTTCCCCTTCTTCAGAACGTGTTAAGATGGGCGGTTTGGAGAGGGTTTCTTTTAAAAGGTTCAGCGCCTGCTCTTGCTCGGCGGTCCAGTCGAATTTTGTTTCCTTCTTGAGTAGTTTGAACAAGGGTAGAGACTTGTGTGCCGCTTTTGAAATGAAACGAGATAAAGCCGCTATCATGCCGATCAGCTTTTGGATTTCTTTCTTTGTAGTTGGTGAAGTCATTTCGGTCACCGCCCTACACTTATCGGGGTTGGCCTCAATCCCTCTCTCAGTGAGATAGAAACCGAGGAAATTCCCCGCTCGAACCCCGAAGGTGCATTTTTCCGGGTTTAATCTCATGTTGTTTTTTCGGATTTCTGAGAATACTTCGGTCACATCTTTGAGATGGTCTGGATCATTTTTACTTTTAATTATCATGTCATCAAGATATACTTGGATCACCCGACCAATTTGATTCTTAAAGACCTGATTCATCATCCTTTGATAGGTTGCCCCGACATTTTTGAGCCCGAAGGGCATTACGCGATAGCAATAATTTCTTTGTTTTGTCATGAACGCCGTTTTCTCTTGATCTGGCGGGAACATTGGGATTTGGTTATATCCCAAGTACGCGTCCATAAAAGATAATAAACGAAAACATGAGGCGCTATCAACTAATTTATCTACGCAAGGAACGGGGAAGGCGTCCTTTGGACATGCCTTGTTAAGATCAGTATAATCAACACACATTCTCCATTTTCCATTAGATTTCTTAACAAGGACTACATTGGACAACCAAGTGGTGTACTTAATTTCTTTTACAAAGTTTGCTTCTACGAGGTCTTTCACAGCCTTTGCAACAGCTTCAGCTTTTTCTCCTTTCTGGGCTCTTCTCTTGTGGGCCACCCACTTGGTGTTTGGATTAACAACAAGGTGGTGGCAAGATACCTCGAGTGGTATCCCTGGCATGTCCGCCGTAGACCAGGCGAACAGATCTGCATTCTCTCTTAGGCAGATGGTGAGTTTTTCCTTGACTTCCTCAGCGCCTATCTTGAGAGTCTTGGTGGGATCTTTTCCTAATTGGAAGAGATGAATTCACCGTTTGGCTCTGGCCTATTCATGCACTTCTTCAGCTCCTTGGCGAGGGTGCCATCATCCTCCTCTTCATCACTATCTGGATCGTATCTGGCATCCAGGTCTGCTAGGTTCACCTCAGCTTCTTTCCCAGATCTCTTGTCTGGCTCCCCTATTTCAGCAATCTCTTTTTCATTCTTAACACTCATGTAGTGGCATCTGCGTGCTGCTGCCAGATCAGCCTGAAGGGTTACAATCTTGTTCTCCAAATTGTAAAATTTCATTTTTAAGTGATCCGTTGAGGTTACTGCCCCCAACCTGCCTAATGTTGGCCTTCCGATGATGCACTGGTAGATGGATTTGCATGGGAGGACTAAGAAGGGTGTCTTTACAGTTCTGAATAGAGTTTGTTCGCCATCAGGGTCTCCATAGGTAACCATCAGTTTCAGATGGCCAAGTGGTTTAGCTTTTGATCCGTTGAACTCAGTCAAGTCTGATCCTCGGTAGGGAGTCAGGTCGTCGGGGGAGATATTCAACACTTTTAACAAATCTTAAAAAATGATGTCTACAGAGCTACCCTGGTTGACCAGGATTCTTCTCACTTCAACATTGGCCATGACAGCCGATATCAGTAGTGGGATGTACTTGTTTGGCTTTCCGTCGAGTAAGTCTTGATGACCAAAGGACAAAGGTGGCCTGGTTGGTCCCTCCTTGGGGGTTGAGGTGGATGCAACATTCAGGATTTCTTTCCATCTTCTCTTTATTAACTTATTCGTTCCACACCCATCTAAAGGGTCTCCTCCATGTATCAACAGTGGGATGTACTTGTTTGGCTTTCCGTCGAGTAAGTCTTGATCACCAAAGGACAAAGGTGGCCTGGCTGGCCCCTCCTTGGGGGTTGAGGTGGATGCAACATTCAGGATTTCTTTCCATCTTCTCTTTATTGACTTATTCGTTCCACACCCATCTAAAGGGTCTCCTCCATGTATCACCATGGCCACTGGACTTCCGAGTGTCTTCCTTCTCGGAGGACTCGCTGTCTTCGTCCTTTGAAGCTTTGGCGACTTCGCTGGTCGGGCCCTTGCCTTTGCGTGGGGACCTGGACCTTTTTGAGGGGGATCGGGGTCTCTTGCGTGAGCTACTTGCCTCACCATCTTTCTTTACATATTGTAAAAGTTTCCCTTTCTGAATCAGTTCTTCAATGTCGTCCTTAAGGGCTCGGCATCCATTGGTGTCATGACCTCCGCTTCGGTGATAGCGGCACCATTTTTTCGAAGGATTCTGGCCTTCCCTCAGCACTAAAGGCTCTGGTCTTTTGATGTTTTTAAATTTAGCATTGGCACACTCAGCTAAGATCTTAGCCCGTGATGCATTGAGGAGGGTGTGTTCAGCGAACCTGCGTGGTCGTGCCTCACGATGCCCCCTCCTGCTTCCTTTCGCTGCCGGGTTTCTCGAGCGTCACCCCTGTCGTCACCGACCTTGGCTGCCTCACGGTAAGCCGTATCTTCCTCTTCATAATTCATGTACTTCTGCGAATTTTGAAGGAACTCACCCAAGTTCATGGGTCTGTTGACCCCCACATCAATTTGAAAGAGACTTCCTTTTTTTAGGCCGTCTTTCATCCAAAATAACCTTTGCTTGTCCTCCAAATTTCGAACACATGAGGCCTCCTTATTGAAACGCTCTATGTATTCTCTTAACGTCTCGCCGTCACGCTGCCTGACTGCCCTCAGCACCTCTTCTGACTTGGGCTTCAGCCGAGAGGCAGTGAAGCGAGCTGCAAACATTCTTGCCAGCTGACTCCATGAGGAGACAGAGTTTGGCTTCAGCTCTTGAAACCATTCTAACGCTGAATTTTCGAGGGTGAGAGGAAAGATTTTACAGTGAACAGACTCCCTCGCGCCTTTATAGCGCATCATCAGGGAGAAGTGTGCCAAATGGCGGTCTGGGTCTCCAGTCCCATCGTACATCTTGAGGGCTGGCAGTTTCTCTAAGGCCCTCGGTATTGGGCATTCATCCACCTTCCAAGTGAAAGGTCCTTCGTTGGAGAACCTCCTTGAGTTGCGAGGTGAGACGTCCTCGTAGTCAAAATCTTGATAGCTGCGCTGGTCGGGGGATCTCACCGATGGTGAGCCCCGGTGGTGCCTCTTGTGGGTCTTGGCCCTGCTTCTTGACCTTTCACGGGAATTAGAGAAGGCACGTTAAGAGGTCCTGGAGTGGGAGTCTTCAGGCCAGTAAGTACCATCCGGGGAGGATTGAGGGGTTTCTGGAGGTGAGCCCGACTCCCGATATTTGCAACGCCGAGGAGGGGAGCGGTGCACGTGCTTTCGCCTAGGTGGGGAACGATGGGTACGATGCCTTCGAGGGGGAGATCGATGATGCCTTGAGACCACTGTTGTCTGAGGAGGGGTTCCCCAGTAGGGTGGAGGCTGTTCAGGCATGGAAGCCACACGCCTTTCAATCTGCCTTAGGCGTGCTTCCTGCTGCAGCATGGTCTAAGTGCGGTTGCACAGGAGATCCAAGAGTTGGTTCACGTTTGGGGGTTGGGAAGGCTCCTGGAGGGAGTCTGTTTGCAGGACCTGGATGGTATCCTCGTCAGGCTGGCTAGCTACATTGCCCTCAGGAGTGCCGTCTTGCTGGGGCGCGGGCACAACAATGCTTCGAACTCGGGGTCTACCTCTTGTGACCGGGCCTGGGGCGAGCAGGACTGGTGATGATGAGTTGATGTCAAAACGTTCCCAGGTGGGGTACCTGCGAAGCCACTCCGACACTCAAGTCAGTATCGAGAATAGATGAGTGATTTAGCTAGGAATGAGAATCTACCTCTTAATAGCAAGACGTATCAGTATTTATAGGGATCTGTGCCAACTTTGAGTCGTCGGATTAGTCAGGTAGATTTGAGCCATTGAAGCATGATAGCCATAAATGGGCTGATTTATCATGGATATGGGCCAAAGTTTATTGTGCTTAGTCATGTGCAATTGCTGGAGTGGGTCTCATGATCCAGTCCAGAACAGTAATGAATCCCATATAGTAATATAACAGATACAATTATTGTCAAAAAAAATATAATGGAATATGGATACAATATTTTACCGCTAAGCTCAAAACTTGACTTTTTTCAATTAAGAAAAAAATTAATTTACGTTTTAAGAAGATAATATTATTTCAGCAACATGTAATATTTCCTGTAGATACTAACAAACAAAATTGTATTAACGTTTCAAAATTTTCAAAGAAATAAAAGAAAACTTATTGATAAAGAAAAAAACTGAATATTAAAATTTTGTCAAAATTTGAGAATATTTAAAACAATAAAAAGAAAAAATGAAGGAGACATGTTAATGAAATTAAAGTAAATATTTTGGAAGTATTTTGTGAGCTTCTAGCAGTGAGGACACTGATATCCCTTAAGTTTGGGGGGAGAACTTATCATAGTATCATATTAAGTATGTTATGTATGTGTGTTTTAGCAAATGTATGTTTTTAGTAAATATTTTTGTATCAATGTATTAGATGTACTTAACAAAGTAGTATCCAAATACATGAAACTAATTTTCCAAAGATACATTTTCATTGGAAAATAGGGACAAGTATGAGGAATACTATAAATTGTTAAGAACATTTTAGTAGATGATCAGTTTGAAAACATTTTACAAAGATATGGTGCACCTATGGATGGATTTTTGAAAAGCAAGAAAAGAAAAAGAAGCATTATTTCTCACAAAAAAAAAACCAGAATTACTTTCTTCCAAAATACCTCAAAACTGAGTAAGAATCTTGCTATTTAAAGAGCAATCTGATGCAAGAGAAAATTTTGGTGAGCTAAGGTCAAAACAAATTTTTACTAAAAAGTAAGAGTAGCTTAAAGAATTAAGTTTGGGGGTGTTTTTATGAAAACCAAAGCTGAATTTGAAAAGTGAGAGCAAACAATGCAAAAGAATACAAAAAGAATGGTGAAAAGATCAAAGATCAAAAGCCATATTGACCTGAATCAGAGTGAGCTATACCTGTGCCTAAGTGCATGATTGCATCTGGAGGTCAAAGACCTGTGCCATGCATGAATGAATGCATCTGGAGGATAGTTCAAAACTGTACCTGTGCCAAAGTGCATGAATGCATCTGGAGGTCAGTGAAAAGCCGCACCTGTGCCATGCAGGAATAAATGCATCTGGAGGACAGTGAGGAAGGCAATATAGGCTACAAAAAAAATAACACAGTGCAGAAGCAATGCAACTGCACTGCAGAAAATGCAGAAAAACATCAATGCATAAACACTTCAAAGAAGTAATGCATCTGCATCATTAAAGAAACCACCAACACAAGAAAAATAGTGAATTAACTCAAAAAAAATAGCTTTGAAAAATTCAATCAAGTCCTTGGTTGTGTTTAAAACTTCCCAATACTTGAGGATTTTGTAAGTCTAACCTTTCTTTTGAAAAAATATTTTGGTGTGACCAAAGATAAACCAATCTTTTCAAAGGCTAGGAGGAAGTTTTCACTTAGTCTTGGAACCAATCTCAACTCAGTGGGTTCACACACACACAAAGAGTGTAAAATTCTGGAAGTTTGAAAAAGAAATAAAGGCACAAGAAAAATTGATGAGCAAAGAAGTTCTTAGAGAGCACCTCATGAAAATCCAAATATCAAACTGATTTATCTTCTATGAAACTATAGTATTAGTTAGTTTGTCTTTTTCATTACTTGAGGACAAGCAATGGTTTAAGTTTGGGGGTGTGATAACTCTATTTTATATAGAGTTATTCATATATTTAAACTTAGTAAATTGCTCTCTTTCAAGCAAAGATAAAGAGTTTACATAGTATTTTGTGTAATATGTGATAACTTGAGTATTTGACATGGTTATAGTTGATTATAGGCCATTTTGGATATATTGTGGTATGTTTGATTAGTTTGTTCAGTGCAGTCTAGATGCTCCTGCATTGATTACTGCACCTACAACTGCGCTGGCTCAGCACAATGCTACTGCACTGCAACTGCATTGCCTGAAGGTTGGAGCCATCCACTTGCACATCCACTTGTCATCCACTTGCATTTGATGACCTCATACTTGGTCCCCTAAAGCAAGAACACTTTAGATTTCGTTGCCTACAATTCCCACATAGCTTTGAAGAGTCATCAACGTAGGGACACATGTTGTTATCTCATTTGACCTCCGTATACACTTGATTGAAGACTTCACATGGGAATTAACTGCTGTAAAGTAACCATGAATACAGCCATCAAAGTTACTTCAACATGAAGGAAGGAAGCACTTCTCTTGAAGACTATATAAAGACCCCACTCCTTCACTTGAAGAAAGATCACAATCCATAAGTTAGATTTAATTTTCAATATACATAGTTAGTTTCTATTTTGTAAGAAGGAAAGGAAGGAAGTGACAAATCCTCCTTACCTCGTTTTCATAGTTTTATCAAAGTGCTAAGGAGCTAATGCAACTACATTGCTAGGAGGATTCATGCTAAGAGCTACAACTTGTGTAAACTCTATCTTGTTGTTTCTCTTTTGTGATTTCAATTATATAAACATGTTCTATTCTGTTTATATTTGCCTTGCAATGTCTATATTGAGCTAAACCTCTCTTAGTTGGAATGTTCTAACCATTTAATGAGCTTTTAAGTAAGTTTAATACAAGTATATGATGTGTGCACTTTAGTTCTTGTTTGATAATACTTTCAACACTTATTTTGAGATCGATCACTTAGATTAATAGGTAGATTTGTAAAAACAGACATGGTTTACAATTAAGAACTCAAGAACTAATATGGGTGAGTGTTTTACATAAAGGAAACTTTGTGCAAACCATACTAAGTCCTAGACATAGGATAGTATAGTCCATAGGGTGATACTGTGGGTACTTTAAAAGACAAGAGTGAACTTATTTAGCAAGCCTAGACATAGGAAGCTTGTAATGAAACTCTGAAGAAAAGTGACTGAAAGGCACACAACTAATGCAACAGCATTCAGTGCAAGTGTGCAACTGCATCATAACTGCATTAAACACTTATAAGTAAATTACTTGGGGAAGACATTCCAACTAGCTTTTCTCTATTGCATTACAACTACTTACACCTTGTTTTATTCTAACTTATTTGTGATACTCACCAATATCAACTATCTTGTTAAATTAGTTACATTCCTCTAAATTACATAATATTGACTTTTTGAAAGAGTTCATCAATCCCTGTGGGTTCGACCTGTTCTAAACACTGTATTACTTGTTATGGACTGTGTATACTTGCACATGTTTTCCACACACCAAGTTTTTGGCGCCGTTGCCGGGGATTGTAGTTAAATTCTTTTAAAAATCTGATATGCTGTAATTTAGTGTATATTATTATGGTATTTGCAAGTTTCTGTCATGCTGGAGCACATGGTGCTTTAGCATATGTACAGGACCAGAAACAGGACACCAGAATACAGCTTAGATCCAGAAATAGAAAGAAGATTTAGGAGATTGTTAAGACTCCAAAAGCAAAAGGAACAAACCTGCAAGATGTCTCATAGTGAAGGACAAAGCTCAAGACCACACTCAGTAAGAGGAGGTCATGGCTCTCATCAAGATACAGAAGAAGATCACAGAGAAAGATTCATTCACATGGATCCCATAGGTATGATTAATGATAGAGATAGACCTATGAGGGATTATGCTCAGTTTGATCATCAAAACATGCAAACTAGCATATCTAGACCTCATATAGATGCTGTGCATTTTGAATTTAAACCTATGATGTTTCAAATGCTTCAAACTATTGGTCAATTTGGAGAAACTCCTCTAGAGGATCCTCACTTGCATTTAAAACAGTTTTTATAAGTATGTAGTAACTTTATCTTACCTGGTGTTAGTGAAGATGCTTTCAGATTAAGGTTATTTCCTTATTCTTTGAAAGATAGAGCTAAGGCTTGGCTAAACTCTTTAGAGCCTAACTCTATTCATTCATGTAATGAAATGGCTGAAAAATTTTTAGGAAAATATTTCCCACCTATCAAAAATGCCAGGATGAGAACTGATATTACATCTTTTAGACAAAAAGAGTTTGAATCATTATTTGAAGCATGGGAAAGGTGGAAAGAACTTTTAAGAAAATGTCCTCATCATGGTTTACCTGTTATTATTCAAATGGAAACTTTTTATAATGGTTTAGAACTTCAAACCAGAATAATGCTTGATGCATCTTCTGGTGGAGTGTTATTAAATCTGTCATACAATGAAGCATGTGAATTAATTGATAGAATAGCAGCTAATAGCTCTAGTTGGCCTACTGAGAGGGTGAGTGCCCAAAAGAAACCATCAGGGGTACATGAGGTTAGTGATGTAACAGCCTTATCTGCTCAGGTAGCCACTTTAGCTAACTTAATAAAAAACTTCACTTCAGTTAATGCAACTGCATCTAATGCAGTTGCATCAATAGACAGCACTGCAGCAGCAGTAGAACAAGCACCTCCAGGTACCACCAGTTGTGTATATTGTAGAGGAGGTCACTTGTATGAGGAATGTCCTAGCAACCCTATTTCTGTAAATTATGTAGGTTATAATAGAAATAACAACCCCTATTCTAACACTTACAATCCTGGGTGGAGAAATCATCCCAACTTTAGATGGGGCAATAACAATGCACCTGCATCTAATACTGCACCATCTACACCACCAGGATTCCCACCTCAAAAACAAGTCACCAATGAAAATTCTCTAGAAAATATGCTCAAAGCATTCATAGGAGAAGCAAGAACAGCTAGACAAACTCAAGATGCTTCCATTAAGAATCTAGAGACCCAAGTAGGACAGTTAGCCACAGCTTTGTATCAAAGGCCATCAGGTGCCTTACCTTCTAATACAGAATCTGCTCCTTCCCAAAAATAGGGAAAAGAACAAGTTAAAACTGTTTCCTTAAGAAGTGGCAAGGATTTGATTAAATCAAATGAGAGGGAAAGTGTAGATAAGGGAGAAAAAGAAAAAGAAAAACAAAAAAATAGCAAAGATAGAAATGTGGAAGCATCCAATGCTCCTGCATTAGAGGAAAAAGTTCAAATCCCAACTCCAAGGTTAGTTCCTGAATACCCTCCTCCTCCTTATCCTCAAAGATTAAAAAAGGCACATGAGGAGAAGCAATTCAGTAACTTTCTTGAGATTTTAAAACAGATACACATCAATGTCCCTTAGTTGAAGCACTTCATCAAATGCCTAATTATGCTAAATTTATGAAGGATGTGCTTTCAAAAAGAAGAAGATTAGGGGAATTTGAGACAGTTGCCATGACTAAAGAGTGTAGTCAGATCATGCAAAGTAAAATTCCTAGGAAATTGAAGGATCCAGGAAGTTTTACAATTCCATTTTCCATTGGAACCTCTTATACTGGTAAAACTTTATGTGATTTAGGGGTAAGTATTAACTTAATGCCTAAATCTATTTTCAACCAGTTGGGACTTGGAATTGTAAGACCAACCACTGTGACACTTCAATTAGCAGATAGATCAATAGCCTATCCTGAAGGTATAATAGAAGACATCTTAGTTAAGGTAGACAAATTTGTGTTCCATGCAGATTTTGTCATTCTTGACTTTGAAGCAGATAAGGATGTACCTATTATCCTAGGAAGACCATTTCTAGCAACTGGCAAAACCTTAATAGATGTGCAGAGAGGTGAACTTACAATGAGAGTGAATGATCAAGAGGTAAAATTCAATGTGATGAGTGCTATGAAGTATCCCACAGAGGATACAGAAGAATGCTCATCCATTTTTTCTCTAGATAAATTGGTAGAAAAACAGTTTTATAAACAGTATGATCATTTGGCTAATGCAGATGCACTTGATGCACCTGCATTGTTAGATGAGGAATTACTAGAAAAAGAAAACCTGCCAATAGGAAACTCTTGTAAGGAAGTCTGGGCCAAAACTTATGAACCTCTCAATCTTGAGGATCCAACCCTCAAAGAAAATTTACCCTCCATAGAAAAACCTCCTAAGCTAGAGTTGAAGGAATTGCCTAAACATCTTAAGTATGTCTTTCTAGGAGAAAATGAGACCTTACCAGTTATTATTGCTTCTGATTTAACCTCAGAACAAGAAAATGATCTCATCAATACTCTAAAGAAACATACCAAAACAATAGGTTAGCAAATGACAGATATCAAGGGAATTAGTCCTTCTGTGTGTATGCATAGAATCATCTTAGAAGAAAATTCTAAGAACAGTATAGAAAGCCAAAGAAGACTAAATCCTATCATGAAGGAGGTTGTGAAAAAAGAAATCATTAAATGGCTAGATGCTGGCATCATATACCCTATATCAGACAGTGCATGGGTAAGCCTTGTCCAATGTGTACCAAAGAAAGGGGGTGTGACCGTAATAGCCAATGAAAAGAATGAATTGATACCTACTAGAACTGTAACAGGTTGGAGGATATGCATGGATTATAGAAAACTCAATAAGGCTACCAAAAAGGATCACTTTCCTTTACCATTCATAGACCAAATGCTAGATAGATTAGCAGGGAAAGAGTTTTATTGTTTTCTAGATGGATATTCAGGATACAATCAGATAACCATTGACCCTAAAGATCAAGATAAAACCACTTTTACATGCCCTTATGGAACCTTTGCCTTTAGAAGGATGCCTTTTGGATTATGTAATGCACCTGCAACTTTCCAAAGATGCATGATGTCAATATTCTCAGATTTCATTGAGCAATCGATGGAAGTATTTATGGATGATTTCTCTGTCTTTGGAGAAACATTCCAAGATTGTTTATCAAACTTGGAACAAATTCTCAAAAGATGTGAGGATACAAATCTAGTGTTAAACTGGGGAAAATGCCATTTCATGGTGCAAGAGGGCATTGTGTTAGGACACAGAACTTCAAAGAAAGGTCTAGAGGTAGACAAAGCAAAAATTGAGGTGATTGAGAAATTACCACCACCAACAATAGTTAAAGGTATCAGGAGCTTTTTAGGCCATGCTGGTTTTTATAGAAGGTTTATCAAAGACTTTTCAAAAATTTCAAAGCCATTATGTATGCTTTTACAACATGATGTACCATTTAACTTTGATGAATCTTGTTTGGATACTTTTGAAAAGCTTAAAAAAGCTTTAGTAACAGCACCAGTGATAGTAACACCTGACTGGAGCAGGCCTTTTGAATTAATGTATGATGCTAGTGACTTTGCAGTAGGAGCAGTCCTAGGGCAAAGGTATGACAAGGTTTTTCATTCTATTTATTATGCTAGCAAGACATTAATTGAAGCTCAAGTAAATTACACAGTCACAGAAAAGGAATTATTAGCTGTAGTATTTGCATTTGAAAAATTTAGATCATACTTAGTTGGCACTAAAGTAATTGTTTATACTGATCACTCTGCCATTAAGTATTTGATTTCAAAGAAGGATGCAAAACCAAGGCTGATAAGATGGATTCTACTCCTACAAGAGTTTGATCTTGAAATTAGAGACAAGAAAGGAGTAGAAAACCAAGTAGTAGACCATTTGTCAAGGCTTGAAGGTGAATCACTAGAAGGAGAAATCAAGGAGAGTTTTCCAAATGAGAAATTATTGGCAATCACAGTCAATGCACATAGTGCAACTGCATTTGCTACAAGCAATGCCGGAGCATCAAATGCATCTGAACCATGGTATGCTGATATTGTAAATTTCCTTGCAAGTAGAGTGACACCAGTGAATATGACATATCAACAAAGGAGAAGGTTCTTCCACATAGTAAAACAATACTATTGGGATGATCCATTTCTTTACAAGATGTGTCCTGATAAATTAATGAGGAAATGTGTTCCTGAGGAAGAACAACAAGCAGTGCTTCTGCATTGCCATGCTGCACCATATGGTGGCCACTTTGGAAGCACAAGAACAACAGCTAAGGTATTACAGTCTGGTTATTTTTGGCCTACTTTATTTAAAGATGCATATTTTATGATCAAGAAATGTGATAAATGTCAAAGGGCAGGAAATATTTTTGATAAACATGAAATGCCAAGAACCAATATTTTAGAAATTGAATTATTTGATGTATGGGGAATGGACTTCATGGGACCTTTTCCACATTCTTTTGGCAATTTATATATTTTAGTAGCTGTTGATTATGTGTCCAAATGGGTAGAAGCAGTAGCATTACCAAATAATAATGCAAAATCAGTAAGTAGATTTCTTCAAAGGAATATATTTACTAGATTTGGCACTCCTAGAGCTATAATTAATGATGAAGGTTCACACTTCTGTAATAAAATCATTGAAAACCTTCTAGCTAAGTATGAAGTTAAGCATAAAATTGCTACAGCTTACCACCCTCAAACAAGTGGGCAAGCAGAAATCTCAAATAGAGAAATCAAAAGAGTGCTAGAAAAAATGGTAAGTCCAAATAGGAAGGATTGGTCTTTACATTTGGATGAAGCTTTATGGGCTTATAGAACAGCATTCAAAACACCCTTAGGAATGTCTCCTTATAGAATAGTCTATGGAAAAGCATGCCATCTACCTGTGGAGTTAGAAAACAAGTCTTATTGGGCTATCAAGAAGCTCAATTTTAACTTAGATAAAGCAGGTACACAAAGAATGCTAGAACTTAATGAGTTAGAAGAGATTAGGCAATTCTCTTATGAGAATGCTGAAATCTACAAAACCAAAACAAAGGCATGGCATGACAAAAGAATTCAAAAGAGAGACTTAAAAGAGGGAGGACTAGTTCTTCTATACAATTCTAGATTGAAGCTTTTCCCTGGAAAGCTTGGATCAAGGTGGTCAGGACCATTCAAATTGGTTAAAATTTATCCTCATGGAGCAGTTGACTTGTTAGATGAAAACTCAAACACCATCTTCAAAGTAAATGGTCAAAGAATCAAAATGTACTATGGTGAACATGTGGTGAGAGATAAGGTCACCACTCATTTGAAAAATCTCTAAAAGAAAGAGGTAGTCAGGCTGAAAAGACTCGTAAAACAAGCGCTTAATGGGAGGCAACCCATCATTTTTACTTAATTTTGTTCAATTTGATGTTTTAAGTATTTTGTAGGAAAAACAGGAAACTGATGCAGCTGCATTGCAATGCTACTGCATTACATATGCATTGAAGAAAAAAGTGTGCCCTGTACCCAAGTTCAAAAGTTTGAAGAAATTGATCAAGTGTGAATGACAACTCATCAGAAGCAAAATTAGAAATTAAATGAAGTGTTAAGTAACCAAGGAAGACACGTGGCTGCACGCATGTCCACCACGACCTTACCTAACGGCTACTACCTCAAATCAAATCAAAACTTCTCTTAACTCCTCACTAAAAAAAACCCTAAAATCATTTTCGTTATCCCTTCCACTCAATCTGAAACCTCCCACTCTAATCAAACAGTTACACACATCAATTCCATATCCAGCAAACACAATGGTGAAGAAGCAATCAGCATCAAAATCATCAGGCAAACATGCATCATCATCGTCCCAAAAGAGCAAGAAAGGCAAGACCAATGCACCAGCATTGATCAGTGAAGAGAAAGATCATCTATGGAAAATGCAGTTGCTACCAGAAAGAGGATACGATTTGAAGAAAGTAAGTCCATCATTCATGGCAACAGTGGCCAATCTTCACTGGGATGACTTTGTGTTGCCACGAGGAGGATACATTGAAGAGCTAGTGAGAGAATTCTATGCTGGACTTTCTGAAGGAGAAGGACCAGAGAAAAGCTACACTTCTAAGGTTAGAGGTAAGATAGTTCATTTTTATCCTAAAAAATAAATGAACATTATCTATTAAAATACAATGGACTTGAATTTGAGAAGAAAGTAGGGAAGGCTAATAAGAAAGAAATGGAAGAGATTAGGGGTAGAATTTCCACACCAGATTCTGTTTGGGAAAGATTTACACCAAATGAAGTTAAGCTAAGAAGTACCTATTTGATAGATGCTCTAGGAAATTGGCATTTGTTCATTACAACATCAATTTTACCTACTTCACACACATATGCCATGACCAAAGAGAGATTGATCTTACTAGATACAATTCTCTCTGAGGAAAATGTTGATATAGGTAGATTGATTGCAAGAGAAATCTATACATGCACAACAAAAACAAAGGGATTTCTGTTTTTCCCTTGTCTCATAACTGAATTATGCATGAAAGAAGGTGTTCCTATTGCTGCTAATGAACAAAGAAAATTTCCCCCTACTAATTTGAATGCTGAGATGAAGGAGAGAATAAGAAAAGTGAAAGAATCAGTGCCTATGCCTGCAATGCAAGAGCATTTCATGCAAAAGCAAGCTGCAGTGTGGAAATTTCAGAATGAACAACATGATTGGCTGCAGCTTGTTTTCCAATATTTGTCTAATGAATTAGGCAATATTGAGGCACCTGTGTTCCCATACTGGGTGTTAAGAACTGAAGGACAAGAAAAAGAGGAGAAAGAACAAGCTGATGAGGATAAGGAAGAAGAAAAAGAAGAGGAAGAAAAGGAAGAAGAGAAAGAAGAGGAAGAAAAAGAAGAGGCTAGTAGAAAGAAGAAAGTGACTAGGAAACAAACAAAGGGAAAGAAAAAGGTAGTAGTGGAGCCTGAATTTGAAGAAACTTATAATTCAGAAACTGAGGATGAAGATTTAGAAAAAGAAATGGACAAGGAGAGTGAAGATGAAGAAGAAAGTGATACTAAAGTTGAAAGTGAGGAAGAAGAACATGCTAGAGGTGTCATTCTGGAAGAAATTGCCAGACAAAAATATGCCGAGAAAACACCACCACAAGCCCAACAAGAAACAACCCACACTCCACCAATCACATCACCTATCCAATCACCAATCCACTCACCTACCAAAGAAGCATCTCCTCAACCAAAATCACCACTACCCTCCCTTACTGATCCACCAATACAGTCACCACCACAGACAACCCCTCCTCCACCCTCTCCACCAGCTGAAACAGAACAACAAACTCACACTGTGCAACAAAGTCCAATCCCAACCTCACCTATCACTGGGCCACAACCAGAACAAACAACCCCTACTAGCCCTACTAACATTATAACTAATGTTGTTTCTGCTCTTGAGCATGAAAATGTGTAGGATACTGATGAAGATCCAACTGAAGAAGCAGAACCAGAGGCAGTACAGGAGGAATAAGCTGAATTGTCACAGAGGCAGTTGAAATGCAGAGTGATGCACCTGCATCAGATGCTTCTGCATCTCAACAGAAGACGGCAATGAAACCACAACATGATGAGGCTGATATGCAACTAGTTCTGGAACAAATAGCTCAAAGAAATAGAGAAGAACTGGGAAATACACAACAATTCTTCAAACAACCAGCCGTCAAGGCACCAAAGAGAAAGATCTCTGAGGCAATCCCAACTGATGCTACTGCATCAAGTCCTGCATCAACACCAGTGGAATCAGGTGCATCTGCACCAGTAGAAGTAACTCCAATCTCAAAGCCAAAAGAAAAGAAGCAGAAAGTGAAGAACACTCCTCCTACCAGGCAGAGTGCAAGGACAAGGAGTGGAGCAAAGAAATGAGTATCTCTTACATAATTTCTGCAGTTTAACTACTATATTTTGGATGTTATCTTGCTACTAACTCTCCCCTGGTTGTGTTTTTAATCCCTCTCCCCATATTTTGAACAAATATTTTGGAAGTATTTTGTGAGCTTCTATCAGTGAGGACACTGGTATCCCTTAAGTTTGGGGGGGGAGAACTTATCATAGTATCATATTAAGTATGTTATGTATGTATGTTTTAGCAAATGTATGTTTTTAGTTAATATTTTTGTATGAATGTATTAGATGTACTTAACAAAGTAGTATCCAAATTGTAACACCCCGATAAATTCTAACATATAGAATCACCGAAATGCACTAAATGGCATACATCAGAGTAACTTCCTGTTATTGAAATATTGAACACAACTAAAACTTTCGATAATACATATCAAATGGTTCTCTGAACCTCATACACTTCTTGTAAATGCTTAAGTTTCTATACTTAAGACTCGTACATAATCTTGGTGTTCAATATTCAAAACATTCAAAACATAAAGTAGCGGAAACGATTTTACAACTTAAACAATGAAAGTTATACAATCGGTAACATAGAAACAATAGATGGGACAAAAGTCTAAGACATGAAAATCGGTCTTCAATGACTCCAAGAGTCGCACCGGCTAACCGTGCTTCGTCGCCTTTGCCTTCCCCTGTTTCTCTGTAAAAACCACAAATATGAAGGGTGAGATAAACATTATCTCAGTGAGTCCTATCGTGATCCCTTACTAACTCTAGCGGTTCATTATGCTTTGCTTTGAACTTGTGGTCCTAAAAAGCAACCACGTGGAAATATATTAAGTTCCTGTAACCTTTATGCTCATGGCCCTCCTAAGCGACACATGAAGCATACAATCTTTTGTTCCATGTTTTTAGCATAACACCTCAGTCTGCCTATTTTATAGGCATTTCTTTGACTTTGGTGAACCCATCCCGCTATTTCTAGTGGGCGAAACATTCTTGAGTCTAGGTTTTGGGGCTCATGACTTCCCCTCCCCTAGTATGCTAACCTCTAAGGGTCGTCACCCTTTTCCTCTTGTATTTATCATACATTATATATCCATGTACCCGCAATGGGCTGTCAGTCATTTCAGTCCAGTACCGTGTATAATATCAGTCAAGTACCGTGTATAATTTATTGACATATGTTCTCTCGCGTTCTCTAAGTACGGTTTTCCATTTATTTCATAATACACAAGTTTTCTATCGAACATGTTCAATCTCATGACATCGGTATCTTTACATTGTTGGGGGACCTTGGGAAATGGATTAGAAGAGGATTGGAATCATTTGAAATGGATAAAAAGTACTTTGAATTTGGGGATCAGCAAATCTCGCACGATCCGTGTGTGTAGGCACGATCCGTGCGCTTTAGACAGGGTTGTAGAAGACTTCCAGAAAGATACGCACGATCCGTGCGGCTAAGCGCACGATCCGGGCGTTATTAAATAAAATTGTAGAAAGTTTCAGAAACATACGCACGACCCGTGCGACTAGGCGCACGATCCGTGCGTGTTTAAAAATCCAGTTCTTGTAGCATCAGATGGGGGCGCACGACCCGTGCACAGAGGCACACGATCCGTGCGTCTCCATCAGTTTTCCAGAAAACAGACTTTTCATGAGTGATTCCATTCCGTTTCGATTCCAAAATCTCTTCCGATCGAGACCCAAACTTAAACACACATTGAAACAATATATTATAGCAGTCACAATCAATCCAATCCAGTACACCCAAACAATCAATCAAACAATTTATGATTTAAATCACAATCCTTTTGAGAAAACGGTTTTCGATAATTTTCCTTCGGTAACGGAAACGTGTGACAATGGTTTTCGAAGAGTGAAGACTCAAACACACACACATTCCCTAAGCGAGTTATAGAACTCACCAATTTGCGATGAAAATCGCACAACCACGAATCTACGATAGTCACGAACAAAAGAACTACCCGAACGGTCCTCGAAATCGCTCCAATCACGAACTCAGCTACCCGAGTGGAACTTAGCTACTGAAATGACTCCCCCAGTTACTCAATCAAACTCTGAACAGGATCTTGGCTTGACTATGGTTCTAGTACTGAATGTTGGAGCTGGAGCAAGACATGCAAACTCTCAAAACTCCATTTCTTGACTCTTGAAACTTGGGGATTCGAATGGTGGAGAAGGAGGTGCTGACAGTGAAATTTATATTGGCTGGAAGAGAATAGTGCAGGGATCAAGATGGTGAAGTCATTTCACACATGCATCCAGGATCCTTCCTCCTCCCTTGTCTTCTCTCCCTCTCGCGATTCTCCCCTCCCCTCCTTTCTCTTGTTTGATTTTCTGAAAATGGTAGAAGTGTTGCTGTGTGTGTTGGGCATGGGTTCAGCTGGGGTTTATTTAAAGATGGGAAAAGACTAAATCGCCCCTCCCTCCTTAACTCTCACTTAAGCTACTTATAACTTAACAATTATTCTATAATTCACTCACTTAACATAATGTATCAATTATGCATAAACAAATAAATCATTTATCTATTTGATCCATGATACCATTTCATAACTAAAATAATTATGCTCACTAATCAACTTAACCTCGTGTTAATTTAATTAAATCTAATTAGCTAATTAGGGGATGTTACACAAATACATGAAACTAATTTTCCAAAGATACATTTTCATTGGAAAATAGGGACAAGTATGAGGAATACTATAAATTGTTAAGAACATTTTAGTAGATGATCAGTTTGAAAACATTTTACAAAGATATGGTGCACCTATGGATGGATTTTTGAAAAGCAAGAAAAGAAAAAGAAGCATTATTTCTCACAAAAAAAAAACCAGAATTACTTTCTTCCAAAATACCTCAAAACTAAGTAAGAATCTTGCTATTTAAAGAGCAATCTGATGTAAGAGAAAATTTTGGTGAGCTAAGGTCAAAACAAATTTTTACTAAAAAGTAAGAGTAGCTTAAAGAATTAAGTTTGGGGGTGTTTTTATGAAAACCAAAGCTGAATTTGAAAAGTGAGAGCAAACAATACAAAAGAATACAAAAAGAATGGTGAAAAGATCAAAGATCAAAAGCCATATTGACCTGAATCAGATTGAGCTATACCTGTGCCTAAGTGCATGATTGCATCTGGAGGTCAAAGACCTGTGCCATGCATGAATGAATGCATCTGGAGGATAGTTCAAAACTGTACCTGTGCCAAAGTGCATGAATGCATCTGGAGGTCAGTGAAAAGCTGCACCTGTGCCATGCAGGAATAAATGCATCTGGAGGACAGTGAGGAAGGCAATATAGGCTACAAAAAAAAATAACACAGTGCAGAAGCAATGCAACTGCACTACAGAAAATGCAGAAAAACATCAATGCATAAACACTTCAAAGAAGTAATGCATCTGCATCATTAAAGAAACCACCAACACAAGAAAAATAGTGAATTAACTCAAAAAAAAAGCTTTGAAAAATTCAATCAAGTCCTTGGTTGTGTTTAAAACTTCCCAATACTTGAGGATTTTGTAAGTCTAACCTTTCTTTTGAAAAAATATTTTGGTGTGACCAAAGATAAACCAATCTTTTCAAAGGCTAGGGGGAAGTTTTCACTTAGTCTTGGAACCAATCTCAACTCAGTGGGTTCACACACACACACACAAAGAGTGTAAAATTCTGGAAGTTTGAAAAAGAAATAAAGGCACAAGAAAAATTGATGAGCAAAGAAGTTCATAGAGAGCACCTCATGAAAATCCAAATATCAAACTGATTTATCTTCTAAGAAACTATAGTATTAGTTAGTTTGTCTTTTTCATTACTTGAGGACAAGCAATGGTTTAAGTTTGGGGGTGTGATAACTCTATTTTATATAGAGTTATTCATATATTTAAACTTAGTAAATTGCTCTCTTTCAAGCAAAGATAAAGAGTTTATATAGTATTTTATGTAATATGTGATAACTTGAGTATTTGACATGGTTATAGTTGATTATAGGCCATTTTGGATATATTGTGGTATGTTTGATTAGTTTGTTCAGTGCAGTCTAGATGCTCATGCATCAAATGCTCCTGCATTGATTACTGCACCTACAACTGCGCTGGCTCAGCACAATGCTACTGCACTGCAACTGCATTGCCTGAAGGTTGGAGCCATCCACTTGCACATCCACTTGCCATCCACTTGCATTTGATGACCTCATACTTGGTCCCCTAAAGCAAGAACACTTTAGATTTCGTTGCCTACAATTCCCACATAGCTTTGAAGAGTCATCAACGTAGGGACACATGTTGTTATCTCATTTGACCTCCCTATACACTTGATTGAAGACTTCACATGGGAATCAACTGCTGTAAAGTAACCATGAATACAGCCATCAAAGTTACTTCAACATGAAGGAAGGAAGCACCTCTCTTGAAGACTATATAAAGACCTCACTCCTTCACTTGAAGAAAGATCACAATCCATAAGTTAGATTTAATTTTCAAAATACAGTTAGTTTCTATTTTGTAAGAAGGAAAGGAAGGAAGTGACAAATCCTCCTTACCTCGTTTTCACAGTTATCAAAGTGCTAAGGAGCTAATGCAACTACATTGCTAGGAGGATTCATGCTAAGAGCTACAACTTGTGTAAACTCTATCTTGTTGTTTCTCTGTTGTGATTTCAATTATATAAACATGTTCTATTCTGTTTATATTTGCCTTGCAATGTCTATGTTGAGCTAAACCTCTCTTAGTTGGAATGTTCTAACCATTTAATGAGCTTTTAAGTAAGTTTAATACAAGTATATGATGTGTGCACTTTAGTTCTTGTTTGATAATACTTTCAACACTTATTTTGAGATTGATCACTTTGAATAGGTAGATTTGTAAAAGCAGACATGGTTTACAATTAAGAACTCAAGAACTAATATGGGTGAGTGTTTTACATAAAGGAAACTTTGTGAAAACCATACTAAGTCCTAGACATAGGATAGTATAGTCCATAGGGTGATACTGTGGGTACTTTAAAAGACAAGAGTGAACTTATTTAGCAAGCCTAGACATAGGAAGCTTGTAATGAAACTCTGAAGAAAAGTGACTGAAAGGCACACAACTAATGCAACAGCATTCAGTGCAACTAGGGGTGTCAAATTGGTCCATTTGTCCACCGGATATCCAGTCCATCCATACCAAAATCCATCCGTTACAAAAAAAAAAAAATTAATGGATTGGACTTGATCCATCCATTTGATTTTGTGGATGGTTGTAATCCATCCATTAATTATTGTAAATCCAATGGATTACAATAACTACTAAATCAATATCCATTGGATAATTATATAAAATAATTTCATAAACACTAAAATAAAACTATTTGCAAAATAAACTATTGTAAACAATCAGATTTATTTTCTGATTATCATTTATCAAAATAAAACCCTAATTTCAATGAATCTCTCTCTCTCTCTCTCTCTCTCTCTCTCTCTCTCTCTCTAAGCTTTCTCGTGCTCTGTAAAAAAAATTGATCCACAACGGAAGATTCCATTTCGTTGCTGCTTTCTCGCCGTCGCTGCTTTCTCGCCGTCGCTGCTTTCTCGCCGTGAACCTCTCTTTACAATCGTCGCTTCCATTTCGTGAATCGCTCTCCGCAATCGCCGCCATCAAGTTCTTCATCGTCGTTTCTCAGGACCACATCGTCGTCGTGTTTGAAGAGTGAAGAGGACGCATCTTCTTCCTTAATTGGTAACTGTGTTTACTTCTTTTGGGTTTCTGAAGAGTTATTATTGTTGTTATTAATTTCTGTCTTTTTGATTCCAATCCCTTCTTTTGATGTTTACTTCTTTTGATTTCAGAGTTGTCATTTCAATTTTTGATGTTTAATGGCTTACGATTTAATTTCCCCTAAAATCTCCCCTTGTGCATCCTAAACAATTTTTGATGTTTAATGGCTTACGATTCTGACATCAATTTTTGATGTTTAATGGTATACGATTTAAGCTGTAAGAGGCACTTTTCAGTTAAAGAGTACCAAAATCAACCGACCAACCAATCCAGTATATGACCTTTGTTTCAGTGCATGTAAATCGATTCTTTTGTTGCATCAATTTCCCCTCTTTCTATCTTAGTGGGCACTTCTCAGTTTCTCTACACTTAAAGACAACATGGTTTTGCCACAAGTTTTTTTTATCCAAATACTGATTATGTGCTACATGGGCAATGAATAATATAGCTCATTGAATAATTTTGACAGAATGGTCCCAAATTGGCAATTAATGAATGACAGCTCTTTGAGCAAGTGCTGATTATATCTTGCTCATGAACTCCCTTATATTTTGTTGATGAAATTCATCTGATATTTTGTTAATTTGTTAAATGAAAGTTCATGGTCCCCAATGAGTCTCAAAGTACTTTATCTTCATTAATTCAGTTTGAAACTTTTACATCATAGTAGTAAAGTAAACTCATAAACCTTTTTTACAACCATTGACCCAATTTTACAATCACAATGATAAATACAAAACAAAGAATGAGGCATAATTCCTTGTGTTCTTCTATGTTCTTCCACACATAATTCTTTTGCTTGGGCTTTGTCTCTTCATGCTTTCTTCTTAAATAGATAAACCAGCTTCTAACTCTTTCAAACAGAACAACAATGATGTACAAGGTCTCAACTCTCAAGCATGATCTGAAATCTCCCCTTGTGCATCCTAAACAATTTTTGATGTTTAATGGCCTACGATTCTGACATCAATTTTTGATTTTGTAAACAGAATTCACAGATTGGTAATTCGAAGTGTGACAAGCTATGAGTTCAGTAGCACCTACTGGTATGCACACAACTTTCTACTAGTATTGGTTATATTTTGTGTGATGTGTGAATTTTTCCCATTTTAGTGTAATATGTTTAGTGATGTGTGATTATTTCCCATGTTTTGTATATTAGGTAATATGTCTAGTGATCAATATGAAATTGGGGGGGACGAAGTAGGTGAAAGTGCAACCCCTTATTCAAAAAGAACTAAAACATCTTTGGCTTGGGAACTTTTTGAAAAATTTGTTGATAATGATGGGCTTCCAAAAGCCAAGTGTAAAAATTGTGGTCAAATCTACATAGCAAGAAATACCAGTGGAACTAGTAATATGAAAAACCACACATTGAAATGTCGTGGATTGGACGTGTCTTCTCATCCCCATCTAGATCAAGCAAAGTTTAGGGAGAAGATTTCTGGAGCAATCATTAAACATAATTATCCATTTTCTTTCGTTGAGCAAGAAGGGATTCAGGATTTACTTTGTTTTTTACACCCACAAGCTATAACAACATCCAGAAACACTGCAAGGGCTGATGTTGTTAAGTTGTATAAAAAAGAAAGAGAAAATCTTAAACTTTTATTGTCGTCCATACCCGGAAAAATTTGTTTAACTTCTGATCTTTGGTCATCAATCACCACCGATCAGTATATGGTGTTGACTGCACATTATATTACCAAGAATTGGGAAATACAAAAAAAAGTGTTGGCGTTCTTTCACCTTCCACCACCCCATACTAGTTTAATTTTGGCTGAGAAGTTACTTAGTTTACTTAAAGATTGGGGTATTGATAAGAAAGTATTCACCATTACATTAGACAATGCGTCTTACAATGACGCAATGGTAAACATTTTGAAGAAACACCCAATATTTGGGTCGGGATTGGTACATAAGGGAGAGCATTTCCACATTAGGTGCGGTGCCCATATTTTAAACTTAATTGTTCATGAGGGTCTTAAGGTTATAACAGGTTCCTTGGTTAAAATCAGAGAGAGTGTTAAATATATTAGAGGTTCAGATGCAAGAAAAACAAAATTTGCATCATGTCTAGCACAACTTCCATGCATAACATCTAGGCAACTTCGCCAAGATGTCCCTACAAGATGGAATTCATGTTATCTCATGCTTGAGAGTGCAATAGGTTTCCGGGAAGCCTTTAGCCTCCTTAAAAATGTGGATCCCTACTTTGATGATGGTTTATCCGAAGGGGAGTGGGTTGAGGTAGAAAAGTTAGCTGCATTTTTGAAGCCATTTTATGACATTACTACTCTTTTCTCGGGCACATCTTATCCAACGGCCAATCTTTATTTTCATGGCGTGTGGCGAATTCAGTATAAGATTGAAGAAGTTGCATGCTATTTTCATGAAGACTTTGAAAATGAGAATCAAGTATGTTGTATGGCAAAAAGGATGAAGGGGAAATTTGATAAGTACTGGCACGACTATAGTGTTGTTTTATCATTTGCCGTTATCTTGGATCCTAGGTATAAACTACAGTTTGTGGAATATTGCTATGTAAAATTGTATGGTACGGTTGAGGGCGTGAAATTGGCAAAGGAAGTCTATGATAAAATGGTGGTTTTTTTTCAAGAATGTCTTAAATCCTCTTCGGATGACACAACTATTTCTTATTCACAACCATCGGTTAGAGGTAGCCCAAGCATCCCCCCTTCAAATGAAGTGACGGGTTTTGACACATATCAGAGCCAGTTGTGTGAATCAACAAGTAAACAATCCGATTTGCAAGTTTATTTGCTTGAAAAGAGACTTGACCATAAATTATTTGCTGACTTGGATGTTTTGGAGTATTGGAAATCAAATGAGGGCAAGTATCCAGAACTTTCTGTGATGGCTAGAGATGTTTTGAGTATTCCTATTACTACAGTTGCATCTGAATCGGCATTTAGCATTGGTGGTCGTATACTTAATAAGTATCGAAGTTCTCTTTTGCCTGAAAATGTTGAAGCACTATTGTGCACAAATGACTGGCTTTGTGGAACTCCGGGTTAGTATCCACCAACATGAACTTTTAATTTGGTTGAGTCTTTTCAATTATGTTTAATGGCTTTTCACTTTGATTTTCTTTTGTAGCTATGTCAGATCTCGATCTTGATAGTAAGGAACTAGTCGAGGACTTTTCAACTTTTATATCCTGAACTTGATGTGTGTAAGTTTTCAGGTTATGTTATCTGTTTTTGACTTCTATTTTATTATTATTACTTGAATTAGTTCTGTAATGTAAAATAAAGCTGAGTTGCATGCTTTATTTTTCTTCATATAGAGACCAGATGATGAATCTTAATCCTAATACTATTCACAGTCCATAAGACCAAATGAGAGTCACCATATGCAAACTTCATCACATATGGTCCTACTGATTCTTTTATTGTTGCTTCTACTTTAAGAAAAATATTCTAGTGAAGCTGCATACTTAGAAAAAGCATCAGAACAAAATCGTTCTCATATATTATTTTTTATCTTCAAAATAATTGTAAATCATTTTACTTGCGCATGTTTGTTTATGTGCATATATAGGAAGAAGTTGTTAGCAAAGCTGGTGGTCGTTCTCTTTCTGGGAATCTTGACATCATTGATGAATTATTGGAGTGCTTGCTGCTATGTGTACTGGAGTGGTGCTGCTTAGGATCTTTGCTTAATGCTAGGCTTTGTTCGCTTCTATCATTGCTGCTACGTCTTGGGAAGTTGCCATCACTTTGATGGGCAGCAACATCATGCTGGTTCTTACCTTGTTCTATTTGATGTCTGCTGTCAAACTTGGAGTATAAATCTTTTATTGGTGTTTGTACTTTCTTTATCTTTCTTGATAGCACATGATTGTACTAGGTTGTGGCTAATTTTAGAAGGGAAGAGCTTGGACAATGCAACTATTGGCTAATTTCAGTGATGGAAGATACTGTTGCAGGATTTTCTAGATTCATTTAACCATTTATGTATTTGAGACTATGGTATTATTAGTAATGAATTAAGGAGACTATGTTATGGACTATGTTATTATTAGTAATGAATTAAGGAGACTATGTTATGTACTATGGTATTATTAGCAATGAGTTAATGAGACTATGATTTAGTTCTATCATTTTTATCTTTTATACAGGATGTCGTACTAAAAGTAGGGATAAAAATTCTAGCCAAAAAAAGAGAGAAAAAAAACAGAAAAAAAAATTCCGGCGGTGGCCGGCGGTGGTCGGCGGTGGTCGGCGGTGGCCGGCGGTGGAGGGCGGCGGCCGGCGGTGGTGGGCGGCGGTGGTGGGCAGTGTTGGTGGTTGGAATGGGGTGACAATGTTCTTGCAATAATAAATTATTTATTTTTAAAAATTTTATTTATTAAATTTTTTAAATCATTATTAATGGATGGATCGGATATCCATCCATAAAAAAATGTCTAATGGATGGATTGGATGGACATTTTTGTAAGTGGATGGATTGGATTGGATATTTTTGGTTCAATTTTAGTGGATGTAAATGGATAAATGGATTGTCTCAAATTCATCCATTATAATCCAAGTCCAAATCCATCCAATCCATCCATTTTGACACCCCTAAGTGCAACTGCATCATAACTGCATTAAACACTTATAAGTAAATTACTTGGGGAAGACATTCCAACTAGCTTTTCTCTATTGCATTACAACTACTTACACCTTGTTTTATTCTAACTTATTTGTGATACTCACCAATATCAACTATCTTGTTAAATTAGTTGCATTCCTCTAAATTACATAATATTGACTTTTTGAAAGAGTTCATCAATCCCTGTGGGTTCGACCTGTTCTAAACACTGTATTACTTGTTATGGACTGTGTATACTTGCACATGTTTTCCACACACCAAGTTTTTGGCGCCGTTGCCGGGGATTGTAGTTAAATTCTTTTAAAAATCTGATATACTGTAATTTAGTGTATATTATTATGGTATTTGCAAGTTTCTGTCATGCAGGAGCACATGGTGCTTTAGCATATGTACAGGACCAGAAACAGGACACCAGAATACAGCATAGATCCAGAAATAGAAAGAAGATTTAGGAGATTGTTAAGACTCCAAAAGCAAAAGGAACAAACCTGCAAGATGTCTCACAGTGAAGGACAAAGCTCAAGACCACACTCAGTAAGAGGAGGTCATGGCTCTCATCAAGATACAGAAGAAGATCACAGAGAAAGATTCATTCACATGGATCCCATAGGTATGATTAATGATAGAGATAGACCTATGAGAGATTATGCTCAGTTTGATCATCAAAACATGCAAACTAGCATATCTAGACCTCATATAGATGCTGTGCATTTTGAATTTAAACCTATGATGTTTCAAATGCTTCAAACTATTGGTCAATTTGGAGGAACTCCTCTAGAGGATCCTCACTTGCATTTAAACAGTTTTTAGAAGTATGTAGTAACTTTATCTTACCTGGTGTTAGTGAAGATGCTTTCAGATTAAGGTTGTTTCCTTATTCTTTGAAAGATAGAGCTAAGGTTTGGCTAAACTCTTTAGAGCCTAACTCTATCCATTCATGGAATGAAATGGCTGAAAAATTTTTAGGAAAATATTTCCCACCTATCAAAAATGCCAGGATGAGAACTGATATTACATCTTTTAGACAAAAAGAGTTTGAATCATTATTTGAAGCATGGGAAAGGTGGAAAGAACTTTTAAGAAAATGTCCTCATCATGGTTTACCTGTTATTATTCAAATGGAAACTTTTTATAATGGTTTAGAACCTCAAACCAGAATAATGCTTGATGCATCTTCTGGTGGAGTGTTATTAAATCTGTCATACAATGAAGCATGTGAATTAATTGATAGAATAGCAGCTAATAGCTCTAGTTGGCCTACTGAGAGGGTGAGTGCCCAAAAGAAACCATCAGGGGTGTTTGCCTCGACCGTGTGCCACAGGGTGTTTTGCCTCGACCGTGTGCCACAGGGTGTTTTTCCAAGTCAATAGCAGATTTGTTGTCCACCTTGAGTTTCATCCCATTGTTTCCTCTTACATTCAGCTCCTCCATTAATTTTTCAAGCCACAGAGCCTGATATGCTCCCTGTGCAGCTGATATGTATTCAGCTTCACAGGATGACAGGGCTACGACAGTTTGCTTCTTTGAGCACCATGAAATTGGGCTCCATTCATCATGAAAATGTATCCACTTGTGCTCTTCCTATCCTCCACATCTCCACTCCAATTAGAGTCAGTAAAGCCCTCTATTACAGCTTCTTCCTTCTCAGTTTTAGGAAATAGAATAACCAAATCAGTTGTTCCTTTCACATATATCAATATCCTCTTTGCTGCCAACATATGAGATGTTTTTGGTCTTTCCATAAACTTACTTATGAAACCCACACTATAAGCAAGATCAGGTCTGGAGTTTCACAGGTACCTCAAGGATCCAACTATCTGTTTAAACAGTGTTGCATCCACACCAGGTTCATCATCATCATTTCTGAGTTTAATCCTTGTTTCAGCTGGCACATTCATAGAGTTACATCCACTCATCTTGAACCTTTTCAAGATGTCAGTTGCATATTTCTTCTGATGAAGAAAAATACCACTGCCAGTCATTACAAACTCAATGCCCAGAAAATAAGACAAACACCCTAAGTTTGTCATCTCAAATTCACTCATCATTTTCTTTTTAAACTCTTCTATCTCTCTAGTGTTATTACCAGTTACTAGAAGATCATCAACGTACAGGCATACTATCAACAAGTCACTGTCCCCATTCACCTTCACATATACTCCATGCTCTGAGATACATCTCTTGAAGTTGAGTTGTAACAAAAAACCATCAATTTGTTTATTCCAGGCTCTTGGAGCCTGCTTCAGTCCATAAAGTGCCTTATGCAGCTTGAAAACCTTGTCACTTTGCTGTTGTAATTCAAACCCAGGTGGTTGAGTGACATATATCTCTTCCTCTAATGGTCCATTGAGGAAAGCTGACTTCACACCAAGTTGATTTAATTCCCATTTCCTTTGTGCTGCTAAAGATACTACCAACCTTATAGTTTCCATCCTCGCTACAGGGGCAAAGATCTCATTAAAATCTAGGCCAGGTTTTTGTAAAAAACCCTTGGCCACAAGCCTAGCTTTGTACTTAGCTACCTCTCCATTTGGCTTCAGCTTAGTTTTAAATACCCATTTATTATTCTTTCCTTCTCGCAGTGAGGTTAATTCCCATGTATTATTCTTATCAATAGCCTTGAGTTCCTCTTCCATGGCCGACTTCCAGTTCTTGCTTAACAGAGCATCTTCAAGTCTAACTGGTTCAGATTCAGCAACCATAGCACATAGCAACAAGCTACCATCTTCACTAATAGCTGTGTCAGGAAACACTTCATAACCTTGCAACCTTTGTGATGGTTGCCTTGTTCTCTGTGATCTTCTGACTTGAACTTCATCCGTCAATTCTGGTTTAGTCTCATTAGGATCAAGCAATACAGTTTCTTCAATGACAACAACAGTATCTTCATTGTTGACAGAGTTCCATTCCCATCCCTTCTTCTCATCAAATACAACATCTCTACTAGTGATTATTTTCTCTTTCCCTAGATCAAACAGCCTGTAGGAACCAGTCACGTTGTACCCCACTAAAACCATGGCTTGAGCTCTGTCATCAAGTTTCTTTCTTAGTTCTTTGGCACATGTCTATAACATAATGATCCAAAGGTCCTAAGGTGCTTCACATTCGGTTTCCTGTCCCACCCCTTCTCATAAGGAGTAACATCATTTAGTCTCTTAGTAGGACTAATATTCAGTAGATATGTAGCTGTGGAAGCTGCTTCTCCCCAAAACCTGTGTGGAACACGTTTTTCTTTTAACATGCTCCTTACCATGTTTAGCACAGTTCTGTTCCTTCTCTCAGCAGTGCCATTATGCTGAGGGGTGTATGGTGCTATCACTTCATGTACTATCCCTTCATTTCCACAAAATTCCTTGAACTCTAGAGAGGTGTATTCTCTTCCCCCCATCAGTTCTCAGACACTTGATCTTGTTACCACACTGATTCTCTATCAGTTTCTTGAATTCCCTGAATGTCTCAAACACCTCACTTTTCTTCTTTAACAGATATATCCACATCATCCTAGTGAAGTCATCTATGAATGTGACAAAATATAGATTTCCTCCTAGGGTCTTGTTTTCAAAATGACCACACACATCAGAATGTATCACTTCAAGTTTCATTTTGGACGTAGTTGGCACATGAGACTTAAATGGTAGTCTTGGCTGCTTGGCTTCACAACACTCATTGCACACTTCACTTGGTACTGCAATTGTTGGCAAACCCTTCACCATCTTCTTCTTCTCAAGCTGACTCAGGCTTCTAAAATTCAAGTGTGCATACCTCCTAAGCCACACCCAACTTTCTTCTTCTGTTGAAGCCTTCAAACATTCATGATTGAGAACACTTCCTTCCACCTTGAAAGTTCTGTTCTCTGCTATAGGTGCCTTCAACACAACCTTCTTCTAGTTGTTTAGCATTTCCAAATATCCATCCTCCATTTTCACAGAGTAGCCTTTCTCAAGCAGCTGTCCTAGGCTCAACAAGTTACTAGTCATGCCAGGAACATACAACACTTCACTTATCACTGTTTTCTTACCATTTTTCCTGCGAATCTCAACTTTGCCAATACCTTCTGCAGTGATTGATCTGCCATCACCAAACTTCACCTTTCTCTTTACTGTTTCATCAATTTCAATGAACTATGACTTGTTTCCTGTCATATGATTTGAACAGCCCGTATCCAAGTACCAGAATTCAATAATGTTGCCATTTTCATCAGTAATGGCCATTAAGGCAACTGTGTCGGCATCAGACTCCTCACAATCTGCAAGCTGAGCTTGATGATTCTTCTTCTTCCTAGGAACTCACTCATCTGCAAAATGTCCCCATGTCTGACAATTGTAACATTGTATCTGTTTCTTATTATTTTTCTTCACTCCTCTCTTATTGTTTACCCATTCTCCTTTGTTAGACTCAACATTATCACTATCATTAGAGTTGACTACCCTAGGGTTCTTTTCTTTCCAATTTCCTTTCGCTTTCTTCTTCCAGTTACCATTAGTTTTCTTAAATTTTGCTTGTAAGGCTTCCTCAACAGACTTGTCCTTCTCTTTCTCACTAATTCTTTCATTTAACCTAATTTCATTAACTTCGAGTGAACCTTGAATTTCCTCAAGCTTCATAGTTTCTAGGTTATTTGATTGTTCAATTGCTACTACAACATGATCAAATCTAGGAATTGGGGTTCTTAGTACCTTTTCAACCTTCGATTGCTCAGTGATCGTTTCGCCATTGTTGCGCATTTGGTTCGTGATTAGTGTCAATTTACTCAGATACTCTGCAATTGAATCTTTTTCTTCCATCTTGAGATTCTTGTAGTGTCTACGCAGTGTTTGCAACCTCACCTTCTTCAAACTCGCATCACCAGTGTACACTGTTGTAAGTGCATCCCACCGTTATTCGCCATCGCCATCGCACACCGTAGCTTCTAGACCGTATCGTCTTCAACCTTGCGTTCTGGATACCAGTTTGTTGGAACAAACTGAGTTCCACACTTCACACACACACACACACACACACACACACACACACACACACACACACACACACACTTTAAGAGAGAGTTCAGAGAAGAAGATGATCTAACCGAATTAGTTAAGATCTGTCACTATATATATTCAAGAATCAGAAACTACACTATTTATACCACTCAGCTTACATGGCAGTCAATGCTGAGGTGGAAAAGTGAAAGGACTATACAGCTGGCAAATATGCCACGTAATCATGTAGCACAGCTACTTATTTGAATTACAAACAGAACAATTTCTAAATTCACTTCACGCAT
This sequence comes from Astragalus membranaceus, assembly GCA_039519185.1. NCBI lineage: Eukaryota > Viridiplantae > Streptophyta > Magnoliopsida > Fabales > Fabaceae > Astragalus > Astragalus membranaceus. Next base: position 58,130,235 of record CM076848.1, on the reverse strand, counting down.
TTCATCTCAATGTCTCAAGTTTGAATCTTGAATGTGGCAAAAACTCTATTGAGAAGGGAGAATAACACGAACAGACAAAGTTGGGTACATGTGACCAACCAAATTTCCCTACGCAGATTAATCACCGACAACTGCGCACCAATAACACAGTAATCAATAAAAAACTTAAGGGCATGTTATAGATTTTTTTGAAAATGATCATTTATTTTATAAAAATAAATATTTTTAGCCATTTTTCATATATTTTTTTACACCTTTCTTAAAAAACATAAGAATCTATAAAAAAAATTAAAAAATGACTCAAATGAGAAGTTGTTTTAGCTTCTCATAAAAATAAGTTTTCACTGACTTTTTTTTTTAAAACGCAAATTTTATTGTGTTACACAAGCACACAAAAAAACATATGCTTTTTAAAATTTTTTCTAAAAAATAGTCTTTAAATTATTTAACATCAAAATTACTTATTTTTTAATCTATAGCAAACGACCTGAGTTGTTGTCATATAAAAAGTATGAAATTGTTTTAAATTTCGCTTTGGGTCATCATGTGTTGTTAGTTCATAAGATATATATCTTCTTTTGAAAAATTAAATAATATTCCTAAGAAAATAGGTATGTTACAAGAGAGACTCGAAATTTTCAGTTTCTTCTATCATAGATAATGGTTCCATACAATCCTGACAAATATTCTCTCTTGTTTGGGTAGTCGCATACCACTACTAGAAAGAAAGAATCTTAGAGTTTTGGGTTCCGCAGTATTAAGACGTGCCACTAATTTAGAACCAATTACTCTTAAGAATATAATCTTGTAAGTGTTTCCCAAAGTCATCGTCTGAGAAATTCGGGCAGTTTAGGCCTACCAGTCCACCCAAGACAGCAAGAGACGTTGCATTATACGTGCAGCAAGCTGTATTGAAGTATATAATGTATTTTCATGTATTTTTCCCATTTAACTAGAGTTAGCTAAGTTAACTACCGTAATTAGTTAAGTGTTAATTGTGTTTTACTAGTTAGTTAGTGTTATGGATTGGGCCTCGATGGCCAATCCACCAAAAAGGCCCAACGCCAAGGATCCAATTCATCCAATGGTGGAGATTGTAGACCTAGATCCAACAGCTCTCCTCCACTCCAGATACCTATAAATAAGCATTGAATGTTCACATTAATGGTATTCATCTCTCACCTACTCTCACTTGTAATTGACTCACTCACTGACTTGAGCGTCGGAGTGTCATTGCAGGTACCACCCCACCTCGAACCGGAGCACCAACTCGGACAACCAAGGATACACGTACCAACTATCTCGGACCGGTCTACCTATCCCAGATCGGATACGTAGCAGGAGATACGGTACCGAACATTGGCGACCACAGTGGGAGGGCCTTATACTCTAGTCTTTCCCCCAACCTCCTTGATCATAAATGGCTCCGGAATTACGACGGAGAAACGTCTCCAGCGTCGTGGTTAGACCCGACCAGCAACAGGAAACCCCGGAGGGGGTAGCGATTACTCTCCCTCGTAGCTCGGCCCATGGCCGGAACTCATCCAGGGCGATGGTCCCTATAAGCTCTGCTAGAAACCAGTTTCAACCTCCGGCCCCGACCGTCCCAGTACCGATCGATGCTGTCCAACAGCTCATCCAACTGCTAACAAGGCAGGCCGAGGCTGATCAAAGGAGTCAGCGTTACTCCCAGCTGGAGGCCGAGATGGCCGAAGTCCGGGCCAGAGATATCTCGGATCGTACCTCCCCTCAAACTTACTCTCCTAGCAGAAGGACCTCCAGCAAAAGACGTCACCGATCCCCTGCTTGGAGAAGGCACCACCATCGCTCGCCACCACGCCGAAGAGGGAGACAAGAATTTGGAACTCCCCCAACCGAGACCTATGACGAGACCTATTACCCCGGGGAGTCAACTCACCAAAGCTCATCATTAGCATCGTCGTCCCCAAGGCGACGTTCTATAAGCCGGGGAAGTCCCCCGAGGCCTGAACGTCGGCGCCCTCTGTCTCCCAGATCCCCCGTCCGACGCCCAACCAGAAGGCCTCCTCCGAGGGAGAGGTCCGCGACTAGGAAGGGACCCTTTACGGCGGAAATCGACTATTTCCCGGTACCCAAGCACCTAGAGAAGCCCCCGGAGGGCTTAAAGATGCATGACGGGACGGGCGATTCTGATCGACACCTAGATTACTTTGACACGATGATGCAATACAGGAATGTCCCAGAGGAGATCAAATGCCGGATATTCCCTCTTACGCTGGAGAAATTGGCTTTGGACTGGTCAGAGCCCTCAAGCCGAACTCGATATCATCCTGGGACCAGCTCGCAAAGCTGTTCTCGGCCCAGTTCGCCCACTCCAAAATGAAGCCTAAGTCTCGGAAAGTCTTACAAGCCATCCGGCAAGGAGAGAACGAGTCTCTCCGAGACTACATTGAAAGGTTCAACAAAGAGGCGGCTCAGGTCCGGAACTTAGACGATTCATTTCGGCTATTTTTCATGGAAGCCGGTCTGCGGGAAGGAAGTCTGTTTCAGATCGATGTCGGAATCAACCAAACTGAGTCGCTTGCCGAGTTCCTCCAGCGATCTCAAAAATACATTGACCATGAAGAAGGCGCTGTTGCAAGAAAGACAGAGGCCGACCCCGGAACGAGTAAGCCTCGGTATGAAAAGGAGGCTCCGGTGCGTCAGGCAGCAGAGGCCCGTTATGAAAGGGAACCCCGGAACGACAATAGGCTCCGACCTCGGAACCGACACCAACAATACTCCGATCTGAATGAAACAAGGGCCAGGATTCTGGCGGAATGCATGAACGCTGAGTTCAAAGAAGTCAAGTTCCCTGATCCGCTCCCACACAGGCCGGGACAGAGATCCAACAAATACTGCCGGTATCACCGAAGAAAAGGGAAACTGGGTTGAAGAGTTACCTTACGTGCTGTGGGCCTACAGAACTACTCCACAAAGCTCAACGGGGGAAACCCCTTTCCGACTTTCGTACGGGACAGAGGCCGTGATTCCGGTGGAGATCGGGGAGCTGAGCTGGAGGACACTCCACCCGAAACCTCCGGGGGACAATAGCCAGGCGTTGAAGGAAAACCTCGATCTCGTCGACGAGGTACGAGGTCAGGCTTTCCTTAAAGAAGCAATAATAAAGCAGAGGGTAGCAGTACGATATAACTCGAAAGTGATCCCCAGAGACCTTGAGATCGGTGATTTAGTTTTACGAAGAGCCGATGTCGGTTTGAAGAACGCCGCACAGGGCAAGCTCGCCCCCAACTGGGAAGGACCTTACCGAGTTTTATCTAAAACCGGCAGAGGTGCCTACGAATTGGAGACCTTGTCCGGCAAGGCGATCCCAAGAACATGGAACGCAACTAAACTGAGAAAATACTACAGCTGACTCTCATCTTACCTAAAAGAGCGGTGTATACCGATGTTATTCTTATTTTACCTGAAGAACGGTCCATACCGACGTTATTCTTATTATAACCAGAGAACGGTGTATACCGATGTTATCAATTATGTTTGCGGTGTATACCGATGTTGTAACTCATCTTATCTAATGAACGGTGTATACCGATGTTATCCTATATGATTGCGGTGTCTACCGATTTTATTGCCTATTCTATTTTCCTTTAGCCGACCGAGGTTTGTCGCTACCCTAAGGGGTGAGTTCGATCTGGGCCGAGTCCCGGTAAACTACCCCGAAGGCGATCATTGTTACGACTATTTGGCCGAGGTTGCCACAACCCTAAGGGACGAGTTCGATCTGGGCCGAGTTCCGGTAAACTGTCCTTAAGGCGACGTTTACCACTTGAGCGAATCAAACGCAAGTGCACAAATGTAAAACAACAGTATAAAGACTAAACCAAGGTAAGTGAAACCGGAAGCACATTAAAATTACATTTTCATTACAAATTATCCCGGATACGGCCGGGTCCTCTAGTTCAAAAAGGTAATGGCATATTACAAAATTCCGGTTCCGCCCGGAACCCGGGGCTTTCTTTCCCCACCGGTTCCACCCGGAACCCAAAAAGCAGAAAATTCAGAACTTCCCCATCAGCGGCAATCACGGCAAGGAAGGGGGAGGGAAAATGACATCGAACGCATCAGCATCACGATAGGGCTTGACAATACGCCCGTCTTCCACGGTATGGTCCAAGCGAATAAACCCCCGGTCCAGAGGAAGGGATGGATGGATAACATTGACTTGGGCAAGGGCTTTTTCGAAGCTCTCCTCGGCCACGTCCAAAGCCAGTTGAGCCACCTCCGCCACCTCGTCCTCCAAGGTTTCTGCTTTGGCACGTACCTCTTGAAGCTCTCTTTCCAATTCAGCAACCCGAGGCAAAGAATCAACGCTAGACCCGGCCTGGGCCTGCCTCGCCTTCACAAGATCGGCCTCGAGTTCCTGAATCCGAGCCCTCAGGGAAGAAATAACCTCGGCAGACTGCCTATCTTGACTCTCGAGATCTTGGATCCGAACCTCGTGTTCCATGCACAGGTTAAGGGCAGAGTCCCTCTCCCTTTCAAATTTTTCTGTAGCCACTTTAAGCTCGGTATGATCCCTCTCCAGAGCCTCATATTTCTTTAGCAGCTCCTCCCGGGCTCGTCTTTCGTTGTCCCTCTCCACCAGGGCCCCTGGAATAATACAAACAAGGAAGTCAGCAACAGAGATGTCCAAGAAGGAAAGTCAAAGAATGCACCTCGGAACTTGGGGTCACCTTTTGCCTGATTCTCAGCCTCGACCTTCTGAAGCTTCGTCACGTCGGCCAGATGCCGGAATAACCTGAGAGACGCCTCAACCGGGTCAACCCGATAATCCTCCAAATGCTTCTGCAGGAAGTCGGCGTCAATTGAAATACCGGAAGACCTAGAAGTCCGATGCTTCCCATGACGCCCCTTTTTTGATGCCCGGGCAGCCGGAGCATGTGAAGTAGAAGCAGGGTCTGCTTGCGGTAGGGGGCGTTCCCTTTTTCGATTCAAGAGATCCGCAGCCCGATCTTCTGCTCCAGCCGAGCCGGCCTCCGGGATTATGCTGATCGGAACGGCGGCAACGGGTTTTTCCTTTCGAACCCCGGCCTTCCTTTCTGCAAGAGCTGTCAGGCGAGAGAACTTGTCAGGCCCCATGCTATCTGCAAAATAAGGAAAATAAACAATGTTAGAAGAAACGACAGTCAAGAAAATATGATGGGCGGGACTACCAATCAATAAACCCACCAAGAACGGCGACTACTTGAGATTTTGACCCGGCACCAACCAATCGGGCTACGTCAATCCCAAATTTCTTGGGGTCCCGGTAGACAATCAGATCGGCAAAGTTCGTCAAGATCGCCAAGGAGTCCTGATCAACCTGGGATAACCGCCCTAAACCGACGGTGTAGGAATGAGGTTTCCGGTTGAAATGAGAGAGCGACCACCCCAGTTGAAACTTCGTGAACTCCAGTGACTTCCGATCCGCAGAATATTGGCCGACGTGCCTCACTGCTTCCTCATTCACGGGCTCCACAAAGAAATACTTATTTTTCCAGTTCTTAAGAGAGTCGGAATAGGGCATGGAAATCTTTATCCCTCTCTTAGCCCGGAAGCTCACATGTTCCCACCGGTCTTTGGTTCCATCCTCATGTCTCCGGTTTACCTCAAAAAGGTGGGAGAAGAGGTCGCTGGAGATTGGCCTCTCCAGATGAATGCACATCAACTCAAAAGCCCGAAGGAACGCCCATGAGTTGGGATGTAGTTGAGAAGGAGCGAGGTTCAAGATCTCCAAAGCCTCTTGTTGAAAGGCGGTGAACGGGGGTGTAACATGCATATCCAGGATCGTCACCCCGTACATCACAAATTTCAGAGCTTTCGGCCAGATGGCCACATGCTGGTCTTCAGCCATTCCCTCCACATTCCAAATCTGATCCTTCCGGGAAAGGCGATTGACGAAGAAACTCATATCGTCCCCGGTCCTATAAAGGGACGGAATCCCCCTCAACGCCTCCGACACCCAGGAATATTCTCGGGGAACAGTGAGAGGTAGGGACACGGGAACATTGACCGGCCCTACTCCGGCTCGGGGATATTGGTCGGAATCACCTGTTTCATATGCGGGCTCCCCGCAGTGTCCAAGACCGTCTTCATTGTTCCGGCTCTCAGCCACCTCCGCCTCACTCTCCTCCGAACTCCAACTCGTACTACCCTGTTCTTCATGGTCGGGCTCGGCGTCAGAATCACCCGATTCAAGGACCACCACCTCTGTGTTATCTTCTTCTACCGGCTCGTTGCTAGGAACCCCGGAAGACCGGTCTTCTGCGTGAGTGGGAGCGGAGCCCAAGTCGTCTTGAACCTCGGGAGTAGCCGACCCGGGGGGACTAGCACGAATTTCCATCGTCTCTCTAATGCCGGAAGCCATTGTTTGGGCGAGATTAGGACGATTTATATCAGCAACCCGACGGGTTTGTTTCGTCCTCGCCAGATCGGTCCTGCAGAAATGGGGGCTTAGCGAGTCAGGTTGATACGTAAACAGTGGGTCCACAACCAAGTCGGAACCCGACCTGACGACCCCCACTCTGTATCTACAAATGCGGGTCCGGAGAGAGCCCGGTCGTGATCTAAAGCCGGAAGCAATAAAGAAAAAAGGAAAGCTAACCTTATGGGAAGCGAAACTCGTCGAACACTGGAGGCAGGTCGCGAACAGGAAAAAGGCGTCACCGAGACTCAGCACAACTCTGAAGGAAGAAATAAGCTCCGGAACGACTTTAAGATCGGAATCAGAGCAATTAGCAGAAAAACAATCCAAGTAAGGGGGATCCCCCCTCCTATTTATAGGAAATAAGAAGGCCACAGATGGGCCTGGGCCTAGGCTACGTTTTCCAAGACTAGCCCCTAGGCAGGCGCGTCGTTCCAAGCGCCATCATTACCCCAATCATCCTCGAACAACGCGTCCCATCAATGACGTTGCCAGCTGGCACAGAAATCAAAGCACTGCCATGACCGGATCGCTTCGTTTCCATCGATTCGCCCCGGCCTCTCTATCCCGCCATGACCGGAATCTCTCAATGGCCAATCCACCAAAAAGGCCCAACGCCAAGGATCCAATTCATCCAATGGTGGAGATTGTAGACCTAGATCCAACAGCTCTCCTCCACTCCAGATACCTATAAATAAGCATTGAATGTTCACATTAATGGTATTCATCTCTCACCTACTCTCACTTGTAATTGACTCACTCACTGACTTGAGCGTCGGAGTGTCATTGCAGGTACCACCCCACCTCGGACCGGAGCACCAACTCGGACAACCAAGGATACACGTACCAACTATCTCGGACCGGTCTACCTATCCCAGATCGGATACGTAGCAGGAGATACGGTACCGAACAGTTAGAATTCAACTAGTTAGTTAGAGTGAGACTATTGTATATAAGCTTGGAACTAATTATGTTGTAGTTCAGTTTTTTCCATTCTAGCAGAAAATGAGATTTTCCTTTCTCAATTACTTCTCTGTTCTTCACCTTGATTGTGGAAATTACTCATCAGATAGTTAGTTCAACATGGTATCATTCGCAATCTTGTTTCCGCTTCGTTTCTCCGATTGAAAATCCTTCAATCATTTGTTCCCTTCTCTGTTTCTGGATTCGATTTGTGGTTCGCATTCGCGGAATCTTCAGAAATTTTTTATTTTCGTTTTCGATTCGTCTTGGTCTTCATCGATTCCCAATACATCTGCAAAACCAGCTGCTGTTCCAATGGATCCCACTGTCAAGTTAAATGCCACTGATGGTGAGTTGCTGAAAGATGGAGGGGAATATAGAAGGCTGGTAGGGAGATTGATATATCTTACCATTTCAAGACCAGATATCACCTTTGCAGTTAACAAATTAAACCAATTCATGGCTAATACCCGGACAATTCACATGCAATCAGCCCATTACTTGTTGCAGTATTTGAAGTCATCTGCTGGACAGGGCATTCTGTTCCCTGATGCTTCATCTGTCAAACCCAGTGCTTATGTGGATGTTGATTGGGGAAGCTGCCTAGTCAGTAGAAAATCCACCACAGGTTTTTGCATCTATTTAGGGGAATCTATAATTGCTTGGAAGTCAAAAAAACAAGCTACAATTGCAAGATCTTTTGCTGAGGCAGAATATAGAACCTTGGCAACTGTCACAACTGAGCTGCTATGGATCAAGCAACTGTTGAGGTCTTTTAAGATCAAAACTCCATCTGCCATGGTGCTTTGTGATAGGAAGTCTGCTATACAACTAGCCAATAATCCTACAACACATGAAAGAACCAAACACATAGACATTGATTGTCACTTTTTGAGGGAATATGTTCAAAATGGTTTCTTGAACTTGGTTCATCTAAGCTCACAACAACAACTGGCTGATATTCTAACCAAAACATTGCCCAAAGCTAAGTTCATGGAGCTGATGTCCAAGTTGGGAATGAGAAATCTCTACCTTCCAACTTGAGGGGGCGTATTGAAGTATATAATGTATTTTCATGTATTTTTCCCATTTAACTAGAGTTAGCTAAGTTAACTACAGTGATTAGTTAAGTGTTAATTCTATTTTACTAGTTAGTTAGAGTGAGACCATTGTATATAACCTTGGAACTAATTCTGTTGCAGTTCAGTTTTTTCCATTCTAGCAGAAAATGAGATTTTTCTTTCTCAATTGCTTCTCTGTTCTTCACCTTGATTGTGGAAATTACTCATCAGATTGTTAGTTCAACAAGCTGCTGAGGCATTTTTTTTTGCCATGTTTTTAATGCGCAGTTTCCACCGGCTTTGTCGATAATTAATCTACGCTGGGGAACTTGGCCAGCCACGAGTACCCGGCTTTGCCGGCCCGTGTGGTTCTCCCCTCTCCACAGTGGCGTATCTAGGACCCTGGCCCAGGGTGGTCAGCTATTTAATTTAATAAAATTTTAAATTATAATATAGACATAATAAATATAGCGTTAAATATGTTTTTGGTCCACAAAAATATAGCGCATTAAAAATTGACACATTAGCAACGACACTTGAGCTTTGTTAGTGGAGACTAACACAGCAGAGACCAAAAATGCTAACGAAAAATAATGTGAAAACCAAAAGTGCTTAAAAAATTTAGAGGGACTAAAAACAAAAAGACTACATGATAGGGACTAAAAACATATTTAACCCTATTTGTATTGGCCATCTATGCGAATTCATATTTTGAAATCGTCGAATGATCAATGTTTCAAAATAAACACTTTTTTTCTCAATATAAGCAACTAGACAATTTTTTTGTATAAAAAACGGCAAAATTATACCACGGGTCCTTTAAGTTATTTAATTCTAACAAGTTGGTCTTTTAAGTTTTTTTCGTACCACTTAAATAATTTAAGTTATTTAATTGTAACAAGTCGGTCATTTAAGTTACATAATCTTTTTCGTACCAACGGTGTACAGATTATGTACACCATTGGTCTTTTTTTTCATAATATGTACACACCTAGCAGTACCCGAAACTGTCCGGATATTACACATTATTTCCAACTTTCCTTATTTCAAACTGCACTACTCTGCTGTATGCGGTGTGCTATCAGCCTATTATGTCATGTCATGTACATTTTTTTTATTTAAACTTAGAGAGGTTCACAACTTCACGTTATCCAATTTTTTATTGTTTATGTAATGGATAAAATAATAATATTGTTTAGTTCTTCTTCTTCATCGTGAAAAAGCTTCATCTTATAGAAAAGTTACAGAAGAAAAATGGCAAATACTCATTCATCATTCCATGAGCAGAGTGCAACAGTGGTGTAGAGTGGTGCAAGTAGTTAAGTAAGGGTGTGCAATTAAAAAAATAGGGGTCAAAATAAATAAAATTAGGGGTTATATATAAAAAATTTAAAACTTGAGAGTGTGCCACTGCACACCCTCAGCTCCACGTAGATCCGCCCCTGCCTCTCCAACAGAGTTTTCGTCACACCCAAGATTCGAATCCGAGACCTTGGGGGTGAGATCCAGGTCCAATTACCACTTGGACCAATCTTGTTGGTGGCTGCCGAGCCATTTGATAGGTATTATGTTTAAATTTGAATTTAGTATTAAATATTTAACTTGTTTTATATATTTTATTGTGATAAAAATGGAAAAATATTTTAAGAGGAAATTCACACCAAAGACAATAAAGACTTCTAAAATGCTTATTCGCAAAAAGGACATTGTTAAAGAAAAAGTTATAGAACATTTTTAAAATAAGATTTTTTCTCGACTCTAAAGTATCCCAAAACACACCGCTTAGCGTCACACTTTACATACTTTTACTCTCTTGTTTGTAATTTTAGAGGCTAAATCGACCAAAAAACACATCCAAACACCAAAATAAATAACAAAAGACATATTTGAGTACCAAACTAACTAAGAAAAGATATATTTGAGTACAAAAGTGAATTAAAAGAAAAAATAAATAAATAAACAAACATTTTAAAAAAAGGGAATCATTAAAATATAAAAATAGGAAGTGCATAAGGCAAGTGAGTCGAATTCTAATATGCTTATTTGGCGATAAGAGAATAGAACATAATGCATACTTGCGTATGGAGTGTTGTCATCCTTTTATAGAGGATAACTGAAGAGTGAAGACCACTCTCATTGTCCTTATGTGGCGAGGATAACCTCAAAAGAGAATCTTACTATGTTACGAGGAACATGTCTTCTACTTTCGTAATAACCTTCTTCCAATTGGCTAGCAATTCTCTGGCAGCATCCACTGAGTGTTGCATGATATTCCCTCGTCCCTCCCTCGCCTTCTCATCCCCTTCTCTTCCATAAACACCAAATCATCATGGCTAATTCATTGTTTACTTGAATCAATGGAGGGGGGGGGGGGGGCTTAAAGAGTACGTAGCTCAACAGAGCCACGTGTCTTTTCCACGTAAGTCTTGATGTTATGTTTCATTCCACCCTCCTCCCAACATCGAATTGTGTGTGTGCACTAAAAAAGTCTATGTCATTATGCTAATTGGACTAAAAGTTGGTCATCTTTACTCAAATTAAATCTCATTGTGCCTTTGTTTCCACGTGTATAAGAGGGATACTCAATATAGCCTATGTGTCTTGTTGCTAAAAAAACGAATCCATATTTACTCCACTACATCTTTTGCATTATTATTTTCGAAACGCGAAGGGGCCTGACCTTAGAAATGGGCGGATCTCAACGAACAGCTTGCCAAGTACCCGTTTCCGAGGCTCCTTCCATACATTCACTTTGCTACCATCTCCAACCCGTGATCTCATTCCCACATCAAACATAACTTGAAATACGGTTATGAACAACTCTGTCTGCAGATTAAAAAAATTCATAATTGACTTCATTCATTTTGTAGCACTAATTTGATAGGTTTTCTTTTTATACCCCCATCAACTCCCTTCTACCCCCACACATTATTGTAATCCCGAAAATTCTCCTGACATAATTAACAAAAGTTGACTTTTTGAAAATTCTCTGATGGGGGACCACTTTATCTGGTAATTGGATTTACCTAAATGCAAGGTAAATCCGATTAGCTTTAAATATGTAATAAATACACACGCATAAGTCAAATCGAATGTATCAAACTGACAGATAAATCCGATTTGACCATTTATTTCAGTACAGAAAGCTAAATTTTGTCCTGACAGATATAGCTAAATCCGATGCGCAATCGGATTTACGTACCCCAAACGTAAATCCGCTTATATCTTTTAATGAATCAGATTTACCAGGATGGGGGTATCACTACAAGAATATTGGGGTTTTCCGGCGGATTTAATCCGCCGGAAAGATTCCGGCGGATTTTAGGAATTTCCGGCGGATTTTATCCGCCGGAAAAGATTCCGGCGGATTTTATTCGCCGCAAACTTTTCCGGCGGATTTTGGGGTATTTCCGGCGGATTTTTTGGCATTGGCGGCGGATTTTTTAAAAAAAAAAAATTAATTTTTTTTTTTTAAAAAAAAAATTAAAAAATCCGCCGCAAATTTCAAAAATCCGCCGCAAAAGCCAAAAAAAAAAATTTTTTTTTAAAAAAAATCCGCCGCAAAAGCCAATTTTTTTTTTTTTAAAAAAAATCCGCCGCAAATGCCAAAAAATCCACCGCAAAAGCCAAAAAAAATTTCAAAAAATCCGCCGGAAAATTCGGAGGGAAAAAATTCGCCTATAAATAAAAATTTCTCCTACACTCCTCTCATTCTCTCATTTCTCTCTTTATTTCATTCTCATTCTCTTCTATATTTCTCTACATATCTCTCTTCTATATTTCTTATACTCTCATCTCCATAAATTTCTCTACATATCTCTCTTCTATATTTCTCTTTCTTTCTTCATTCTTTTTCATTCACTCCTTAATTCATATTTCTTCTTACTTCTTTATTCACATTCTCTCCTATATCATTCTCTTCTAATATTCTCTTTCATTCTTATTCCTTCCTACTTCTACATTCTCATTCATTTATTTATTTTCATTCTTTTCTATATCATTTTTTCTCATATTCTACTTCATTTTCATTTTTTCTTACTTTTTATTAAAATACAAATTAAACATTAAAATTCGAAAAAATTGAAAAAAAAATTCAAAATTCAAAAATTCAAATATTTTACCGCCAGATTTTTTAAATTTTTTTTTGGATTTTGCGGCGGATTTTAGGCATTTCCGGCGGTTTTTTGAAATTTTTTTTTGGCTTTTGCGGCGGATTTTTGGCATTTGCGGCGGATTTTAAAAAGAAAAAAAAATTTTCAAAAAATTTCAAAAAAAAATTTTAGAATCCGCCGCAAATGCCTTTAAAATCCGCCGGAAAATTCCAAAATTTTTTTTTTTAAAAAAATCCGCCGCAAAATGCTTTTCCGGCAGGAAAATCCGCCGGAAAGCGTTTGCTGCGAGCTGGCTACCGGCGACAAAAATCTGCCGCAAAGTCCAATTTTGCGGCGGAAATATGGCTTTTCCGGCGGATTTTGCCCGCCGGAAAATCCTCTTTTTCTTGTAGTGTATATCCGATTTTGAAAAATACAAAGCAGATTTACGTTTGAGATACGTAAATCCGATTTGTTTTTTTTTTAAATTAATTTCTGTATAACTGTTGTTCTATTTTGAAACAGATATTGACCCGCATACAGAGTCGCCGGTTGTTCATTTCGTGGTAGACACTACTGAGGCATTCTGGACGGAGAGGGTATATTTTTCATACTAATTTTTTAATCATATTTAATTAATTAAGTACGTAACATTTTTCTATTTTTTCTATTTTGTAGATATTTTCTACACGCGATGATGTAGAAGAGTGGGCTAAAACGGTTGGGAGACGTATTGGAGTTGTGGTTATCATTGTAAGATCTGACAAAGCTGGAGTTAAAAGGAGTTCTAGAGATAAGATTATTTTTTGTTGCGAGAAGCAAGGGAAATGGTCTAATGATTCTAGAGTTTTCGGGTCTAAAAAAAAGTTGTCCATTTACATTGAGAGCTACTTGTACAATACGTCATGGGGGTTGGCGTGTGAATGTTAGGTGTGGTCTTCACACACATGAGTTGCTTACTACTCCGGTCGGGTCGACAACTTTTGGTCGTTTAACTAAGCCGCAAAAAGCTATTGTTAATAAGCACACTGATCTGAATGTTGCCCCGAAAGATTGTCTTACTGCTTTGAAGAACCATTATCCGGACAACGTCACTTCTCTTCCTCAAATATATAGGCACCGTTACGCCTATAGGTCTTCTAAGAAGGGTCCTAGAACGGACATTCAGGAGCTTTTGAGATTGATTGAGTCGCAAAATTATTTATGTTTGAGCAGAAAAGTTGAGGGTTCCGATGTGGTCAGTGACATCATGTGGGTGCATCCCACTTCTATTAAGTTATTCCGGTTGTTTTCAAATGTTTTTATTCTTGACACCACCTACAAGACCAACAAATACAATCTACCTCTATTGGAGATTTTAGGAGTCACTTCAACGGAGTTAACTTTCTCGGTTGCTTTTGCCTATATTTCACACGAGCTTGGAATTCATTTTACTTGGGCATTGCAGCAACTAAAAGAATTATTTGACTTGCACGGGCTTCAACTTCAGGTATTCTTGACTGACAGAGATCTTGGTCTTATGTCCGGTATTCTTGATGTCTTTCCTTCGGCTACAAATTTGTTATGTTCTTGGCACGTGACTAAAAATGTGAAAGCGAATATTAAAGAGTTGGTGCACGTGGATAGGAAAAAGGACGTCCTCTCTCTTTGGCATAACATTATTGATTCACTTGACGAGTCAGAGTACTCAGCTCACTTGAATATTTTCGAGGACTCATGCGTTGATTTGCCCGCTCTTATTAAGTATGTGCATGACACGTGGTTGACAAAGCATAATGAAAGATTTATCTTGGCTTGGACAAACCAGATCCCACAATTCGGGAATCAGACCACCAATAGGTACTTTGACACATGTTTAGTATTTTTATCGTAGTTTAAATTTTTTTGACACGTGTTTAGTATTTTTATGTGTGTTTATTGTTATTATTTAAGAGTCGAGTCAGCTCATTGGACTTTCAAGAGACATTTGAGGACTTCTGGAGGTGACTTGTCTAAGTCTTTTAAATCTATGCATGAGATGCTTACTCTTCAATTTGATAAAGTCATCGGGTCTTTTTAAAGAAGCATAAACCGTATTGAAGTGGCTTCCAATACTCCTTTGTTTAAAAAGCTTCGCGGTGTTGTGTCTTTAAATGCTTTGGATCATGTTGTTAAAGAGTTTTCAAAGAAGAAAAAGCAGAGATTATATGATGTCAGGCGTGATCCTTCTAGGTGGGAGCATGTGGATGAGAAGATGAAACTGACTCAAGAATCTGGGACTTCTTGTAAAAATTCATCACAGCGGTCTTCTTGTATAAAATCATCACAGCGGTCTTCAAAGCTATCTTAGAGTGTTTCTAAAAAATTAACACATCAGGGTGAGACTAAATTCAATTTACCGTCGGTTCCTCATCACGTGCACTCTTATGTAGAAAAAATTATTGATGTTGAAAGGGATGGTAATTGTGGGTTCCGAGCAGTAGCGGTTGGTCTCGATCTTGGTGAGGATAGTTGGCCTATAATTAGGCAAGATTTAATCAAAGAAACAAAGGAGAATGAGCAACTATATACTTACATGTTTAGAAAGGACAGACTTGCAGTGCTTAGAAAAGCGTTATCCATTGAATACCCCGGTTTTCAAAAGGAGGATAAGTGGTTGAGTTTGCCTGAGATGGGGTACTTTGTAGCTACTAAGTATAATGTGGCCCTAGTTCAATTGTCTTTGGATATGAATTTTACTTATCTTCCTTTGAGAGGTAGTTATTCTTCTTCTAAGTATAAAATCATATAACGTCGGGGATATCCATTGGATGCATATTTCGATCTCGCCTGTCTGTCTGTTGCCTCCAGTTACTTTGATGTGGTCATAATCGATTCGATCAGAGGAATCTACTTCATGGTTGGATCATTATACTGGCCGTTTTGCCCTTTGGCACTCTACCTCTTTGAAGATGCCTCGTCTCCCTCCCACTGATGCGCCCACCATTGTAGACTTAGCCCATGATTCCGACGATTTAGATTGACATTTCTTGTATTTATTATTGTACCCACATTTTTGTAATTATTTATCCATATATATATATATATATATCCAACAAATTAAATGTGTAAAAAAAACAAATTAAATGTTTTAATTTTTTTTACAAATCGGATTTACACTGGTAAAGGGTAAATCCGCTTTTGAATTTAACAAAGCGGATATGCCCCCACAACAGGTGAATCCGACTTGATAAAGAGACAAAGCGGATCTACCTGTTGTGGGGGGTACATCAGCTTTGTTAAATTCAAAAGCAGATTTACCCTTCTATCAGTATATCCGATGCGATTTTTTTAAATTTAATCGGATCTAGGTAAATCCGCCTTTGATTAATCTCAAATCCGATTTACCTATTTATAAGGTAAATCCGATTGAGTCAAAATTATGGGGGGTATTTTGGGATTTTCATATTTGATGGGGGTATATTGTGATGTGGTGGGGGTATAAAAGAAGACCCATTTGATAGTTCACCCGTGTAGCGACCGGAAATGATACTTCGAAGTTCGAAATGAAGCTGCCACCAAAGTTTAATTTTAAGGGCAAACGTTGATAAATCCCTTTGATTTGGATAAGGGTCTTTGAGACCAGATTTGGGTTTGGGAGCCGGTTATGTGTGAAGAATGTATTAACACCCCACAACTTCCTTTCAAAGAAAGATTGCCTTTTAATTAATTGTGAAAAAATAATGTTAATTGTGAAATGCTTATTTTACCCTTTTATTGTAAATTAAAAAGAGACGAATTAAAAGAAAAAGACATAAAAATTTTATTTATTTTTGTGCTTGACAGTAGTGGGCCCCCGCTCCTACGTATCTCCTGGTGCGATGGAGAATTCAAAGCTACGTAGTTCTTGGGTAGAAAATATTTGTGCGTTGGTATTTTTTAATTAATATTTTTTTTATTGTTTTTATAGGAATTTTAAGACTCTTGAGCTGTACAATTCATTTATCTTAAAACACATACTAATCTGCTTGTACAACCAGCTTCGTCCCTTATTTTTTGAAAGCTAGATTTTTGTTATTAAAGAAAGAAAAATAGTTTGTGTATTACTTATTTTTGATTTTTTAGGGATTTTAGGACTCCCGAGCTGTCCAACACTAATTAATTCGGTTGTACAATCTTTTTTTTTAAGCAACTAAATTATATTAAAAAAGAGAAAAGGAAAACAGAAAGAAAAAAGACGAAGGGGGGGGGCCAAACCAAAACCCAAGGCCAGAAAAACCGAACAAAGCAACAAAAAAGAAACCTGGGCTAAGGCACCCAAAAACCAACCAAAGCAATAGTCCGAACAAACCAGGCCAAAAAGGCTGAAAATAAACAACACATCAGAAAGTGACAAAAATTGAACTAGATTTAGACCGAAGATTGTAGCCAACAGTCTTTTTTTGCTTCTTCTTCTGTTTCTTGGACACAACCGGTTCCGAGTACCTCTCCGCTGAGTCAGGAACCACCGGGTCGCCAACATCATTTGGCGACTCACCCCACAGCCTACTTAAAATTTCCATATCAGCCTTTACTGCAGGATTCGTGACCTCTGAGTCAGGAACAATCAAAACTTTGGTGTTTGGCATAGCTGCTTGCGAGTTAGAGACAACCTCCTCATCTGCGATATCCGTCCAGCTTTTTTCCAAAGCAGATGTCTCCACTGCGTAGGAAGCACCAGAATCAAGCCTAGTCGAGGGGGACTTGGTGGAGCAGGAGTGAGCTTCACCAATATCAACATGGCCCCCAGCCATCTCTTCAGGGGTAATAACAGTGTTGCCAAAACCCTTGAATTGGTTGGGCTCAATGCCATCCCTTACCAAAACTAGACTATTGTCTTGCACAATGGCTGGGCCAGCGTCAGTCTCACCCGACTTCACCGAAGACTTCTCCTTATCAATCCGAGGAGGTTTGATTGAGACGCGATTACCGCCCGTCTCCGCGTTTCTCTTACAATTCTGGGGAGAATGACCAATACATTGACAAGAGTTGCAGAACAGGGGAACACTCTCATATTCCACCCTGATGAGAATGATCATGCAGCTTCTCAGAGAAATCAACATCAATAAGAACCCTAGCAAAGTGACCAAAGGTCCTTTTCATAGTGGCTTCATCCAAGGCAATAGGAGCTCCTAGGCTACCACTGATCTCAAACAAAATTTTTGACCTCCAGTTTTCCCGGGGAAGACCATGAAGCCTAACCCAACACTGAGCATTGGTTTGTTTTGCATTGAGAGGGTCAAAATTTGGCCTCCAAGCAAACAGGCGCAGAACACCCGACTTTAGAGAGCGCGATCCAAGTGACCAAACATGCCTAAGGTCCTCATTAGAGACAAAAGAAAATTCAAAAAATCCCTTGCCAAGAGACACCAGAGACCAATCAGAAGAAATCTTCCAGATATTAGATAACTTTGCCTTTAAATCCTTAATCAGATATGGTTTATCCCCTTTAGACAAAATTATTCTACCGTGTAAAAGATTGACACATTCAGCAATACTAGCCTGATATTCATCTTCAGAGATCTTAACAGCAATAACATCTCCTTTTAGACAAGGTTTCTGCTGTTTACTGTAATCGAAATCTGCAAAGGATTTAGGAGTTTGAGTGATACCTGTCAGCGCGTCGGAAAAAGATTTCCTTTTAACACCTGTCTTAACTATTCCGGACAGAGCGTCAGTCGCAGGCAGAACAGGAACCAACTCAGGGAACAAAACTTGCATCTCATCTGCGGACAACAGGGCGTTTTGATTGGCTGCGCTATGTCCGTCAGATTAACCTGCAATGGACTGCGCAGACAGCGACGTGACACCTGCAGGAATCGGATCTGAAGGATCTGAAGGAGGGACCAACTCAGGAAACAGAACCTGTGTCTCATCTGCCAACATCGCAAGAGCATCTGGCCTTTGATTGGCTACGAGATCAGCGCTAGCCACTGCTTTGCCTGCAAGCTGCGCAGAGACCAACGTGACCTCGATGGAACTGTCACGCCACACCTGCCCCACCTGCCGCGTAGCAGAGATCA
Source organism: Astragalus membranaceus (assembly GCA_039519185.1). NCBI lineage: Eukaryota > Viridiplantae > Streptophyta > Magnoliopsida > Fabales > Fabaceae > Astragalus > Astragalus membranaceus. The sequence continues at coordinate 58,111,655 of CM076848.1, read as the reverse complement.
CGGGATCAGGAGGAAGATGGGGACAGACCAATAGCAGGTCTGGGGGGAGTTCGGCTAGCATGGCTAAACCCCTAATCCATCACCGCGATTCCTCGGCACTATAGAGAAAAGATATTCACGGGAAAAGATATTCACGGGAAAAGATATTCACGGGAAAATAATAGTTTTCTTTATTTTTGAAGAAAAGATAAAGATATTCACTATTCATACTTTTGGAGAAAAGATATTCACGGGAAAATAATAGTTTTCTTTATTTTTGAAAATTGCATATTTGTTTTTTATAGGGATTTTAGGATTGTTGAGTTGTACAACTCATTTTGTTCAAAAACGCTGACTAACTCGGTTGTACAACCGGTCTAATCCCCTATTTAAGTTTTTTTTAAATTAAATAGAAAGAAAATAATTGATGTGTTTATGTTTTCGGATTGAAGTTTCAGTATTCTTATAGGGGTTTAGGAATCTTGAACCGTACAACTCATTTATCCTAAAACGCAGATTAACCCGGTCCCAATGGTGTAGCTCAGTTGGTTGGAGCTAGGGACATCTTTCGCTTGCTCATGTGTTCAAACCCGATATGCGGCACTCCAAATCCCCATTTTTCCTATATGTGGCCATTGCGCCAACCTCTTTAACCAATAAAATAAATTAAAACGCAGATTAACCCGATCGTACAACCAACTTAATCTCCTATAAAGATTAAAAAAATGTGTTGTAAGAAAAAAATACCGGGGATGCAACTAGTTTCAGCTCAGTCTACAATTTTTGGGCCTTTAAACTCAAGCCTTCAATTACTAAGGGTTGAGTCTCAATTGTCACATGACTCTTTTCATACCTCAACCTTGGTTTTTCTTTCTTGTCACTATTTTTGATTTTTTCTTGTTCTACAACTACACAATTTTTTTGTTCTTACCACCATTTCCAATTGACCACATTCAAGTTCACACTCTACACTCTCTTTTTCTTCCTCTTGCTCAACCAACTCAGTAGATTCAATGGACTGAGCAAAAATTTCTTTAAAATTAGAGTTGCCCAAATGATAACATTCATCTTCAAACTCTACACTTTTTTATTTTTGTTTGCTCAACCACCTCTTCAATACAACTCTCTTCTTTTAGATGCTCCATTATAGTCTTAAAGTGAGCCTCTATATTCTTACACGAAGCTTCAAAGTTGTCACGCTCCACCTTCATATATTCAATGGAATGAGCTAAGAGTTCTTTGAAATTATCTTCCTTTTGCTCAACCACCTCTTCAATACAACTCTGTTCCATATTCTTGCATGTCACTTGAAAGTTGTCTCTATCCACTTTGATATCTTGAAGGAATTGAGCTAAGAGTTCTTTTAAATCAGATTTTCCCTCATGTATTCCTTCAGTTTGAGCTTGAGAATATGGATCTTGATCACACACAACATTTTCCATTCCATAATCTATATTTTGGGCTGTCATGGGCATGAAATTTGTCTCATAACAGCCCATTTCATGTTCATCCCCATGGAAGTCATAGTTGAAACAATGTTGTTGAGCATTCAATTCTTGCATAAAGGAAAAACTCCAATGGTCCATGGCATAAAGTGTTTTTTTTTCTTTTTCACAAACACTAAACACAAATAACAACAAAGAGAAACACACTACAAACACAAAACATGTAACGCCCTAAAATAATTTAATTTATTAATTAAATTAAGTTATTGGAGGGATGCAATATTTATTTAAGTGGGATAATTATATATAATTGTCTTATTGTAGGAGGCGAAAAGAATTAAAAAGAGTGGTGTGAAAAATGGGCCCAAGCCACTTAAGTGACCCAAGCCCATTCCATTTACCCTAAAAACTAAGAATTGGTGTCATTCCTCCAAGGAGAAGAATTCAGCGCAATCTGAGAGAGAAAAAGGGAGGTGGGGCGCGACTTCAAGGCTTAGAGGAGGAGAGGAATTTGTCTTCATCTTGGCTTAGGTAAGCCTTCCTTAATCCTTTTCCCTTCCATTTATTTTCCTCTTCCGTGTGGTAGTCTAAAACCTTCCTTTCCATGTTTCGATTTTTGCCCCATAAATATGATGATGGATGCGAATTGGCTTAAGAGAGGAGGAAGGGGGCTGCTGCGAATTTTTAGTGACCGTGGCTCGTCGGGTTGCGGAGTTTTGCACGTGACGCATAAATCGTGGTTTCGGGCATATAAAATTCGAGGTAAGGGTGAGCGGTTTTCAATTTAATATAATTGAGTAATATGGAGGGTTTGTGGGTTTGTGGGAGTAGTGAATTTCGCAACTTATATATATATATCGATAGAAGTAATGAATCGAATTGTTATGTTGATGTGCGAATTACCCCATGATGCGAGGAGTTGAATAGTTGATGTTTTATATATATATGTTGCTGTTATGCAGAAATTTGGTGTTGCTGTCAATTGTATATTGTTGTTGCTGTTTTTACAAAAAAACAATGCTGCTGTGCAGAATTTATTTGTAGTGCTGTTGCTGTATTTATTTAGTGCTGTTTGCTGTCAATTGTATATTGTTGTTGCTGTTTTTACAAAAAAACAATGCTGCTGTGCAGAATTTATTTGTAGTGCTGTTGCTGTATTTATTTAGTGCTGTTTGCTGTCAATTGTATATTGTTGTTGCTGTTTTTACAAAAAAAAACAATGCTGCTGTGCAGAATTTATTTGTAGTGCTGTTGCTGTATTTATTTAGTGCTGTTTGCTGTCAATTGTATGTTGTGGTTGCTGTTTTTACCAATTAAAATGCTGCTGTGTTGCAAATCAAAGTTGCTGTTTTTGTTGACTGTTTTGCGAAAATAAATGGCTACTTTTTCAGCTTCAATTTGATGTAAATTTGCTACTGTTTTTGCGAAATAAATAGCCACTGTTTCAATTCCGATTCGATGTAAAATTGCTACTGTTTTTGCGAAATAAATAGCCACTGTTTCAGTTTCGATTTGGATGTAAAATTCCCACTGTTCTGCGCAATGATGGCCACTATTTTCAGTTTTGATTTGGAGTCAAAGAATGTGAGTTTTTCTTCCACTTGGAAAATGAGATGTTCTGCCCGAATTTAATTGTGGCGCTTCCTAAGTACGAAAGTGAAAGGTTATTCCATAATTTTCAAAATGTAAAGCGAAATGTTTATTCCATAATTTTAATTATGTTGTTACATTATTTTGAATGTGATTGTTATGAAGAGGTGTGATATTATTATTATGATGACTATGATGAATACACTCTATGAGTGTCTTATGGTGGTGATGATGAGTACTCCGGGTGAGTAAATTTTGGTGATTGCACATGTGTCCATTGTGTCTCATAGCATGTGCATCTTATGACGAATAGGCTTCGGCCTCTTAGTGACGGTGTGCCCATAGTGGCTTATTTATGACGAGAAAACAGTGACGGTGTGCCCATAGTGGCTTATTATGACGAATATGGTACCATCATGCATATGCCCAGGTGTGGGTTGCATCTTCATGCGCATTCATTTTGTTTATAACGGGTGATGTGAATTGTGATTTTGTTTGGTGTTGTGTGTAACGATGATGAAGTTGTTTTTAGTGACGATGTTGTGTGATGGTTTGCTCATATTACTCTGCTGTATGCTTAATTATATTTTGTTGAAAATTCTCACCCCTTCTGCTTGGAATGTTGCTCCATTGTGGCAACGCTGCAGGTGACTCCGATTGAAGGACATGCTGCCTTCCTTTCTTAGCTGTTGAGATGTTCGAGTCGCTCTCTGATATTGTAACACCTAGGGGGCGGGGTTAAAGTTGATGACTTACTTAATTAACTGTTTAAATAATTTTATTGATGTGTGAGACGTGTTTGAGCGATTTTCTTTTGGTGAGCTATTATTTCCGCTGTGATGAGATTTAATTTTGAAGTTCGATTTTTGAGACGAATGTGTTTCTACACGAATGTTAATGGTGTAGTCGATGAGTTTCATCAATGAAGTTGTGACATTTCTTTTCTACTAATATTATAATTACTTTTGAAAACGAAAGCACTCTGATAATGACGTACAAATTAAAGGGGTAGAAACGGGGTGTTACAAAACACAACAAAAAAAATTCCTGGAAAAACAGAACATGCTAAATAAAATAATCAAAGCTAGCTAAACTTATTAACTAAACAATAGAAATTAACTTTCACAATCCCCGGCAGCGACGCCAAAAACTTGTTGTGAGAAAATGTGAGGTGCAAGTATACACAGTTGCAACAAGTAATAAAGAGTAAGGAGAGATCGTTCCCACGAGGATTGTTGAGTTTACTTCTATATTTAAATTAGTAGTTAAGCTAGTGAGTAACACAAGTAACAATAACAAGTTGTTTCATTAATGTCATCAACATAAAATTACAAAAGCAAATAAGATAAATGATAAGTAGAAATTCAGAATGCGAGTAGTTGGAATGCCTTTCATTATGCAAATTTATAAGAATAGTTTAATGTTCTGTTTGACGCTATAGCGTTAGGCGCTGTAGCGTTTGATATTGTGCCTTTCGGTCACTAACGCCAGGGTTTTGTTACAAGACTCCTATGTCTAGGTTTTAAATAAGTCCACCCCTGTATATTAAGCTCCCACAGTATTCGCCTTATGAACTATGCTTTCCTATGTCTAGGTTTAAGCATGAATTGTTCTAAGTGTCCCTAAAACAACCACTCACTCACATTAAGCCTTGAGTTCGATTTATAGACCATGTCTGAACCTATAAATGTACTTATGTTTAGCTGGTCAATTCTAAAATAAGTATTGGAAAAAGTTTCATGCAAGGGTTAAAACACTAACATCAAACATTAAAACCACCACATCAAACATTAAAATAACTATTATTTTCACACCTCCGCCGCGAACCACCACACCACCGCCGTCAACCATTAAAACCACCTCCCTTCCATTTTCGAGCTCATCCTCCCCCTCCTTGAACCTAAACCTTTCTTTCTCTCTTCATCTCTCTTTGCGCTTTTGTTTTCTCTCTTTCTCTCTCCAAACTTTTTTACCCTCTTTTGAAATCTGGTGCGACTGAGTGATTTTAGGGTTGGAGGATGCTTGCCTCTTATCTTATACACTCTCCACTCTTTTATTTATTTGTTTATTTTTATTTTAAAAAGAAAAAGAAAAACTGCTTACTATAAACACCCCTGTTTTCCATGTTTCAGACGACCCATTTTCCTTGACCTGGGCTTCAGTTATTGGATTCTGTTTTAAATTTTTATTTTGGGCTCTGCTTTTCGCACCCCAGCTATTTCACCGAAGCAACCCCCCTTCTTATCAAAAAACTTTTAAAAACAAAAGTATTTTTACTCCACTTTTATTCTTCTAAAATAAACATTTCTGATGAAAATACAATAAAAATGGGTTTGGTTGAGATGTACATCTTGTCAAACCCGGTTTAAGACGCCTGAGTTGTACAGCTTGGTGATCTTAAGCCCCTTTTAAAAAAGAAAATCAATCAACAAACCAAATTATTTCTTTTTTTTTCAAGAAGAACTCAAATAAATCTCTTTTTCGACCATAATCATTTTTTTTCTTTAACACCTACTTTCCTAAAAACTAAAAAATGGGTTTGACTGAGATGTACATCTTGTCAATCCCGGTTTAAGAGACTTTAGCTGTACAGCTTTTGTAACACCCCCTTACTAATACTACTATCTAAATGAATAAAAATCAGAGTTTTCGAAAATCTTTTCAGTGCAACCGTAAGCTCATAAAACAGTAGAGTATGTGATACATAGCACATCAATCGGGACGAACCCCCAAAAAAAACCTGCTTAGTGACATTACAGTTCACATAATCACTACGCAACAGAATATGACATGTTTCATAAACATTTTCAAATACATCCCCAAATAACTAGTTTCAACAACTTCAATTAAAACAACCAATAGACTAGTCGCCCCTCCCCCGGTGCTACGTATCAGAGCAAGGCACCAAAACCAGACTAAGGAAGGTAGAACCTTCACTCGGGATCACCTGCACGTTGCCAACATGAGAAGCAACATAAAAGGCAGAAGGGTGAGTCTCTAGCACATATAATAGAATGTATGATAAACATCATGTTAGTGAAAGACAACTAGAACATCACTGCTCAATAAACAAACACACAACAATCAACTTGTAATACATCGACTCATAATCATCAAGAGACATCACAATTGCATGAGTATATGCATGAATGCAACCCAACACCAAGGGTATATGCATGTGGTACCATCACCGTCACAAATATCGCCATTCGAGCATGTCCGTCATAATCATTAATAATATCAAGGCCGAAGCCTACACCGTCACTTTGATGCATATGAGGCATGTGACTCCATGAACAATGCATCAACCACAAACAATCATATCATGTATGAATTAACACCGTCACTAGATTCGCCACCGTCATTTAATCCACCGTCATTAAACACACCGTCATTACACACACCGTCATTAAATACACCAATACATCCTCAATTAATAGCTCTAAGGCTATATTAAACTCACCGGGTACATCAACACCAAAAGTCATAGGATAAACTGTCACTACAAGGACCAAAACCATCACTCCCCGGGACTAAATAGTCACACAGCTTCACGACATACCCACTGGCGCATTGTGGCAACCTGCGCCACACTGTGCGCCCAAACAGATAGCAACATGGCGCCTGGCAGCAACCTGTGTTGCGCCAGGGCGCCAAAAACCAGCAACATCATGTGCCTCGCAGTAACCTGTGTTGCGCCCGGGAGCCAAAAACCAGCAACATGGCGCCTAGTGGCACCTATGACACCTTTACATGATTTTTCACCGAAACACAACATCCAACAATATTCAAATTCAACAACTCATATCATCAAACAACAATTTGGCATTCAATCAACATATTGACATTTTGTCAAACACCTAGCATGCATTCTAAACTTCACTTATACCTTCTATCAAACACCTTATGTACAACACTTTGACCACAATCAAATCAAACCATCAAGGCACCCAAAATTCGCCCCAACCACCAAGTACCAATTTCAACATCACATACTACATAAGCATAGTAGCTTCACCTTCAAAACTCATAGGGTAATATCATCAAACACCTTATAGGCAACATATGTTCATAGTTCATCTCAACACCAAACACCACAATTTCATCAAATTGAATCAAACACAACATCAATCACACAAATAGCAACACAATCAATTCAATAGTCATCCTAGAGTCTAACCCTTACATGACCCTCATCATATACCCCACTATAGGTGAAAGAGAGCCCCCTTACCTTAATGGATTGAAGAAAACAAGCACTCTCTTCACCAAGAATCCAAGAATCACCAACAAGCAAGCTTCTCTTCATTGCCTTGAATTCTCCACGCCAAAAACTCCTCTTCTTCTCCCTTGGAGCCGTCGCGCCTCTCCCTCTTCTCACTTTCTATTTTTTTTCTCTTTTCTTTGCTTTGGTTGGAAATGAGCACTTACTCTAGACTCCTAAGCTTACTATATGGATATGGGCCTAACTAATGGATCATGGGCCTTTATTTACATCTCCTCAATTACTCAAACACCTCCTGAAATAAAATAAAACTCCAATTAATTATTTGACTTAATAAAATGTTGTAAGCCTTAAATAACCCAATTAAATAAATAATTGAATTATTTTTGGGGAGTTACAGCTTTGATCCTAAACCCCTTCAAAAATAAAATCAACCAACCAACAAACTTTTTCAGGAAGAACTACGTGACTTTTGAGTTCCTCATTGCACTAGAGGATACGTAGGAGCGGGGCTTTCCCGTCAAGTCGAAAAACTAAAATTTCTAATTTAGTCCCTTATTTATTTCTTTATAAACCAAATTTTTATTTCTTTTTTTTTGGGTAAATGAAATATTTCATTATTTATTAATTGTCTTGCACGATCAAATTTAAGGTAAGTGTCTTAGGACAGATGTATTAGGGGAGCTGTGAAATTAAGTTTTCGCCCTTCCCTATGCATAATCGACTCCCGAATCCAACCTAGTTTATGCATATCAAATACTTTTTTGAAAGCGGGTTTTCTCAATTTTCCCTATTAAATAAAGGTTTAAATATATATTACCCCCTGCAAATATACCCATTATCCAGTTACCCCCCTACAAAAAAAAAACATTTAAAACAAACCTTGCAAAATATAAAGTTATCCAGTTACCCCCCTGCCGTTAAATTTTCTGTTAAAAAATGTAAAATGTCACATATCCAGTTACCCCCCCTGCCACGTGTCACCATATTATCGGGCCTCTGTGACACGTGGCACTGACTGCCACGTCAGCATCCTGGTCAACAGTGCCACGTCAGCAACCAATGGATGGCTGCCACGTGGCACTGTTGTTAATTCAAAATAAATCTTTAAAATGCCTAAAGTGAGACTTGAACCCATGACCCATTACTCACACCCACAACTCCTAACCATTGAGCCAAATTAATACTTGTGATTACTAACTCAACTACCAATATATATTACGTAATTACTACTTAAATTAAAAAAAAAATCAACTTCAATCTTCTGGGTAACATCAAATTCACAGCAAATTCTGGGTAACTTCAATCTTCAGTAGCAACATCATCATCGTCAAACGATTTCGTCTCAGTAGCAACATCATCATCATCAAACGATTTCGTCTCTCAGTTCATCTCTCTCTCTGGAAAATCGATTTCATCTCACCTACCCAGACAACATCATCATCGTCAAACGAACCCAGCAACAAAACCCAGTTCGTCTCTCTCTCGCTCAGTTTGTCTCTCTCAGTTTTTTTTTTAAACAACAACAAAACCCAGCAACAAAACCCAGGAGAGAGAGTGACGATGGGAAGAGAGAGAGACGCACAGTGAGAGAGAGTGACGATGGGAAGAGGGTGAAGAGGGTGAATCGCAAACTGCTTCGATTTCGCTAGGATTGAGGGTGAAGAGGGTGAATCGCAAACTGAATTCGATTTTCTCGTTGGTAACTGAATTCGATTTCGTCCCTTCAGCAGATCTGGAAACAGTTTTCGATTTTAAGTTTTTGTTTAAGATTGATGTTACCCAGATTTGAATTTGTTGCTGGTTGACGATGGTTGATGATGTGAATTTGGTGAAGATTGATGATGAACATTAGTATCTGCGTTTAGGGAGGGATTGTTGCTGGTTGATGATGTGAATTTGTTGCTGGGATCTGCGTTTAGGGAGGGATCTGCGTTTAGGTGAGGAATGATGAGGAATTTGTTGCTGTGAATTTGATGTTACCCAGAAGATTGAAGTTGATTTTTTTTTTTAATTTAAGTTGTAATTACGTAATATATATTGGTAGTTGAGTTAGTAATCACAAGTATTAATTTGGCTCAATGGTTAGGAGTTGTGGGTGTGAGTAAAGGGTCATGGGTTCAAGTCTCACTTTAGGCATTTTAAAGATTTATTTTGAATTAACAACAGTGCCACGTGGCAGCCATCCATTGGTTGCTGACGTGGCACTGTTGACTAGGATGCTGACGTGGCAGTCAGTGCCACGTGTCACAGAGGCCCAATAATATGGTGACACGTGGCAGGGGGGTAACTGGATATGTGACATTTTACATTTTTTAACAGAAAATTTAACGGCAGGGGGGTAACTGGATAACTTTATATTTTGCAAGGTTTGTTTTAAATGTTTTTTTTTGTAGGGGGGTAACTGGATAATGGGTATATTTGCAGGGGGGTAATATATATTTAAACCTTAAATAAATTGGGTGGCGACTCCTAAAAATTACATATTTTTGAGCCATTTGCGTCGAGATCTCGGTCACGACAATGCTTATCCATTAATTTCATCCTGCTTCCACATGTTTCTTTCTGTGTTTTTTCTTTTGTCGGTAGGTTAGAGATGAGTCTGCATTTTTTCTTTTGTCGTAGGTTAGAGATGAGTACAATATTTGGGTTGGATGTTGGGCTTGGTTCTGTTATGTTGAGTTTTTTTTACCAATACATTAGGGTCATGCTTTTCCCAACTCCTCTCCTACTCACCACACACCCCCAAACCCAATGAAATGACCAAAATACCATTAAAAAACTTCCAAACACGTCATCTTTTTTTCTGAAATCTACGTGTACGGTAGTGTAGCACCGAACTGGTACGGTACTACAGCACCGTACGTGTTAAAATCACATTTTTGCCAAACACCCCCCTTTGCAGGATTTTTTACAGGTACGGTGCATCACTACCAAAGGTGAAAAACAAAGCAGCATAATTCTTTTCAATTTAACATTGCAAAAATTGGGAATGAATGACGCTGGTGATGAGTTCAATCTTATAAAGCAAGAATTGAAGTTGCACAGCGAATTATAGATTATACTAGGGGAATGATCGTGCGTTGCACGGGTTGTTATCACAATTTTTTAAAACATTTATGGAGCTTTTGTATGAAAATATATAATTTGTTAACATAAATTATGTATATTAAAAAATAGTATTATATAAATATATTATTGCATTTATTATATTAAATCATTATTTATGTTACACAATATTCTTATATAATGTATAAATTTTTAAAATAAGTAATTGCCAATATTTTTTAAGAGGTAAACTGTTGAATATAAAATTTTACTAAAGTTTAATGAATTTTAGAAATTTTGTTTAATAATTTGTTGTTAAACAATTTGTAAATATATTTTCATGTCAGTTTCTACAGGAATATAGTATTGTTTCATCTAATTTTTCATTGTATTTAGTAATTTATGGCAAAGCATATATCATGGAAAACAAAAAGTTATTGAATTATTTTCTTTCACTGGATTTCATTATCAAATAATAATTTATAAAATGAAACTAAAATAAAAAATTACAATTAAAGAAATTTAATTTAAATGAAATTTAGATAAATACATCTATTTTTTTTATTTTGGTAATGATATGAAAAAAATTGGAAAAAAGTATGATATTCATAATATAAAAAGAAATATTATTTTTATAATAATGGAAATAATTTTTGATACAGCGTATAATCTAAATATTACATCAAGAACATACAACACTTTCCTTGTAGAAAAACATTTTTTCGAAAATATGTCAAGCAAGTATTACTCAATGTTTTGTTTACTTGTAAACCCAAGGGAAGGGATTGTTTATTTCATGGAAGTTGAAGGATAAAACTCATAATGAGAGTAATTGAAGATGAAAAAATAACGAAAGTTTTTTTTTACCTAACATATAGTCTAAATAAACATGACCTCAGGCTCTCTGTTATCCTTTGGAAAGACCTAGTTTTTGGCTCTCTGTTCACGTGTTGGTATGGAAGCTCCTATCTTAGCTAGATAAACTTGAAGAGAATTTAAACTAAAGTGAATTTCAGAAACGGAAGTTTATTTAGCTCATGAGGGAATTTTTACAATACATGAGATATGCTGTGCATTTCGTGTCGTTACATAAAACTGAAAGTGGGTTTATATAGACCCTTACACACTTTAACTACGGTGGGAAATAACTATAGTTACATAACTAGCAGCTAGAATCTGGTAGTAGTTCAATTATTTTTTATCAAATACTATTAGAAGAAGAAAGTAAAGAATGTACAACGTTTAGTACCCCTCAGGGTAGATATGAATGGAACGTCCTACCTATGGGCTTAAAAACTAGCCCAGGAATTTTTCAAGAAAGACTAGATAAATTTTTTAAAGACTGTTGTGATTTCATTATTATATACATAGATGATATACTCGTATATAGCAAAAACATCGAAGATTACAATAAACACCTATTTGTTTTTGTAACAAGAGCATATGAAAATGGCTTAGTCCTTAGCAAGAAAAAGGCAGAAATTGCAAAAGAGAAAATTGATTATCTAGGATTAATCATAGACAAAGGAATAATTGAATTAATTTAGTAATTATTTTAAAAATGAGTTGATTTTTTTTTTATAAACATGAGTTGATTTTTAGGAACAAAATCCTTACCTTTCTATATTCTATCATTTTTAAAAATAAAGATAATAAATATAACGAGTATGAAATGATTACTCTTTTTCCCTATTCCTTCAATTATTATTATTATCTAAATGTATTCAAAGGATGCAAATCAATTGGCTGCACTTATAATTTGAAATCTTTCAACTTTGAAGTTCAATGGTCGATTTATTCTTTTCTATTAAAATAGTTTTTTCATATTTTAGAAAATACTATCATTTTCAACTTGATAAAAAATGATACAAAAATTTTCTTAATAAATACAATTCAATTGTGCATTGTCAGATCAAATAATCTTAATGGTAAAAAATATCTTATAAGAATTGTGAGTTTATCTCCCTTTTTATTTCTATTTTAAAAAAATTATTTATTACTCTGAATTCATTACTTGATGTTTTCATTCTGGTTGCCTTTTGGTATCTCTAAATTATTATCATGATTAGTACTAATTATTATAGTTGTATTTTAATAGATATTAGGTATAATCTTTTCATTTTCCTTCACTTCAAGTCTTCTTTCACAAATTCTATAAATACCTAAGAAGAGAAGACACCAATTATCTTTTCATTTTTTACATCACTTTTGTTTCGTTGTTACATCACTTATGATTTTTTTTTGGTTTTCACATCACTAATATCCAGACTTGATGAAATCCATTGTTGTAGTTGGAGTTCCAAAATTTAGTTGTCTAAATTTGTCTTTTTTCGTAAGCTTTTATTGACTGTTGATTAAGTATTGACTTTGTTATAGGTTTCAAGTTTAATGTATTGATCATATTTTTATTCTGTGTAAATAGAAACAACTATCGCTTTTTGGATTGGAGTATATCTTCAACTATTAATCGTAATCTTCTTGATTGTATAGTGGAGTGTAATTGAGATGCTGTTGTGAAGTTTACCTATTTCTCTCCTTCTCTCTCTCGCTCTCCCTCTCTCTATCTATAATATATATATATGTAAAGGATGCCCCATTGGAGCCTCCACAATACTTCTCATGAATTTTATCTATTATAATAAGTGGGGGTCTTTGAAGTTCTTCTTGGTGTAACTGTTACGCATTGAAGTGGGAGAATTTCATACTAATCGGAATCATTCCTTTAGTTGCCAATAAGTTCATGAGTTAGTAGAATATGGGTGGAAGATATATAGTTTTAATCGGTTATAAGAAATATAATATGACAATATAATAAATAAACCCGTGCACATATTATCATATTTATGTAAGTTACAAAACTCCCTAAAATGAAATGTGCTAACTAATCTCACTAAATTTGTCTAAATTTGTCTTTTTTCGTAAGCTTTTTTAACAATACGTATTAAATTTAAGTTATTATTTACAAAATCACACCTAAGATCGTTAGGTAAAAAAATTGTTAAAAAAGTAAAAATATGAAGAAACATTATAAAAGTAAGGAAAATGCGAGGGACACATTGTATATGCAAGTCTTTCAAACAAATTTTGTTAATATACTATGCTCATTTCCTTAATGCAATATAGTTATTTATTTTCTAATTCCACATTTTGAACCATCATTTTAGTTACTAAACAAATAAAATATTATTTATTATTGACTTCATGTTTATTTAGACTATATGTTTGCTAGGTAAAAAAAAACTTTCGTTATTTTTTCATCTTCAATTACTCTCATTATGAGTTTTATCCTTCAACTTCCATGAAATAAACAATCCCTTCCCTTGGGTTTACAAGTAAACAAAACATTGAGTAATACTTGCTTGACATATTTTCGAAAAAATGTTTTTCTACAAGGAAAGTATTGTATGTTCTTGATGTAATATTTAGATTATACGCTATATCAAAAAATATTTCCATTATTATAAAAATAATATTTCTTTTTATATTATGAATATCATACTTTTTTCCAATTTTTTTCATATCATTACAAAAATTTTAAAAAAATAGATGTATTTAATCTAAATTTCATTTAAATTAAATTTCTTTAATTGTAATTTTTTATTTTAGTTTCATTTTATAAATTATTATTTGATAATGAAATCCAATGAAAGAAAATAATTCAATAACTTTTTGTTTTCCATGATATATGCTTTGCCATAAATTACTAAATACAATGAAAAATTAGATGAAACAATACTATATTCCTGTAGAAACTGACATGAAAATATATTTACAAATTGTTTAACAACAAATTATTAAACAAAATTTCAAAAATTCATTAAACTTTAGTAAAATTTTATATTCAACAGTTTACCTCTTAAAAAATATTGGCAATTACTTATTTTAAAAATTTATACATTATATAAGAATGTGTAACATAAATAATGATTTAATATAATAAATGCAATAATATATTTATATAATACTATTTTTTAATATACATAATTTATGTTAACAAATTATATATTTTCATACAAAAGCCCCATAAATGTTTTAAAAAATTGTGATAACAACTCGTGCAACGCACGATCATTCCCCTAGTATAATCTATAATTCGCTGTGCAACTTCAATTCTTGCTTTATAAGATTGAACTCATCACCAGCGTCATTCATTCCCAATTTTTGCAATGTTAAATTGAAAAGAATTATGCTGCTTTGTTTTTCACCTTTGGTAGTGATGCACCGTACCTGTAAAAAATCCTGCAAAGGGGGGTGTTTGGCAAAAATGTGATTTTAACACGTACGGTGCTGTAGTATCGTACCAGTTCGGTGCTACACTACCGTACCCGTAGATTTCAGAAAAAAAGATGACGTGTTTGGAAGTTTTTTAATGGTATTTTGGTCATTTCATAGGGTTTGGGGGTGTGTGGTGAGTAGGAGAGGAGTTGGGAAAAGCATGACCCTAATGTATTGGTAAAAAAAACTCAACATAACAGAACCAAGCCCAACATCCAACCCAAATACTGTACTCATCTCTAACCTACGACAAAAGAAAAAATGCAGACTCATCTCTAACCTACCGACAAAAGAAAAAACACAAAGAAACATGTGGAAGCAGGATGAAATTAATGGATAAGCATTGTCGTGACCGAGATCTCGACGCAAATGGCTCAAAAATATGTAATTTTTAGGAGTCGCCACCCAATTTATTTAATAGGGAAAATTGAGAAAACCCGCTTTCAAAAAAGTATTTGATATGCATAAACTAGGTTGGATTCAGGAGTCGATTATGCATAGGGAAGGGCGAAAACTTAATTTCACAGCACCCCTAATACATCTGTCCTAAGACACTTACCTTAAATTTGATCGTGCAAGACATTTAATAAATAATGAAATATTTGATTTACCCAAAAAAAATGAAATAAAAATTTGGTTTATAAAGAAATAAATAAGGGACTAAATTAGAAAATTTAGTTTTTCGACTTGACGGGAAAGCCCCGCTCCTACGTATCCTCTAGTGCAATGAGGAACTCAAAAGTCACGTAGTTCTTCCTGAAAAAGTTTGTTGGTTGGTTGATTTTATTTTTGAAGGGGTTTAGGATCAAAGTTGTACAGCTAAAGTCTCTTAAACCAGGATTGACAAGATGTACATCTCAGTCAAACCCATTTTTTAGTTTTTAGGAAAGTAGGTGTTAAAGAAAAAAAATGATTATGGTCGAAAAAGAGATTTAATTGAGTTCTTCTTGAAAAAAAAGAAAGAATTTGGTTTGTTGATTGATTTTCTTTTTTAAAAGGGGATTAAGATCACCAAGCTGTACAACTCAGGCGCCTTAAACCGGGTTTGACAAGATGTATATCTCAACCAAACCCATTTTTATTGTATTTTCATGAGAAATGTTTATTTTAGAAGAATAAAAATGGAGTAAAAATACTTTTGTTTTTAAAAGTTTTTTGATAAGAAGGGGGTTGCTTCAGTGAAATAGCAGGGGTGCGAAAAGCAAAGCCCAAAATAAAAATTTAAAACAGAATCCAATAACTGAAGCCCAGGTCAAGGAAAATGGGTCGTCTGAAACATGGAAAACAGGGGTGTTTATAGTAAGCAGATTTTCTTTTTCTTTTTAAAATAAAAATAAACAAATAAATAAAAGAGTGGAGAGTGTATAAGATAAGAGGCAAGCATCCTCCAACCCTAAAATCACTCAGTCGCACCAGATTTCAAAAGAGGAAAAAAAAGTTTGGAGAGAGAAAGAGAGAAAAGAAAAGCGTAAAGAGAGATGAAGAGAGAAAGAAAGGTTTAGGTTCAAGGAGGGGGAGGATGAGCTCGAAAATGGAAGGGAGGTGGTTTTAATGGTTGACGGCGGTGGTGTGGTGGTTCGCGGCGGAGGTGCTGGCCGTGGGGGTGTAACACCCCGGTATTTTTATATAGTAAAAATACCCAAGTGTACCATCCCTAGAACATCAGAGATATATTTCCTGCTTAGACACTGAATATCACTATAATTTTTCGTTGAATATAAACCAAACAGTCTCATTTACAACCAAGACAATACGGTTCTCAAACCATAAACCATCAGCATCTATAGTATTCAGTATCATACAAGAAAGCGGAAGAAAGATATAACATTAAAAACATAATGTTGTGATACATAGATAACAAGGGAAAACATAAACTCAAGCATAAAGCTAAGTCTTCAGCCACCATCCGAGTGCCACCTACTCGTGCCTCCTGGATTTCCACTTTCCCTGTTTCTCTGTAAAACAACAGCATATAAACAATGAGATACAATCTCAGTGAGTTCTACCGAGACCCCTACTAGTACTCTCGGTTCATTTATGAATTCTTTTATATTCAGTCGAAACCGACTGCACCAATGCAGAACCCGGCAAACCCCTTACCAATAATAGTTCCACTATTGGCCATGGAGCCTACATAACCATGGTACTGTACCACCGACTACACTAATGCAGAACCCGGTGAACGTCACACAATACTTTTTAACACACCCCCGATTGCACTAATGCAGAACCCGGCGAACCCTTTACCAATAACAGTTCCGCTATTGGCCTCAGAGCCTAGGGTAGGGGATCATGACTGCCCCTCCTAGTATGTTAGTAACAATACTTTTGAACAGACTACCGACTGTGTAACACCCAAAATAATTTAATTAATTATTTAATTAAATTATTTAAGTGTTGCATTATTATTATTTTATTAAATTATTTATATAGTGTTTTATTTTAATAAAGGAAGTAGTAACCGGTAATTACGGCGTGGTAGGATCGGCCCAAGCGCCCAAGGCCCATCGAATTAGGCTCCTAGGCGCAAGGGTTTGAGACAAGCGTCTCATTTGCGCAAAAGTAAGAAAGAAATCGCAAAAGAGAGAAGAGAGAAGAGAAACTTGCGAAGAGAGGAGAAGGAAAAGAAGGGCGCGCAAGGGAGAAGAGGAGAAGGAGAGGTGCGATCGGCCAAGAGAGAAGAGCAGCAAGGAGCTGTTGCTGTGGTTACTTCGGTGCTTTCGTAGAGGTCTCATCATCTTCGGAAAATCTAAGGTAAGGGTGGGTCTTACCTTATAATAGGGTTCATAATGAGATGTATGTGGGTTTAGGGCTTATATCGCTATCTTGTATGATTTCTGATGATGTTGTAATGTATAATTGTTTGGATGATGAATTGATGCACACTAAGTACTTGTTGAGAAGTACATGACTTGTTAGGCGTATATGATGATTGAAAATGCATGTTAGGTACTCGTTAAAATGTGTGTTTGAATATATGAGAATGAATTTGTGATGCTTGAAGTTATTGTCGATGATTGAACATACAAAAATTTGGAGAAAATTGAATTAGAAGGACCCTAGGCGCCTTAGGCACCATTGTTGTTGCCATTGTCACGCATTGTTGATGCTGTCTGGGCGCCATGGGCGCCTGTTGTCTGTCTTGTTGCGTTCAGTGTTGCTGTCCTGGGCGCCATGGGCGCTGGTTCCCTGTGCCTGCGCGCCAAGGGCGCCTAATTTTGGCTGCCCGTGTTGCGTTCCTAAGTTGTGTTTCTGGGTAGTTATGTTGCTTGGATGTCATTGGGGCTGAATTTTGGTTGCTAGGTTGCATATTCTGAAATGTCACTAGGATCCCCTCCCCTAGGCGCCAAGGGCGCTAGGATCCCTGCCTGCGCCAGTTTTGATGTTGCGCCAGGATGTTGGCGCAGAGGGCGCCTGGGCGCCAGTGTTGCTGCCCAGCGCCAGTTTTTGTGTTGCTGCCTGTGTCTAAGTGCTGGGCGCCAGGATCCCTCCTGTGCCAGTTTTTGTGTTGCTGTCTGTGTCTAAGTGTTGGGCGCCAGGATCCCTCCTGCGCCAGTTTTCTGTGTTGCCTGGGCGCCAAGGGCGCCAGTTTGTGTGGCTGCGCCAGTTTTCCCTGCTAGGCGCCCAGTGCCTGAGCGCCATTTTCAGCATGTGTCTCAGTTTTGTTCCTAATTTGTTTCTGACGTATCTTTTGACTCGGGTGTCCGTTTTAAGTGCTTCAAAGTGCGTTTCGAAGCTTATTCAGTCCTCTACCTGTATATGTTACTTTAAGGTGAAAAATGATTATTTTTCTGATAGTTTCTGGACGCCAATCTTGTGTTGCCATGTTGATATTATTGATGATGGGTCTATTGACCAAATTATAATGATGATGTTATTGACGATGGGTCTAATGACCAAAATGACGATGATGATATAGATGACGTTGTTGTTGTGATGATTATGTGTTGTTGGTTGTTCATGAAGTCACATGCATACATGTGCATATAGTGACGATGTAAGACTGCGGTCTCGAGCTAGTGACGATGGATAAGGCTCAAAAAGTGACGATGTGCCCAATTGGCAAAATTAGTGACGATGATGGTACCACATGCATACCTGCACTTCATACATTCATTCTCATCATTGACAATTATTATTTTGGTCGGTGTGCAATATATTTGTGTGGCAAATATAAATGTTGACGTAGTCGTGTAGTGAGCGCTGTATATATGTATATATGATTATAGTTGTTATAAATATATCAAAAAAAATTGTTATATATATAAATGTATATCTATGTATTGCTGTGATTGGTATAGTTCTGCACTCTGGCATACTGCTTATTATAAGCTTTATTATACGGTTTAGACTCACCCCTTATGTTGATTATTACTACAGGTAACCGTGAGTGAAGGCCTTTAACCCTTCATCCCTCGAGTCGGTCATGCTCTGATACGTAGCACCTGGGGGGCGAATAAATGTTATTTTGGTTTTATTTTATGTGACGTTGTTTGAATAATTTGTATTGATGTTGTCACAACAGTGTTTTTGAAACTGTTCTCTTTTATTCCGCTGCATGATGACGAAGTTTTTATTATGTGTACTAAATCGTGTTTTGAGGATTTGCCCCACTAGTTATGTGCCACGTATCATGTTTGAATTTATAAGTGAAATTGGTGACGTTATTTGAAGTAAATGTAGCATCCCGTTTGGATGAATTGAAAAATAATTTTTAAACTCTGATATTTTAAATTTAAATTGCCGGGTAGAAATGGGGTGTTACAGACTGCCCCAAGGCTAATCCCGGCGAACACTTTACCAATAACAGTTCCGCTATTGGCCTCAGAGGCTAGGGTAGGGGATCATGACTGCCCCTCCTAGTATGTTAGTAACATGGGTCGTCACCCAACTCGATATATAAACATATATCTACAATCATATATAACCACCCACATTGGGCCGACTCCTATAATCGATATAATTTATATATCGTGAATTATTGACCGGTTTAGACGAATGAATAATAATCATTCCGCGTCAGTGTTACAATCCCAGATAGAACTTATAATTCGTTTTATTATCAATAAAACATATCCGCACTCGTGTACTATTGTTCGGTTTTCCGAAACAGTTTATAACATCAAAAACAGTCCATTATCCCATTTAATTTATATAAATAGATGGGTCTTTGAAAAATCTTTCAAACGCCCCTGAGAACACTTCAATCGGGTTCCCGGATCAAAAGTTATCGCGAAAACAAAATCAGTGAAAAACTGCTGGAAATCTGCAAAGCGTCACGACGCGATCTGCTTCCGTCGCGACGCGAAAAGTGACAGAAATATTTCGCTGGAAAAATTGTTCATGGTCGCGACGCGATGGGAGAGCTCGCGGCGCGATGGGAGCTGCTGGAAGTGCAGATTTTGCGGTTTCTCGCGAAATCCGCTATTCCGCTCAATTCCAATTCTTGTTCCGATTAAAAACAGTTCAAACAACCAGAAAAACAGTCCCAATCAATATCACACAATCAATCAATTCAATCAAAAACTCATTTTAAACGAATTTTCTCAAAATACGACATATTTCCAAATAACGGTTTTTAAGTCAAAATCTTTCGAAAACCAATTGACGCAACAAAAGATACCAAAACGGAATAAACCTAAACGCGAGTAAAACTCACCGATTGTGATGAAAATCACAAATAGCCGAGACTTTTCCCGAAATCGCTTTTCCGACATAACCACACGAACGTTCCCCGTATAAACTTTACGCTCCGACAACAATCGAATCCGCTCCCAACCTTTGAACCTACAATAAATCACAAAACCTCCATGAAATTACTATTCATCGTCTTCAAGCTTCAATTCACTATTCACACATAACCCCAATTTGAACCCTAACATCTTGATTCTTCACAAACCCCAAATCGGACTTCAATATTTGTGCAATCCACCTTGAGCTCGCTCCCAAACACCATCCAAAGCCTTCATTTGAGCTTGAACAACATAAACCTCCATTTTCCTCTTAAATTCGAAAATAGTAAAGTGAGAGAGAGTGAGTGGATGATGATGATTTTGGTACCAATTAGAAGAGGAAGTAACGCTGAACGTTTTTTGTGTTGGAAAGAAGTCGTTTTGATGAACCGAAGTATCCCCTTTTTCCTCTTCTTCTTCCACACCCATTCTTTCTCTTCTTATTTTCCTTTCCTCTTCTCCTCTCTGTTTCTCTCGTTTCCCTTTCTTTTCTATTCTTTTTAATTCTTTCTTTTTCTCACTCACACACATACACGCATACACATATATTTATTTAATATATAAGTGGTAACGTGGTCAAATTACCATATTGATCTAAATCTCTTATTTCGATTCCAAAACTTCATTGACCCGTATTATCCGGTTAACGATCCAATGACAACCAATAAAAATTTTTAGTACTCAATAAATTTATCAGTCAAGTACTAAATTAATTTAATTGGGTTAACATCCAAATAATTCTACTAATTATTTTGAGGATGTTACATTCTCCCCAACTTGAAAGAATTTTGTCCTCAAAATTTCGTTAAGTCTTTCATCCGACTAACCGAGGATCGACATTCTCAGAAAGGTCTTAAGTTGCTGGAACACAACCTTGAACTAACGAAATGAGTGTAGAAAATCTTCCCAATCCGGCACATCAATCTTCAAGTATGATCCACTACTACCCTAGAACGCTTCTAAGGTTATAGTCTGAACTCTCTTGTTACGAATCAACACGAGAAACTCCTCTTTCGTCTACATAGGCTCGGCACCGCATTTGAAAACACTTTCGAAGCTTCATTCCACCTATCCTCGTTTACGCCCCAACTTTGATTAATCTAAATCAAAGAGTCTAATACAAGACGCTTGATAGAAATGCAGGTTGGAAATGAGTTCCACAAACTGGTACTCCTCAGTAGAGGTAAAAACAAACACGATTGCCTCGAAGGGTGTAAACACGCTCTCAACAAATCTTCTAAAATCCATAATAGTTCTCATACACATTGAAAAATGTGACGGAAAAGTCATCTGTGAAATTTCTTGACTCGCCCCCAAGATTTCGAGATAAAACTTTTCAACAAGATGGAATGAGGGTTTTACTAAAAACTTTGACCTTAAACGTAGAATTAAACCGTGGGGACATCAAATAAATTGGAAAACAATGAAAATCACCTCAGTTGTTCTCAAAACAACTTTCAAACAGAACTCAGAGCTCTTTTTCTTCCATTGCAACTTCATCACGAGGTTTTTACCAGTGACGCACCCGATTCCTTTTCGAATTAGCCAATAGCGTTGAGTTTCCCCTCAACCTAAGTACGCCTCCTATGATTTTCCTCAATCAGATTTTATTAGCCTCTTGATTCGTTCCCAAAATTAACTTTAGCATGCGGGTCTTCACAAAATGATTTTTTTTTTTTTTTTTATTTTTAAAACTACCCTACCGGACGCCAAGCTTCACTTCGGAAATTTCAGACTCTTGCAAGCAGATCCCTCAATTAATCCTTTGATGGTTATTTGCAATATGAAAAACAGTCAGTCGTCGCCTCACTTTCATATTCGTATTCTCGTTTGACCTGTCAAACGGAATCACATAATACAATCTAATTGTTAACCTTCGCAAGCGAAAGGTTAACACCAAAACCTTGCCACTATAATGGAGACTAGGGATGTGCCTTGACTTAGATCTAAAGACTCTAACAATTCCATTTCATGTATCATTAAATCTGTCGTGTGAAGCGATTTCCTACTACGCGCATCAGCCACAACATTGGCCTTTCCTGGATGATACTTCAACTTGAAATCATAATCCTTCAGAAATTCTATCCATCTTCTTTGCCTGCTACTTAGTTCTTTCTGATCAAACAGATACTTTAAGCTTTTGTGATCACTAAAGACTTCGAAACGAAACTCATACAGGTAATATCTCCAAGTCTTCAGCGCATACCTCATGCAAAAATCACCGATAAGTCCAAAACGACACGCAAAATCGATTAAACTTATAAAAATGCCTAAAATGATATTTTTGGGATTTTCATGAAAAAAAACGAGAAAATACCTGTTAAAATTGGGTGTTCACAAACATGATGGAATTAAGAAAAAACTCAGAATAGAGTGAGGTGCTAAACATCAAGAGGGGCAAATGAGGTAACATTTTGAAAAAAAATCAGAATCAATTCAAGTTAGAAGTAGAAGCTTGTTCGTGTATGTTTGGTTACACTTCTAAAGTGGGTAGAATTGATTTTGGAGGGTTAAAAGTGATTTTGGTTTGCTAAATTGATGTTTGGCTCTTTCTCCTAAAATCAATTTTATTGGTCTAAAATTGATTCTACTAGAAGCTAGAAATTGTTGCTTCTAAGGTGACATAGATTTGATTATACCATTGCATATTTATATCTTCCATAATTACCCTTCATTATATTTATCTTTGTTACTTTTTTTAAAATTATACAACAATTCTCTAACTATAATTTAAATTATATTAAAATTTACATCTTCTTTAATTGTCCTTCACTAAATTTTGATATTCCATTGTTGCTCTTTACTGTATTTACATATTTCACAATTGTCATTCACTAAGTTTCATTGCAATTTGCTGTCCAAAAAAAAGTTTCATCGGAATTTAAATTATATTCTCTAATTATAATTTTAATTTAAATATTTTACATGCTCATTTAGTATTTTGATTGTCTATTTTATCAAATTTTAAGTTTGTAATGTTATTGTCAAAAAAAAAAAGTTGTTAATGTTACTTTTAAATTGAGATCTATTTTCGTAATTTCACACCTAAAAGTAATTCTAATTCAACCTATCCAAAGAACAATAATGACAAACATCACTTTTTTAGTAAAAGTATTCAAATTAAAGTCACGTCACGTTCAACTCACTTTTAACTAAAATCAATTTTACAAAATCAATTATGTCGAAATCAGTTTTCGTCACCGCATAACCAAACACACACGAAATCCTAGCTTCTAGGTGAAATCAATTTTGGGGCCAAAATCGATTCTTCTCCTTTGAATCCAAACATAAAAATTTTTAGGGAAATCACGGTTGCCCTACTTAAAAGACGATTTTGGCCATTCGCACGGCGAAACCAAACACCGGGTTTGGATCCTCTGCTGCCTCTGCACCGTGCAGCAGGCAGCAGAACCATCGGATTTAGAGAGAAGATTTTCTCTCTCTAAATCTAACGGCTCTGCTGCCTGCTGCACGGTGCAGAGGCAGCAGAGGATCCAAATCCCCAAACACCCACCGAACACTCTCCAAGTTTCGATTAGCGCCAGAATTTGATACACCCGTTCAGTCTATCAGTCCATTATATAGTTTGTTATCAATTAGTTAGTCAGTTAGTATTTCAGTTACTCTCTCTTTCAGTCTTTCTCGTTAACATGTCGCTAGCATCGTTCTCCATCATCCGCCACCACCGTTTGGTGGCTTCAGCCGCTCCTCTCCATCTCCGTCGCTTCAGGTACCCCCCAATCGCAGCCAGGCAAAAAAACCCTAAGCCAGAAGCCCCAAGCAAGAACCTCCTAAAAGCAAAACACACATTAAAAGACTTCTCCTCTCTCGCACCCGTCCTCTCCCGCGAACGCATCCCTCCTCTCTCCGAATCCCAGGCCGTCGGTGTCGTCGCTTCTTCGCAAGCCAATTTCATGCGCGTAATTGTTCAATCTCTCCCTGAAGAATCTTCTGAAAGCTTCCGCGATGTTCCAGGAGTGGAACTGTTGTGTGTGGTGAGAGCGTTGCTGAAGAAGATAAAGCGTAGGGTAATGGTTGGAGATAAGGTTCTAGTAGGTTCTGTTGATTGGGTGGACCGTAGGGGAATGATTGAAAACGTGTTTCAGCGAAATTCAGAGATGCTGGACCCTCCGGTAGCAAACGTGGACCATTTACTCATTCTCTTTTCGCTTGATCAACCTAAGCTTGAGCCATTTACGCTTACACGGTTTTTGGTAGAGGCTGAGTCTAGTGGAATCCCTATCACTTTAGCGCTCAACAAAACGGAGCTTGTGGATAAAGAGGTTAACTCTGTTGGCTTAATTTCTTAACGCATATTGTCATTGTGACTATGATTATGTGTTCTTAATTAGTATTAGTATAGTCTTTTGTGTTTGATTGATTGAAGTTGCTAGGTTAGATTAGACACAGTTTGGATTAGCTTTTAGTTTAATGGGAATTATTCAACTGAGATAAGTGCTTGGATCTAAATTATAAGTTTGTAGCTACTATGAAAGTTGTAGCCACTAGCAAAGAAGTTAGATTAGGGAGATTCCAAAATGATTTGAGGTACATATAGTCACTGCTAACTTCTCTTCTTGTTCTATAAGAAATTGCGGAAGAGTTTATTCAAATTGACTATCAAACATTATCTATGAAGTTTGTTACTAGTACTACTTATTACACCTTATTATGAAAAAATGCATTTGAATTTTGAAGAGAGTGTGTTGACCTTTTGCTGACAAGCTTTACTAAACGCTAGGTGTTGTTTTTGCTTGTGAAATTATTGTGGTTTTTATTTGTTATGACGCGATTATCTCCTAATGTTAAGTAATTGCTTTAACTCTTGTATAGACCATGGATTCTTGGAAGGCTAGGATGCATGACTGGGGATACCAGCCAATTTTTTGCAGTGTTGAATCTGGACACAACCTTGATCTTCTTGCGTTTAAATTGAGAGATCAAACGTCAGTGATTGTGGGTCCTAGTGGAGTTGGGAAGTCTAGTCTGATCAATGCGCTTAGAAACAATCCCCGTGTTTGTGATACTGCAGAAGGGGAGAATTGGTTTGAGCCCGTGCGTTTTTTTGTTTTTGTTTTTTATATCTTTTAACATGTGTATGGCTTTGGTATCAGTATCACCTGTGTGCATGCTTTGTTTCTCAGATTTTTGGTAGTAAGTGGTTTGAGGACCAACGAATTGGGGAGGTTTCAACAAGAAGTGGCAGGGGGAAGCATACTACTCGCCACGTTTCTCTGCTTCCATTATCTGGAGGGGGTTATATTGCTGATACTCCTGGATTTAACCAGCCTAGTTTGTTGAAAGTGACAAAGCAATCTCTTGCACAAACTTTTCCTGAAGTTAGTATATTCATGTTATATCCGACTAGACCATGCGTAAACACAAATTTTCCTATTTGGATTGATATTTTATTTTCTTTCCCCATTTCAGATCAGGAATCTGCTTAGTGCAACCGAGCCTGCAAAATGTTCATTTAACAATTGTTTGCACCTTGGTGAACCTGGCTGCATTGTGAAGGGGGATTGGGAAAGATATTCATTCTATTTTCAACTTCTTGATGAAATTAGAATCAGAGAGGAGTTCCAGTTAAGGACCTTTGGAACTAAAAGAGAAGGCGATGTAAGGTATGACAAGCAATTTATCTTTGGGATGATATAATGAATACGAGCGTGCTGTACACATTGTGAAAGCTAATTCTTATTTTTTGTGCATGTTAATATATAAATTCAAACATGAATATCATTAAAATAATAACATTTCTTTTTTTGGCCCATGGAAGAAGCTACTAAACTACTTTAAACATCCTCAAAGTGGTCTGTCTAAAAAGTGTGTGAAACAATTTTTTTAATGCCTATGGTCTTCTGTAGTTGAAAAATAATTGCAGGCAATGAATAAGTTAATGGAAATATATAGCAATGCGAAAGATTCTAGTTGGAAATGCGAGTAAATTCACTATGCATCTTGTATTGCCTACAAAACAGTGCTTTAGACTACTTTAGTTGTATTCCCTGCAAAATAGTGCTTGAGGTGCAAAAATTGTGATAAAGTTTCTAACAGAAAGTCGAAAACCATAATAATCTTATGTTACTTGCTTCTAGCGATCCAATGCAATCCAATTACCGTATTGCATTGGAGCACTGGAATTAATCTAAGGCGGTCCTTGGATTGCATTGGAACGCATTCAAAAAGATGTATGATTCTAGTGTTTTTTATCATGGGAAATTACTGAATCAATTACCGAATCATATACTATTTGGTTACCAATAACACCATTTGTTTTTTACAGGCTAAAAGTAGGAAACATGGGTTCTCAGCAAGCAGAACCACGTTTGGAACCTAAGAAGCATAGGAGACAGTCTCGGAAGAAGATTAACCAATCAATTTTAGATGAACTGGATGACGACGACAATTTGCTTGATGATGATGAGGAGGAGGAAGAGGAGGCGGAGGGGAATGATCCCCTTTTAAAGGCTTTGAATAGTGAAAACTCTTAAAATTTCGTTAATCCCCAGAATATTGATTGTAAATAGCTCCTTTTTGTAAATCAGGTTGTATGCCAGGGTCGACTGTGTTCCCATTGCTCCTTTATTTTTGAGCTTGACCCAGATTTATGTCACTTAGGCAAGCTCAGCGCTTATTGCTAACAGGACCAAGCTAGGCAGCTTAGGCGCCTTAAGCCCCATTTTTTTCTTTGGGTTACACAAGGCACTTCTTGGTGATGCTTATTAGTAGTAACTAGTAAATGCTTACTCACAGGAAAAAGAATAGTAAATATTTTGTTGTCTATTTTAATTCATTACTCTATCTATTTGCATCGGGTTGGCAAAAGGGCAACTAAGTGGAGCTGAGCATTTGCTTATATGTACACCAAAAATACATAAGCAACAGCAGTCATTAAGACCACAAACATATATACCATCTCTCCTTCTGCAATTGAAAAAAAAATGCACTAAAAGAAGAACCAGAAAACAATATGAAGCTTAATCTATTAACCACCAAAGCAGAAGATGAATCAACAAATATTGAGTTATAAATCTAGATAAAAAGCATATAATGTAGAAACTGATCAGCTATCATGTGTTTGGATAATAGTTTTCAAATTTTAGATTGATCCAGTGGAAAGGCAACTTTCTTACACTTTTAATCAAAAAATGATTTGAGATTCAAATAAATCAACGTGGTTGTGCCAAATAGACATCTCTTTGTTTTGCTATCACAATCAACAAGATCTGAGGTCAATCTCTTTCTAACGCATGTATTTACACATGGCCAATTATATGTTGTTGTTTCTAGAGTAACAACAAGAACTGGTTTATGGATGTTGATTTTGGATGAATTCAACAATCAATTGTTTATCACTATGTCTTTGACAATCTGTAGAATATATATGTTATTAAGTCGTCAAATTTAATACGTTAAACTTCAAACAATTTATTTATTATATATTTCATAATATGAGATTTCATTTACTTTGATATTAATTTATTTTGTTTGCAGGAAATTTGCAGAAAGATTAGGGAATTTATTTGTTTCCAGTCTTTACCTATAGAGGTTTTTTTTGTTGGGCTACAACGTCATAAATATACATGAGTCTTTTGAATTTATTTAGTTAATTTCATTGAGCTTTCATATATTGGATATCATGTATTTGAATGTAACATCAAACGTTGGTGAAACTTTTTTATTGCCTACCCAATGGATTAAACAAAACACATTCTCATCATATTTTAGATGGTTGTAATTTGTAAAAGAAATGTGTAATTAATCTCACAGTTGTGTGTGTGAGTTTATAGTGACAGTGACCACTTCATCTAAATACCGAAAAAATATATATATATAATTTAGAGTAAAATGAAATGCACAGTATAATTAAAAAGAAAAAAAATCATAACACAACATTCTTTTTAAAGAAAGGAGCGGAACCCCTCTCATCTTTTCTCTTCTACGGCTCTCTCTCCTATTTCTCCTCTTATCCACCATACTTCTCATCCCCCCTCCCTCCCTCCCTCCCTCCCTCCCTCCCTCTCTCTCTCTCTCTCTCTCTCTCTCTCTCTCTCTCTACAAAAAGTTTAGGGTGAGAGGATGACGCTCTAGTTCAAGATTGGAAAAACCTCCTGGATACAAATATCGTCTTGCTCCACTAGACCAATCTCTTGGGGTTAAATCTCTCTTTAATCAGCTTTTCAACAAATTTTTAATTTCAAATCATATTTTCCTTTGCCAGGTTGAAACTAAAGCAGCCAAAGAAAGCCATTCAAGCAATTCCAATCTTACATAATTGGAGAACTAAAATTTGATGGATTTATATTTGGCTCTGTAATAGACAATTAGTGTTAGAGTATTAGTACCTTTTATGGATTTATATATTTACCTTTATGGACAATGACATATATTGTCTCCAACACAAATGTTATGAGTACCTTTTGTGGATTGATCTTTGGGTCTTAATATTTGCACAGTTTATGGATAATGACATCTATTGTCTCCAACACAAATGTTATGAGTGCCTTTATGTATATGCCACCAATTTTAAGTGTATTTGTAACTAAATTATTGTCTTGACAACAAGTTGACATGATGAATATGGTCAACTAAACGTAACTCAAATATTACAAGTTTACAACCATAATTAAAGTGCATCAAATTATTAATCTCAATTTCATATCAGCTTCAACTAAATTTGTTAATTCAACCGAAGTTAAATTCTTTAATTTTGCATTTCCAAACTAATTAATTGCTATCTGAGTCAATTTATACAAACAAGAGAATGTATCTGTGCGTATACACGGGGTATACCTCCAGTTTCTTAAAAAATAGAGCACTATCGAATTTTTGGTTTTGGGTTTTTACGCTTTATTCTTCTTGTTTATTTACTTATTAATTTATTTATTTTTATTGACTTTTTGTATTACAAAAGTCCAAAAATATACAAAAAATATAAATAAAATATTTAAAACTAAAAAAATATCAGTATTACAAAAAAAAAACTAGTAGCATACACGTGCATCCGCACAAGCGATTGCATTACGTGGCACGATTGGTAGTCAAACCAATATTATAATTTTGGTTTAAATATGTTTTTCGTCCCTACAAATATAGCTGTTTTTCAAATAAGTCCCTACAAAATTATTATTTTTAAATAAGTCTCTACAAAATAACTTTTTTTAAATATACCCTTGTGTTAATGATCCGTTAAAAAATGATGTGTTTAACATAATGCTGATGTGTTTTTTTTTTCAAAATTTTTATAGTTGAGTTATGCAAACCCACGGCGTGTGGTTTGTGGTTGAGCGGTTGGGGCTCATCCTCCCTTAACCAAGTGTCGAGGGTTTAATCATCGATTTGGGTATGGAGCAGCTTTAAATCCCTGGCCAGCTGGCCAGCTGTCCCACCCTTCGAGGTGCCTCCAATCCAGCGAGGGGATTAGTCATTGCATTCGGCGATGGATAATGGTATATACCAAAAAAATATTATGTCATGCACTAAATTAATAAAAAAAAACCCTAAATCCCCTATTCCCAATCCATCCTCTTCCTCATCTCCTTCCTTCTCCTTCTCCGGTCGCTGTTGCTGCATCTCACTTCAATAACATCATCTTCCCTCTCTCTTCTTCGCTACCCCCTCCTCCAATATCAAAACTGCGCCTTCATTAGTAAACAGAGAAACAACACAAACATACGTACATCCTCCCTCTCTCTTCGTTCCTGCTCCTCTCAATCACTTTCCAGGAGAAACAAATCTCAAACATTTCTCTCTCATCTTCAACCCTCTTATCACAATTCTGCAAGGTTCCCATTGTAAGAGGAAAACCGTCATGAATTGATGAATGCATTGAAGATCTTTGACAAGGATGAGTTTGATGTTGGTTCATCGTAAAACAAAACCAAATCACACCAATAAATTCATCTAACCTCCTTGTGATAAATTCCCGTCCATTTCTTCTCACCAATGAACAACAAAACCAAATAACACAAATAAATTCATCTAACCTCCAATCCTATTTCACACACATTTTTCGTTTCTTCTAAACCTATTAAAGGAATCTCTCAATTCATTTTCCCCTTTTTGCCCTTTGGCTATACTATGGTTAATGTCTTAGTTTACTTAGTAACAGTGGTTAGTAAAGTTGAGTTTTTAGTTGTTGAGATCAGTTCTCCTTATTTCAGGTATCAAGTAGTTATCTAGTTTGTTAGACTAGTTAGAAGTTTGTTTAGATTCTGTTATGGATCTCTACTGATCCTGCTTGTATAAATGATCACTCCCTGTACAGATGAATTCAATTCAATGAAAATGTATTTTTCAATTCTATTCAACTCTTTCATTTCTAAGATGGTATCAGAAGAAAATTAGGGTTTCTGCTCCCTCTTCTTCGTCCCCAATCTTCATCGTCCCCCTTCGATTCCTTCAATTTGCGTTCCCTTCTTCATCGTCGTCCTTTGAATCCTTCTTTCCGGTTCTCAATTCACGACGATGGCGCTGATTGTTGATCATCACAACCCCTTCTTCCTTCATCATAGCGACAATCCTAGTCAGGTTCTTGCTACTCACCTATTGGCTGAAAGCCCCTTTCGGCCAAGAATTTCATTTTGCGGAACTTCATGGGGTCATCAGCATCTTTGATCTTCTTTCTTGACAATCCACGCGAAGATTGACTTGATTCTCCCACTGTCAACTTAGATTGACGCCGTCCACTTGATTTCACAGCGCTGTATTGAGTGCGAGGCATGATGGTTTGGGATTGAGACTTGGGAAACAGTGTTTGAACAGTGATGGTGAGAAATTGGGTGAGTTATTGATTGTGGTGAAGATGAGAGGGACAGATTCTTTGATGTTTATAGTGAGATGAGACGGTTTTGCATTTTGGAACATGGGGGAAGTTATTGTCCTAGCCGTTAAGGCTAACGACACGTGTATAGAGGGGGTTTAAGGTGGGACAGGTGATGGGACTTGGTGTGACATGGATAAGACACGTGTGATAACTCAACTGTTTACTTTTTGGTTTAAGATATTTTTCCCCAAATTTTACCAGTGCAACGGTTAACTCATACGTTGCTGCAGCAACAGTTGCTGCCACAACCTAATTCGTCCTTCAAACTCTGAAATCCTGCACAAAACAACAAAAACCACAAAAACAATTTATTAGTTTAAAAACTCTGGGCTGCCTCCCAGTAGCGCTTGGTTTAAGAGTCCTCAACCAGACTATCCTCTAATGCTAGAGGTCCTTCAGTTCAGTTGTGACCTTATCCCTCACCACAGGTTCACCATAATAGGGCTTTACCCTCGGACCATTGACTTTGAAGCTAGATTTGGTTGCTTCATCATATACATCCACAGCACCATGAGGATACAATTTAACCAGCTTGAATGGACCAGACCACCTGGACTTAAGTTTTCCAGGAAACAGTTTGAGTCTTGAGTTGAATAGCAACACTTGTCCCCCTTCAATGAGTTCCTTTTTCTGGATTAATGAGGTTCCAGCTGAAATGAAAGGGAAAGGAAGGCTCCATATGTTTTAATGAGCTGAGGGTTTAAATGGTTGTGAAAAGACCAAAATGCCCTTGGCTCATTAATCCATGGTTTTGAGGCTAAGACCCCTCTAATCCTATGGTTTTCCACTCGGCATAGCTTTTCTCGACTACTCCACATTCGAGTCGCGACTAATTATTTCACTCAATAATTAAATCGTTCTAAATTCCCATAAGTCGAATCTTTAAAAATTTAGGGGTGTTACAATCACCCCAACTTTTAAAATTTTGTCCTCAAAATTGAACGACGTACCTCAATGGAAAAGATATGGGTATCGAGTCCGCATGTTATCTTCCAACTCCCAGGTAGCCTCTTCGGTTGAGAAGCCATCCCAGACTACTTTGACAATGGGGATTGTCCTTGACCGTAGCGTCTTCTCACCACGCTCCAGGATATAGCTAGGATAAGGTTGGAATGATAAATCCGGTCGAAGGTCAATTGTGTCAATATTCAGTGGCTGATCCGGATCGGGAACGTACTTCCTCAATTGGGAGACATGAAAGACATCATGAAGATTTGACAAGGCCGGAGACAAAGCAAGGCGATAGGCGACCGGCCCGATACGCTCGATGATTTGGAATGGTCCAACATATCGAGGACTAAGCTTCTTTGCTCGCAAAGCCCTATCGGTACCTATGGTTGGAGAAACCCTCATAAATACATGGTCACCAACTTCAAATTCCAACGGTCTCCTCCGATTGTCAGCATAGCTCTTTTGCCGACTCTGAGCAACCTTCATTCTTTCTTGAATCAGTCTAATATTCTCGGTAGTTTCACGAACCATATCGGGTCCCAAAAATTTATCTTCACCAATTTCCCACCAACACAAAGGATTTCTACACTTTCTCCCATAAAGTGCTTCAAACGGTGTCATTCCAATACTGGAGTGGTAACTGTTGTTGTAGGAGAACTCTATTATTGGAAGATGATTCTCCCATTTTCTTCCGCTATCGAGCACACAAGCCCGAAGCATGTCCTCAAGAGTCTGAATAGTCCTCTCCTTCTGACCATCAGTCTGAGGATGATAAGCAGTGCTAACAAGCACTCTTGTTCCCAAAGCTTCGTTCAATGCTTTCCAAAATCTGGAAGTGAACTTAGGATCTCGGTCTGATACAATACTAGTAGGGACTCTGTGTAGTCCTATAATGTTTCTCACATATTCCTCTGCTAGCTTGGAGACTTTGTAATTCGAGCGAACGGGAATGAAGTGAGCGTATTTAGTCAATCGGTCCACCACTACCCAGATGGAATCAGTACCGGCTTGCGACCTCGGCAAACCCATAACGAAATCTATCGAGATATCTTCCCATTTCCAAACTGGCACATCAAGTGGTTGCAGTTGACCAGCAGGTCGTTGGTGCTCTGCTTTAACCTTCTGACAAGTCAAGCATCGAGATACAAACTCAGCAACATCAGCTTTCATTCCCGGCCACCAATACATCTGCTTTAAGTCCCGATACATCTTGGTGGATCCCGGATGTACGGAATACTGACTCCTATGAGCTTATTCTAATACCTGCCTTTTGATGTCCTCATCATTGGGTACACAAATCCTACCACTGAAACAGATAATACCATCACTGTCTTCGGTGAAGTTTGCGATCCTTTCTAAGATTGTAGTTTCACATCCTCTTCTTGAGCCACACGAATCTGATCTCTCAATACACTGGTGACCCGAATATACCGTAACACTAATCGGTTCCTTTTCCTCGTCACCTTGAGATTCAAGTCCATAAAAGACTCTAACAATGCCATTTCATAAACCATAAATTCTGCGGTGTGGAGAGACTTCTTGCTTAACGCATCTGCCACAACATTAGCCTTTCCAGGATGATACTTCAACTCGAAGTCATAATCCTTCAGAAATTCAATCCATCTTCTCTGTCTGTTATTCAGCTCTTTTTGATTGAACGGATATTTCAATGATGTCTTCTTAGTATGCTATTAGAAATTGAGCGTGATCAACTTAATACTTTGTGCATATTTCGCAGAATCATGGCTGGAAGAGGTAGGAGAAACCCACCTATTGATCCTCATCAGGAATGGATGCAGAATGTCATTGAAACTCAGCAGAAGATGATGAATGACATGATGCTAATGCAACAGCAACAGATGGCTCAAATGGTTCAAATGCAGCAGATGCATCAAATGCCTCAGCCACAACCAAACGAGCCAGCCAATGTACCACAACCCGAAGATCCTAACAGGATGTATTTCCGGTTTTTGAAAATGAAACCCCCAACCTTCAAAGGAGGATCCGATGCAATGAAAGCCCAATTCTGGGTAAATGCCATGGAAATGATCTTTGTGACATTGCAATGCAATGAAGAGGAAAAAGTAATTTGTGGTGACAATGCTCTGGATGAAGATGCTTATACCTGGTGGACTAATGCACGCAGGATGCTTAAAACCCAATGGGCACCTCTTAACTGGGATAACTTTAAGGAGTTGTTCCTAGGCCACTACTTTCCTGATGCTCAGAGGCTTGCCAAACAGGTGGAGTTTGTTAGTCTAAAACAAGGGGACATGTCTGTTGGGGAGTATGCTGCAAAGTATGAGAGACTGTCTCAGTTTTATGAAGTGGGAACTCATGCTCCTAATGACCGGTGGAAAATGATAATGTTTAAACAAGGCCTCCGTGGTGATGTGAATCAAGGTCTTAGTTCCTATACTATGACCACGTATCCCACCTTGGTGCAACAAGCACACACTGCTGAAGAAGATCTCAAAAGAATGTATGCTGAGAGGAAGGACTTTTGGAAGGAAAAACGAAAGGGAAATGAATCAACCTCTTCTAACCCCAGATACCGGGGAAATCCCGATAAAGGAAAGCAAGTGCAGACAATTGACTCTACAAGGTCTAATAAATGTTCTATCTGCAAGAAGATTCACAGAGGTAGATGTCAAGCAGGGCCAAATCAATGCTACTTTTGCAAGGAGGTGGGCCATTATGCTAATAATTGTCCAGCAAGGAAAGCTTTATTGGAGTCTACTGACGCTCCAAGACAAACTAGAGTCAACACCTTGGACGCCCAGACCATCACACCAGCTGATAATCTCATAAGGGGTACAGGTTCTCTCTTTAATCAAACTGTTAATATACTGTTTGATTCTGGCGCTACTCACTATTTTATCTCTGAAGCGTGTGCTGAACGATTAGGATTAGAAGTGTCTCCTATATCCGAACCGATAACTATCCTTACTGCTGCAAAGGGTCGTGTTCGAACCCAATCATTATGCCTTAATTGTCTACTTACCATAGGAGGCGGGGAATTTGTTGTTGACTTTATCTGTCTGCCTATGAGAGGGATGGAGATTGTCTTG
Source organism: Astragalus membranaceus (assembly GCA_039519185.1). NCBI lineage: Eukaryota > Viridiplantae > Streptophyta > Magnoliopsida > Fabales > Fabaceae > Astragalus > Astragalus membranaceus. Next base: position 58,076,511 of record CM076848.1, on the reverse strand, counting down.
GGAATGAATTGGATGACTACCAACCATGTTACTATTGACTGTTTCAATCGTGCAATTGAGTTTCCTTCCGAAGTAGCGGAACATTCACCGCCTGCAGATGATGGTATTATTTCGTTCGCTTCAGCCAGCCAGTCTCTATTCCAAGGTGCGGAAGCTTTTGTTGTTATTTTATCTGCATCAACTGAAGCTGGTTTGGATTTATCGTATGTTCAAGTTGTTAATGAATTCTTAGATGTTTTTCCCGATGAAGTTTCCTCTTTGCCTCCAGAGTGAGAGGTAGAATTCTCTATAGATTTGGCGCCTGGTGCAGGGCCAATATCCATAGCACCTTATAGGATGTCTCCTCTCGAATTGAAGGAATTGAAGTCCCAACTTGAGGAATTAATTTCCAAGAAGTTTATTCGACCGAGTGCTTCTCCATGGGGTGCTCCGGTGCTGCTAGTCAAGAAGAAGGATAGAAGTATGAGATTATGTATCGACTATCGTCAATTGAACAAGATTACCATCAAGAACAAATATCTTTTGCCAAGGATAGATGACCTACTGGATCAACTTCGAGGTGCTAGAATATTCTCCAAAATTGATCTAAGATCGGGATACCATCAAATCAGAGTGAAGGCCTTTGATATTCCGAAAACCGCTTTCTGTACGAGGTATGGACACTACGAGTTTGTAGTGATGCCTTTGGGACTAACTAATGCCCCAGCTGTTTTTATGGATTCATGAACCGAGTTTTTCATTCCTACTTGGATCAGTTTGTGGTTGTCTTCATAGACGATATCTTGGTGTATTCAAAGACGATTGAGGAGCATGCTCAACATCTCCGTTTCGTTATGAACGTACTCCGAGAAAAGAAGTTATATGCAAAGCCGTCGAAGTGTGATTTCTGGATGTCAGAAATAAAGTTTTTGGGTCATGTGATTTCCCAAGAGGGAGTAGCAGTAGATCCTAGTAAATTGAAAGCTGTGTTGAATTGGGAATGACCAACGTCAGTAACAGAAGTAAGAAGCTTTTTGGGATTAGCAGGTTATTACAGGAGATTTATCGAAGGATTCTCACAGTTGGTTCTCCCACTCACCCGGTTAACTCCCAAGGGTCAACCGTTTACATGGGATACCGATTGTGAGGAATGTTTCCTCGAATTGAAGGAACGGTTGACTTCTGCTCCGATCCTGATTCTTCCGGATCCGTCTCTGGGGTTTCAAATCTACAGTTACGCCTCTGGGAAGGGTTTAGGATGTGTCCTTATGCAGAATCAACATGTGGTGGCCTATGCATCCAGGCAATTGAAGACTCGCGAATGGAATTACCCAACTCATGACTTAGAGTTGGCGGCTATCGTGTTTGCATTAAAAATTTGGAGACATTACCTTTATGGTTCTCGTTTCGAAGTTTTTAGTGATCACAAGAGCTTGAAATATCTGTTCGATCAAAAAGAGCTGAATAACAGACAGAGAAGATGGATTGAATTTCTGAAGGATTATGACTTCGAGTTGAAGTATCATCCCGGAAAGGCTAATGTTGTGGCAGATGCGTTAAGCAAGAAGTCTCTCCACACCGCAGAATTAATGGTTTATGAAATGGCATTGTTAGAGTCTTTTATGGACTTGAATCTCAAGGTGACGAGGAAAAGGAACCGATTAGTGTTACGGCATATTCGGGTCACCAGTGTATTGAGAGATCAGATTCGTGTGGCTCAAGAAGAGGATGTGAAACTACAATCTCAGAAAGGATCGCCAAACTTCACCGAAGACAGTGATGGTATTATCTGTTTCAATGTTAGGATTTGTGTACCCAATGATGAGGACATCAAGAGGCAGATATTAGAAGAAGCTCATAGGAGTTAGTATTCCGTACATCCGGGATCCACCAAGATGTATCGGGACTTAAAGCAGATGTATTGGTGGCCTGGAATGAAAGCTGATGTTGCTGAGTTTGTATCTCGATGCTTGACCTGTCAGAAGGTTAAAGCAGAGCACCAACGACCTGCTGGTCAACTGCAACCACTTGATGTGCCAGTTTGGAAATGGGAAGATATCTCAATGGATTTCGTTACGGGTTTGCCGAGGTCGCAAGCCGGTAATGATTCCATCTGGGTAGTGGTGGACCGATTGACTAAATCCGCTCACTTCATTCCCGTTCGCTCGAATTACAAAGTCTCCATGCTAGTAGAGGAATATGTGAGAAACATCATAAGACTACACGGAGTCCCTACTAGTATTGTATCGGACCGAGATCCTAAGTTCACCTCCAGATTTTGGAAAGCATTGAACGAAGCTTTGAGAACAAGAGTGCTTGTTAGCATTGCTTATCATCCTCAGACTGATGGTCAGACGGAGAGGACTATTCAGACTCTTGAGGACATGCTTCGGGCTTGTGTGCTCGATAGCGGAAGAAAATGGGAGAATCATCTTCCATTAATAGAGTTCTCCTACAACAACAGTTACCACTCCAGTATTGGAATGACACCGTTTGAAGCACTTTATGGGAGAAAGTGTAGAACTCCTTTGTGTTGGTGGGAAATTGGTCAAGATAAATTTTTGGGACCCGATACGGTTCGTGAAACTACCGAGAAGATTAGACTGATTCAAGAAAGAATGAAGGTTGCTCAGAGTCGGCAAAAGAGCTATCTGACAATCGAAGGAGACCGTTGGAATTTGAAGTTGGTGACCATGTATTTTTGAAGGTTTCTCCAACCATAGGTACCGGTAGGGCTTTGCGAGCAAAGAAGCTTAGTCCTCGATATGTTGGACCATTCCAAATCATCGAGCGTATTGGGCCGGTCGCCTATCGCCTTGCTTTGTCTCCGACCTTGTCAAATCTTCATGATGTCTTTCATGTCTCCCAATTGAGGAAGTACGTTCCCGATCCGGATCAGCCACTAAATATTGACACAATTGACCTTCGACCGGATTTATCATCCCAACCTTATCCTAGCTATATCCTGGAGCGTGGTGAGAAGACGCTACGGTCAAGGACAATCCCCATTGTCAAAGTAGTCTGGGATGGCTTCTCAACCGAAGAGGCTACCTAGGAGTTGGAAGATGACATGCAGACTCGATACCCATATCTTTTCCATTGAGGTACGTCGTTCAATTTTGAGGACAAAATTTTAAAAGTTGGGGTGATTGTAACACCCCCTAAGTTTTTAAAGATTCGACTTATGGGAATTTAGAACGATTTAATTATTGAGTGAAATAATTAGTCGCGACTCAAATGTGGAGTAGTCGAGAAAAGCTATGCCGAGTGGAAAACCATAGGATTAGAGGGGTCTTAGCCTCAAAATCATGGATTAATGAGCCAAGGGCATTTTTGTCTTTTCACAACCATTTAAACCCTCAGCTCATTAAAACACATGGAGCTTTCCTTTCCCTTTCATTTCAGCTGGAACCTCATTAGAACAAAAACAGAAACCCAAGAAAGGAAAAGAGAGAGAGAAGGGCGAAGGGGAGGGAGGAAGAATGAGGCACCACCATTCTGGTTGCATGTGAGTTCCTTCTTTACCATTTCACTAGGGGAATACCCGTGCGTTGCACGGGTTGTTCTAATATTTTTTATTTAATCTTATTGAGTCTATTCATAATATATATAAATTATTAATGAATATATATATATATATATATATATATATATATATATATATATATATATATATATATAAGTCATGTATGTATAGAGTATAGTTTGATATAAATCTGAGTTTCTTTTTTAAAATCAAATTTATTAAATTTAGGCAATATTCTTACATATATTATGTGTTTTTAAATATAAATAACTGTTAATAATTTTGATCAAACTAATTGTTTCGAAATATAATTTTACAAAAGTGAAATAAATTTTACATAGTTGATTAAATACTTTAAAATAAGGAAGTTGATATTTAATACAAAAATAAATTATAAAAATAAGGATCAACCTAAAGGCTCCATTAGAGCTTCCTACACAAAATATTTTGTTTACAAAATGTTTATACAATAAATTAGAAAAGGTATATAAAATGTTGATTTTATTTAAATACATAAAGTTTTAATAATAAAAAAAGTCTTTATAAATTTTGAAATACAAAAAATTTAAATTGAGGTTTGAAAGTTTGATCAAATAATTAAATTTAGATGAATATTTTTATTTTACGAATTAATAGACTTTTGAAATTCTCGTATGCTTTGAAAGAGAAAAATTTCATATTAATATGAATTATTTTTTTAATTGTCAACAATATCACGAGTTATTAGAATATGGGTTGAAGATGTAAAGTTTTAATCAATTAATCACATATTTAATTCAATTTTTTTGTAATTATTGCATATTTTGATAGGTAACTTACTCTATTCATACTTCTTTTAGTATGGGTTATTAGAATATGGGTTGAAGATGAAAAGTCATAACTATATGTGAATGTTGTTGTTAAATATATTACATTATTTAATATTTTATTCATAACATATATATAATTTTATGTATCAATTATTTAATTTTCACATCTATTATTAATATAATTATATTGATAAGATGAAGGGCCAAAAATTTAAAAATATTACTAATGAAAATTCATGCATTTATACTTGAAATATGAAAAGCCATTTTATTAAGTCATTTAATTAAAACCTAGTACGCTTGTCATTCAAAGGCGGAGCTAAATTTCTCAAGTCTCCTTTACAATATATATATATATATATATATATATATATATATATATTATTTTTCTCAAAATGACGTTTCTATCAAATTGGGGACAATTTATGAATTTATTTTTCTTTGTCCTCTTGGCTAACTTTCCACCAATGGTCTCTTCACAAATATCATGATCATTATATTCTCTCACAAATGATTGTCTATTGGAAGATGCATCAAGGAATGACATAAAAGATCAAAACCATTAGAAGAACATCTCAAATAGAAAGCAACATATGTTATGAAATAATTTATTATGGATGCAAATGCCCAAATTTCTATAAAATACTTCTTTAGCAAAGACTGCGAATAAAATTTATAACATTTCAATTACAGTTGCACCATACATCAAGAAGATTACAATTAATAGTTGAATACATACTCCAATCCAAGAAGAGATAGTTGCTTATATTTACAGAATATTAAAATATAATCATGAAACTTGAAACCTATAACGATTTCAATACTAAATCAATAATGAACAAAAGCTTAAGAAAAAAAAGACAGATATACATAACAAAATTGGAACTCCTACTTCTGCAATGCCTTTCTTCAAACCTGGGTATTAGTAATGTAACAACAAAAAATGGGGCTGTAAAAAATAGAAAGATAAGTGGTGACCCTTCTTCTCAAATATTTTAGGTATTTATAGTATATCTGAAAGAAGACTTAAAGTCAAGGAAAATGAAAAGATTCTAATCAATGTCTATTATAATATAACCTAAATAATTAATAATAATCACAACAATAATTTAGAGATACAAAAAGGCAACCAAAACCAAAACATGAAGTGATGAATCAATAAGGGATAATTTTTTAAAAAAAATATTTTAATATAAATTTTATGTATATATATAATCCAAATGGTAAAAATAAATAAAAAGTGAAGCTATAAAGTTAGAATGAATGTATTTAAACGTTACCAATATTCTACATCTATTTTTTTGTCAATTTTTTTAATATTTATTTCCAACGTATAAAGATAATTGACTGAATAAAATATTTAATACCACAAACTATTTATTAAATATTTAAATTTTTAAAATCAATTTTATTCATGTTCCAATATTTGATTAAAAAATTATCTCATTATTTTTTGGAACAAAAAATCAACTTATTTTTCAAATAAATTACTAAAGTATTAATATTTTTAAAATATTAAAATAATCAACTATTTTTAAATTGAAAATTTAACAATTATGATATACGTTAACCATTCTATTATATTATATTATATTATATTATATTATATTATATTATAATATATTATATTATAACTATCTATATCAATAATATAATATAAAATATTTAATTAATATTCCACTAAGAGAATCATTTAATAAGTTAGTGGGAATTATTAGCTTTCATTAAAATTAAATTCCTCCTCATGCCTAAATTATAAATAAATATTTTAATACACAAAAATATTGAGATTCATTGTGGAGGCTCCATTGGGGTCTCCTTTACATATATATATAGATTCCATTTTTGGTGCTCTTCCTAATGAGCCTAAGTTCAGGACCTAACTCTCCCTCATTCATCTTTTGCCATTTTTGAACCTTAGAGCTCCAAGAGGAGAAAATGAAGTTTTGAGCCCTTGATGTGTTGCATGTCCAGTTGAAGCTGCTAGAGAGGAGATACTGAACCTACATTTCGATTTTTGAAGGAGTTTGGAGTAGTGGTGTTGCTGGATTCGAAGATTTGGTGGAGAGGTTGCTGTTTTGGAAGCGGTTCGGGTTCTAGCGGGGAGCGTTCGTGTGATTCGGTTCAACACCTTCGTACTCCGGCTCAACTCTCGGGGTTTCGTCAATTCGGTGAGTTCTACTCACGATAAGGGATATAATGTTGTTCTGGACAAATTGTGTTTTGGTCTCACGACAAACTTTTGGGTCCGAGACGTTTTACCGAGTTGAAAACCGTTTTCGTCGAAAAATGAAATTTTACAGTTTTTACGAAATTATATATATCTATATGCTGTTTGTGTACTGGAATATGGTCTGAATTATGTTGCTAAACATCTGTTTTTAAGCTTCGGAAGTCACGGGATGTCTCGGTGACAATTTGGGAACGAATTGGGGAAAACTGGGTTTTAGAAAAGCTGTTTCCAACCTATCTGTCAAGGGTCGCATCGCGACCCGTGGTCCATCGCCTCGCAACCACAGTGAATTTTGTGACGCAAAATTTTCTGTCACTTTTCGCGTCGCGACGGTACTTGTTCGCGTCGCGACGCTTTGCAGTTTTTCAGGAAAACACCCTGATTTTGTTTTCGCGATAACTTTTGATCCGGGAACCCGATTGAGGTGTTCTCAAGTGCGTTTGAAAGCTTATTCAAAGACCTAACTATATATATATAATCTGAATTTGGAAAATACACTGTTTTTGGAAGTCAAAATTGTTTTCAAAACCGAATTGTAGACTGCGTGTGAGCATATGATTTTGAATAACAAAACGAATAATTCGTCCAACTTGGTACCGTACTATAATGCCGGATGTATATCTTAGGATTCATCGAAATGGGTTATAGGTAAACAATAGATATAGAATATCTAGAAGTTAAGTGACGGCACAATGCGGGTGCGATATATAGATTATATCGAGTTGGGTGACGACCCGACGAAATAGCATACTAGGAAGGGAAGTCACGAGCCCTCACCCTAGGCCCTAAAACGTTATGGCGTGGTCTAATGTGGGTTATCGGGATTGTGGGCTTTGCACAGCCGATTTATGCTAAATTATGTTCTCGACTCATCGGGATTGTGGGCTTTGCACAGTCGATGTTTCGTTTGAAAAGCTTGTAATTATAAATTAATTGACAAGGATTAAAAATATATATAATGGCACTTCATTTACCGGGATTGTGGGCTTTGCACAGTCGGTAATGGGCTAGGTATATATTGACGCAAATAGCTTATAAATATAACTATGTTGCAACAGTTTTATAAATAAACCGAGTGTTAGTGAGAGGGCACGGTAGAACTCACTGAGACAAGTTGTCTCACCCAATCATTATTGTTGTTTTTACAGAAAAGCAGGGAAAGAGAAAGAGTAACCGGCATGGGTAGATGACCAGCTCGTGGAGAAGTCAAGGACTTGCAGTCTTGATGTTTTAGATCATGTTATGCTTGTCTCTGTTATGGTTATATGACTTGTATTGTTTATGAATTGTATAAACCGCTTTAAATTCCGTTTATGATATTGAACACCTAAGTTGTATTCCTACAGATGTTGTAACATTTTGGAACTAAGACGGATGTATCTGAAGTATTTCGTGTTATTTTCGGAAAAAGTTTGTACGTTCAATATCTAAGCAGAGTTTGTGTCCTCTGATTATTACTATAGTTGTGCATTACTATAGTTTGTGTCCTCTGATTATTACTATAGTTTGAGTCCTTGTAAAGATGTTCCTTTGCAGAAATTTGCTGACAGATTTTGCATCATTGGTAGGTAGAGCTACAGCTTCAACCCACCATTGGTCAGTGCAAAAGATTTTTGATTTGGTGATTTCTTAGACGGTGTAGCGTTTAGACGCTGCAGCGCTGGCAATTTGATGAACAAAACTAGTTGCTGCCTTTACTACTGAGCTCCTTATTTGCATTTCTTTTTCTTTTTCTTTTCATGCATTCTTGGAACAGCTCAGCAAATTATTTTAGACATTTTGCAACTTTTTTTTTTCAAGACCACTTGCACACTTTTGTTTCATTTTGCAATGACCAAACTATCATCTTTGTTCCCAGCCTTAACATAACCGATGCACCCCCAAACTTAGCTTCAAATGCTATTCTCAATTTTTAGTAAAAACTTGACTAAACCCTATCATTCGGAGCTAACTAGGTTCCTTGCTAAGCCTAGAGTTTTGTGTAGAAGCAGCAATAAGACTAGTCATTGTTCAAACAAGGCTACTCTACTCAAAACACATAATCATCATTAAATTTAGCCCAGGAAGAAACATATTCTATTATTGAAAAACTAGGAATTGCAACTGATCATGTTTTTTATTCAACAAACATAATATTAAACACACAACATTAACATTTCACATATAACATTAAACACATTTAAGGTCCTCCCCCAACTTAAGACCTAGCAGTGTCTCCACTACTCATGCAATTCTAATGGGAGAGGCCTATGATTAAAACTCAACAGAATTAAAAACAACAACAATAAAACTCGAAACATACTGTTAGATGCAAGAACAGACGCTATAGCGCCTAACAGGTTTATTGAAAACAAATAAACAACATTTTTTTTAAAAGAAGGGTTAGAGTACTGTTTGCTAACCCAGATTTGAGCCTATTGCTTGCTCTGGTGGGCACTGTGGTGGCTCTGCTACTGGATTTTTTTCTTTCCTGCCGCTATAGCACTAGGCACTGTAGCATCAGCCGCTACAGCGCTACCTCATTCTGGGGATCCTCTACTTCCTTGTAAGCTTTCATCTCAGCCAGCTTTTCTGTTGCTTCCCTCTCTGCAGAAAGATCAGGAGTATTCACCTCAGATGCAGCTTTTTGCGTGGACTTGACTTTAAGCGCTGTAGCATCAGCCGCTACAGCACTAACCGGCACTTCTTCTAGTGGATGGTCATCTGCCAACTTGGTCCCAGGGTTTCTCCCTTGGTGGCTTCTTTTCTCACTTCACAAAATTCACTCCTACACAAAAGAAAAATTAAAAACACAAAATTGTTAGTTTAAGAACCTTGGGTTGCCTCCCAGGAGCGCTTTGTTTAAGAGTCCTCAGCCAGACTAAGTCTTGTGGTAAGTATCTTTGGCTAATGGCGGCTCTGGTGTAGGAGAGGGGACCCAATCATTTGTTACAACAGAATTAGGTTCCTCCACAATAGATTTAGGCACCCTTGGCCTCTTTTTGGCCACCATTTTTGTTCTTACAACTTTCTTTGGTGCTACAGCAGATGCTGCAGCACTGCCTTCTGATACTGATGCTGTAGCGCCACTTTTGACAGCATTCATTCTCTGCACTTTAGTTTCCAATACCATTGGTGGTTGCTTTGTGGCAGGCTGAGTTTTGGTGGATTTTTCTTCTATGAGACTGAGATGATTTTTGTTTTGGTGAGAGAAGTTTCTTAAGAGATGGGGATTTGTGTGGAGTGGGTTGTTTTGGAAAGGGGGAAGGTATTTGAATAAGGTTTGATGGTTTGGCTTGAGGTAAGGATAGATTAATGGCTGGAACTGTGAGAATTTGGAGGTGTTACTAGGTGGAGGGGATGGTTCTTTGGTTGGTGATGGTTTAGGTGAAGGCGTGTTGGAAAGGTTTTGGGTGGGTGTTGAGGGATACTTCCTTACTTCCCTCTTCTTTCTTATTATGCTCTCCTTTATCTTTCTCATCATCCTCTTTTTAACTATTTTAACCACATTCTCAACACCTCAGCTGCAAGTGTTGCAGCGCATGGTGCTACAGCATCAAAATTTCGCATACTTGACAGCACATACATACCACAAATCTTCTTATTCATACCTGCAATAGTAAAAACAAAAACACATAGAAAACATAATTAGTCCTAAAAATCTGGGTTGCCTCCCAGTAGCGCTTTGTTTAAGAGTCCTTAGCTAGACTTTGAAATTCAAAACCCTTGTTAGGGTGGATAATAGGACAAGAAGAAAATATCATCCTTCCGCTTTCTCTTTTTGGTCAGAAATCTCATGTATTTGGTATAGGGCAGCAAGTGTTCCCATGCCCCCAACCAATAAACATTTGGGATAGGAATTCCCCTTTTTTTGAAAAAATTGAAGCTCATCTTGCGGAGGGATATTTTCTTTAAGTACCAAGGGTCGAGTCTCACTTGTCACATGACTTTTTTCATTCCTCAACCTTGGTTTCTCTTCCCTGTCACTATTTTTGAATTTTTCTTTTTCTACAACTACAAAAAAAAAATTGTTTTTCTTCCACAATTTCCCCATGACCATATTCAAGCTCATACTCTACATTCTCTTTTTGTTCCTCTTGCTCAACCAATTCAGTAGATTCAATGGATTGAGCAAAAATTTCTTTAAAATCAGAGTTGCCCAAATGATAACAATCATCTTCAAACTCTACACTTTTTTCTTTCTTTTGCTCAACCACCTCTTCAACACAACTCTCTTCTTTTAGATGCTCCATTATTGTCTTAAAGTGAGCCTCTATATTCTTACATGAAGCTTGAAAGTTGTCACTAGCCACTTTGATATCCTCACGAGATTGAGCTACAAATTCATGGAAGTTGGTCTCTTGGAATCCTTCGGTTTGAGCTTGAGAATATGAATCTTGCTCACTCACAACATTTTCCATGTCATAATCCAATTTTTGGGATGTCATGGGCATGAAATTTGTCTCATAACAGCCCCTTTCATATTCACTCCCATGGAAATCATAGTTGACAAATTGTTGTTGAGCATTCCTTGCTTGCATGGAGTAAAAATTCCAATAGTCCATGGCATAAAGTGGAAATTTTTTTTTCCAACTAAACACAAATAATCAACAAAGAGAAACACACTACAAACACAAAACACAATACAAAATAAAAATATTGCTGGAAAAACAGAACACACTAAGCAAAAGAATCTAAACTAACTAAACTTACTAACTAAACAATAGAAATTAACTTTCACAATCCCCGGCAACGGCGCCAAAAACTTGTTGTGCGAAAAAGTAGATGTGCAAGTATACACAATCGCAACAAGTAATACAATGATAAGTAAAGATCGTTCCCACGGAGATTGTTGAGTTTACTTCTATATTTAAATTAGTAATTTAGCTAGTGAGCAAAACAAGTAACAAATACAAGTTGTCAACAAGTATTGTCATTGTTATTAACATAAATGCAAATGAATAAATAAAGATGTGAAAACAGTAATGGATTGAAAGTATTTAAGAGTGAGTTGGATAGCTCAGTAGTTATGTAAATTCCCAAAAGTAGTGTTCTATAATATTAGACGCTGTAGCGTTAAGCGCTGTAGCGCTTCAGAATCCATAGACGCTGTAGCGCCTTGGTGGCGTGCCTTTCAGTCACTATCGTCAGGGTTATGTTACAAGACTCCTATGTCTAGGCTCTAAATAAGTTTTACCCCTGTATATTAAGCTCTTACAACATTTGCCTTATGAACTATTACTCCCCTATGTCTAGAGTTAAGTAGTACTTCCTTTAAATGTCTTTAAAGGGTTTTCATTCATATCATTCCTTGAGTTCTCTTTGTGAACCATGTCTGTACCCACAAAGTTACCTTGTTTTAGTTGGCCATTCCCAAAACAAAGTTGAAAGCATTATGACACAAGGAATAAAACGCAAACATCATAATATTACATAAAAGCTACTCAAAGTTCATTACACACTAAGAACAATCCAACTACAACATGATTAGCTCATAACAAGTTTCATCAACATAATACAAACTAAAAAGCTCATATTACCGTAGGAAGACAAGAGGAGAATGGTTGCAAAAGATACACTCCAATGATCCCAAGTCACATACGAAGGATGAAGCTATGGCGTGAGCAAACCTTGAATGAAATCTAGAAACTATACTAAAAATAAAAGCTTAAGAGTGGAATAACAATGGAGGAAAGCTACAATGTCAAGATAGTTTCCTCCATGTTAAAACTCTCTCTCTGTATGTTACTTCTTATGTTATTACCTAAAGAGGCATTCTATTCTAATTTAATCTAACCAAGTCTTAATAAAATAATAATAATAATTCATGATCATAAAACTTAGATATTATTCATAAAGCTACTTTACAAAAAGGTGTGATGATTAAAATCACCAACTATCACATGGGACACATGTAGGAGGTGCCAAGTGTCTTTGAAGCATCCACTTGGGTGCTGAAATGTCATGCTAATGATAAGAGATAAGGGTGATGACTCATCATTTCAGCAAGTGGCTTTATAAATATCCAAATGTCCCACCGTCATATAGGCGCTGTAGCGTCTACCGCTAGCTTACCGCTGCAGCACTCAAGCAAAACATCAATATATTCACAAAGGCACCAAATGTGTCAAATGATAACAAACAAGCTCCTAACCCTTCTTTCCTCTAAATAACTAATATTTACCTAATATAGCACAAATATTACTTGAGAACTTGTGTTGATTTAAGTATTAAGAGCACAAATAACCTATATAAAATAGAGTTATCAGTTACCACAGTCCCAAGCGGAAAATGATTCTATTTGGGTAGTGGTGGACCGTTTGACCAAATCTGCCCATTTTATTCTGGTGCGTTCAAATCACAAAATTGCGAAGTTAGCAGATGAGTATCTCAAGAACATAGTGAAGTTGCATGGAATTTCTGCAAGCACTGTTTGTGACCGTGATCCCAAGTTCACATCACGGTTTTGGAGGGCATTGAATATAGCATTGGGAACGAAGGTATGTGTTAGCACCGCTTACCACCCTCAGACGGATGGGCAGACCGAGAGGACGATTCAGACATTGGAAGATATGTCGAGAGCTTGTGTACTTGATAGCGGAGGCCGATGGGAGGATCATCTTCCATTGGTGGAGTTTTCCTACAACAACAGCTACCATTCTAGTATCGGAATGGCACCATACGAGGCATTGTATGGAAGGAAGTGCAGGACACCCTTGTGTTGGTGGGATTTAGGCGAGGAAAGATTATTGGGTTCTGATTTAGTCCGGGAGACTACTGAAAAGATTCGTCAAATAAGAGAGAGAATGAAGACCGCTCAGAGTCGACAAAAGAGTTACGCCGACAAGAGAAGGAGACCTTTGGAATTCGAAGAAGGAGATCATGTGTTTCTGGAACTTTCTCCGACTATTGGTACAGGTATTGCATTGCGGGCGAAAAAGCTCAGTCCTCGGTATGTTGGACCTTTTCAGATTATCGAGCGAGTTGGGCCGGTGGCGTATCGCATTGCCTTACCTCCAGCATTGTCCAGATTGCATGATGTGTTTCATGTGTCGCCGCTAAGGAAGTACATTCCCGATCCGAGTCAGCCGTTGAGTTATGAGACGATTGACATCCGACCGGATTTGTCTTATCAACCTACTCCTATCCGAATCATCGATCGTGGCGTGAAAGCGCTCCGGACAAGGTCAATTCCTATTGTCAATATGCTTTGGGACGGTGCCTCACCTATCGAAGCGACATGGGAAATAGAGGAAGACATGCGGGTGAAATACCCCCATCTTTTCGATTGAGGTACGTTGTTCAATTTTGAGGACAAAATTTTAAAAAATTGGGGTGATTGTAACATCCCTTATTTAGCTAATTTCAATTATTGAAAATTAGCAAGAGGTTAAGTTAGTATATATCTATGTATTAATATAATCGAATAATTATGTTTGGGAAGTGAATTAATTGTTTGTTTAAGTGTTAGAGTTTGTGTGATTAAATTCTAAGTTAGTTTCAATGAGCTAAGTCACCAAAATAGGCCATGTCATAGTGTATGGAGTGAACAAGTTGCTGAAGGGTATGGTAGTCTTTATACTTGATTAAATGAGGGGCATTTCTGTCATTCCCTAGTTAAGTGAGTCAGCTGGTCACCCCCAAGACCCAGCCAACCCACCTCATTGTGTCACAACCAGAAAACTTAGAATCTGAAAAAGAGAGAGTTTGAGAGATAGAGAGAAAGGGAGTCGGGAGAGGGAGAGAAGACAACTGGGCTGATAGATTACAGTCTCGCAGACAATGAAGGATATCCTCAACCAGGTACTGACAACGAGGGCACGTTGAGACGGTGGACATACCTCTTCTGGGAAGCATAGCAAGAGCGGGGAGGGAATTATGGCATGCCGTCCAAAGAAAAAATTTAATCTTCTCAGGAGCATAGAAGTTCCAAATCCATTTCCAAGCCAGAGTAGTATTTCCATTAACATTACCGTTGCGCCTCTTCAAGAGCCACTTATACCCTTGGTTTGCTGTATAAATACCAATGGTTATTAGTGCAAGAAGGAAGAGCGGGGATATGATCAATGATGTTTGACGAGAGCGCTGAATACAACATGTTCACCTGCCAAGCGCCATTCTGGATAATATCTTTAATACAAAGATGAGCATCATTGTTATCAATAAAGGGAACAAATTTATTAAGAGTTCCAAGACCAGACCAATTAGTGTACCAAAAAGGTGAATCACCACTTCCCAGCTGAAACCCGTAGCCATCCTAGAGGACAATTTTCGCCAGTTGAATTGAATTCTAAGTGAATGAGCCTCGTTTCTTCTTTGCTTCCATAAAGGGTGTCGTAGCACAATATTTGTTCCCGACAACCTCCTCCCAAAGATTCTTTGAATTTTCATGTGACTGCCAAACCAACTTTCCCAACATAGAAGTATTTGCTTCACGAGCTAATCGAACACGAAGCCCACCTACACTCTTTGGACTAGTAACCACATCCCAGCCCACAATATGAATACCCTTGTCACTACAAACCTTCTAAATAAAATTTTGCATTAAGCGATCTATATTGCAACAAATGGATTGAGGCAGCCAAGCTATCTCCATGTAATAATTAGGAATGGAATTCAAGACTGACTTAGCAAGGGTTAGCCTGCCAGATTTATTCAAGAGTTTATTTTTCCAAGATGATAAGCGAGATTGCATTTTCTCCAAAATAAACTCAAAATCACGTTGCTTTACCCATCCCCGAGTCATAGGAAAACCAAGATATTTACCAAGGGAAGGAGTACTACGAATCCCCGTAATAGAAACAATCTTTTCAACCTTTGCTCTCCTAGTGGCCGAGGAGAAAAAAGCCATAGATTTAGCAAGATTAATATTAAGGCTCGATGTATTAGCAAAATTTGTGAAAGTATCAGCTACTAATCTGGCTTGAGAAGCCGTAGCCTTGGAGAAGAGCAAAAAAACATCATCAGCAAAAAACAGGTGAGAAAGAGCTGGGGCCTTCCTAGACACTTTGATGGGCTTCCATCTATTATCCCCCACTGCATGGATAATCTCATGGGATAACTTCTCCATACAAATAACAAATAGGTACGGAGAGGGGGTCCCCTTGCCTAATCCCCCAAGTTGGGGTGAAAGACGGCAGGCGCTTCCCGTTCCAAATCAATGAGAGAGATGAGGAGGTCACACAATGCATAATCAACTTTATAGTATTAGAAGGGAAACCAAAGTCAATCGAACACTTTCAAAAAATCCTAGTTGATGTGATCATAAGCTTTCTCAAGATCAATTTTGTAAGCCACGTCTCCTTTCTTCCTCTTGGACGTTCTCATATTATGGATCACTTCTTGCAGAATAATAGCATTATCATTAGTTCCTATACCTGGAAGAAAACTGCTCTGATAAGGACCCACAATTTGGTCCAAGAAAGGTCGTAGCCGATTTACTAACACCTTTGTATATGAATTGAATTCTTTTATTTTCTCCATAAGGACAGGAGTTCGAATTCCGACGTGAGTACCTTATTGGTGGATTAATATATAGGTATTTCTATAAGCGCTAAAGGGTTTTAGCTCTGTTTGGCAAAAATGAGCGAATAGCAGATAAGCTAGCGAGTAGCAGATAGCTTATAGTGAGTTGAATTTAAAGTGTTTCGTAAAATTAATGGTTTAAAACGTCATAAATGTACATTTGTAATTAATGCTTAAAAATAAGAGACACGGTTCATTTAATTGAGGGTAAATGAGGAATTTAATTAAAATAATAAAGGTAAAAATAAGAGAAAAATGAAACGCTATAAGCTAGAAGCTCAAACGCTACTTCAA
The DNA here is from genome assembly GCA_039519185.1 of Astragalus membranaceus. Lineage (NCBI taxonomy): Eukaryota > Viridiplantae > Streptophyta > Magnoliopsida > Fabales > Fabaceae > Astragalus > Astragalus membranaceus. Next base: position 58,060,166 of record CM076848.1, on the reverse strand, counting down.
GTAGCATTAAAAAAACGTTATAAATTAATCATGTCAAACACCTACAATGAGGCTAACCGCGATAAGCCATCCACTATAAACTAGGGGTGTTCAAAACCAAACCAATCCAATAGAAAACCGCAAACGGAATCAAACCAAACCGAAAACCACAAAAAACCGCTTCTTATTGGTTTAGTTCGGTTCTTTTTTCCATTGCATCGCGCGGTTTGGTTCGGTTCGCGGTTTTGATTATAGAAACCGAACCAAACCAAACCAAACCGCAAGTAACACTAAGACTTATTGACTTACAACATTCCTTACTAGCCCAAATGCAACTAAAACCCAACTCTCACTCACTTACTAGCCCAAATACAATTAATTCTTTGACTCAGTTACAAACAATCTATATTGTTATGCTATATTTAAAAATTACAATAAAATATTTAATTCAAATTCTTTTAAACATTGTCTTAACTATTTTAAAAGAATTAAAAGAGCGTAATTTATATACTACATAAATTTGAGTATTTTTCTTAAAGATTTATGTTAGCTATTTTTTATGTTAGTTAATTTTAACTTCGTTTTAAATTATGTTTTGTCTTGGAAAAAACCGAACCAATCCAAACCGCATTAGTTTGGTTTGGTTTGGTTTGGTTTTATTTTAGGAAGCCAACCGAACCAAACCAAACCGCATGTAGTTTTACCTTGTAGTTCGGTTCATTTTTTATCTCAAAACCGAACCAAACCGCACCGCGAACACCCCTACTATAAACTAGCGAACAGACCTTACCAAATAGTGTCGTTCGCTAAAAATCCAACTAACTTAAACTTTTTTGTAACAAAAAAGAATTCTTTTGTTTTTTTCTTTCTGAAATTCACTTTTTTCCCCCTAGAAAGGAAAAAATAGTACAAGCAGCGAAGATGAAAAACCGTGGAAAAAAACGAGCCACTTTGGTGAGTGGGGTAGTAACTGGAAACGGAATAGAGTGAGAAGCTTTGTTTTGGCTTGCACGAGAAGCTCGCGAACTGAACAAGACGGTACCGTTTCTATTAATTTTTTATTTTTTTTTACCAAAATTAATTAATTAATTTTTTATTATCATTATTATTATTATTATTATTATTTGTATGTAAAATCACACTCCATTTTAGTAGTTTCAGTAAAAAAATTCTATATCCAATGAAAGAAAATTGTATGAAAAAAAGGTGACAAAATTCGAATTCCTATATCCTTTTCGAGCAAGAGTCACACACTTGATTCGACGTCGTTTAGAAGTGCATGCACGAGCACACAGTACAAACACTCTACACAGTAGGGGTTCTTCTTTGCGTTCTTACTCGTCAAGAAATCAGTCCATTTCTTCCATTCTTGTGCGTTCTGTTCTACACAGTAGCGGTGATTGGTGAACGAGAAAGCCTATTGAGCTTCTTAGTTGGGAAAGTAACAAAATGAATCGTCGAAGTTCAAGCAAGAATAGGGTCAGTTATGGTGATCAGGACTTTGTAGACACTATATTTTCTTGGTCTCTTGAAGACATTTTCAATGAAGATCTTTACAAAGCTAAGGTTTGCAAGCACTTTACTATGCAATGCACCTCCAATAACTTCCTTTCTTTTTTTCCTATTAACTGTTTTTCTTGTATATTAGTAAATGAGACTCTATTTTAATTGATTTTCTTTGTAGGTTGATAAAATTAACTTGTCATTTGAGTCTGTAGACGATTATTTCCGATCTTATGTGAATCCCTTGTTGGAGGAATCAAGAGCTAAACTATACTCAAGTATGGAAACCTTATCAAGTTCACCTTTTGCTGAAGTGATTTCTATAGAAGAGGCCAAATCATATGATAAAAAGAGACTCTATAATGTGAAAACTGACACTTGGAAAAACAGGTTTTCTGGTCATGGAAAAGAGCTTTACAAAGCATTGTTTGGGGATGTTTTTATTTTGGCTGATTTTAAACCTGAAACTGTTAATGATTTACAAAGGGCTGGACGGATGTGGACTTTTGGGATCCTAGAGGAGAAAATTGAAGATGGTGATGCTAAACATATGTCTACTTTTAAAGTTGTTGGCTCTAAAGACATTGATATCAATGAAGTAGGCCAGAAGTCTTTGTATATAATCTTTTTGACAAATATAATCCCAGAGAAAAGAATATGGAATGCACTGCACATGCAGGGAGGTTCAAAGCTAATTGAAAGGGTTTTATGTGCTGAGAGTGTGGTAAGAAAGTTATTTTTATGTTATTGCTTTAACTGTGTGTTTCAAAGTCTATATTCTGTAATAAAAGTTTATATCCTTCAAACATTGATAGTGTTCTGTTCACTCATACTATACCATAGCATAGCTACTTTAATAATGTTCAGGTTATTTTGATGCCTTATGATGATCGATAGGAAGTTGTATTCATGAATCAAAAAATCTTTGCCAACTTGCTTAATTGTTTGTAGAACTGTGAATGTCATTTTCTAGTTTATTATGTTATGGATACTATGCAATTTCCATGCAGAACATATTTTGACCATTAATTATTGCTATAACTAATGGATGTATGCTGGGGCACAGGTTAAGGAAAGTTGTGATTACTGTTCTCCAGAGACTGATGCTCTTAGGGATGACAGAATATATCAGAAGTTTACATCTGAGTTGAATGAATCCCAGTATGAGGCAATTTTTGCTTGTCTTTCTTCCATCCATTGCAATCACAAGTCTACTGTGGATCTCATTTGGGGTCCACCTGGAACTGGAAAGACAAAAACTTTGGGCACACTGCTTTTTGCCCTACTGAAAATGACTCGTAGGACTCTTGTTTGTGCTCCAACAAATGTTGCCATTAAGGAAGTGGCATCACGTGTCTTGAGCATGGTGAGAGCATCATTTAATAGGAATTCTGATGATTTGTTCTTTTCATTAGGAGACATGTTATTATTTGGGAATCATGATCAGCTCAAAGTTGGTGCAGAAATTAAAGACATATATTTGGACTATCGCGTCGAGAAGCTCACAACATGTTTTACCCCACCAACCGGTTGGAGATATTGTTTTGGTTCAATGATAGATCTTCTTGAAAATTGTGTTAGCCATTATCATATATTCGTTGAGAATGAGTTGAGAAAGGAACAAGATCAAATTGATGAGAATAATCCTTCAGATAGCAATAAGGCAAAAGATGGCAATCCTTCTGATTGGGGTGTCACTGGTGTGAGAATGTGCATATCTTTTCTTGAGTTTGTCCGAGAAAGGTTTCTTCCAATAGTATTGCAAATCAGAAACTGTGTTTCCATCTTATGTACTCATGTAGCTAGAAGTTATATTATGGAACATAACTTGAAAGATTTGGCCTGCCTTATTGACTCACTTGATTCCTTTCAGGCTCTATTGTTTGAAAGTAATATTGACTGTGAAGTATTGGAAGAGCTTTTCTCTCCTCATGAAGGGCAACAAAATTCTTCTGAGTCAGTTCTGGGTGCTGAATACTCGTTGTACAAGAGCAGAACTGAATGTATGTCTCTATTAAGAACACTTAAAGTTTCACTTGGTGTACTCAACATGCCAAATGTTGTGACTGAAGACGATGGGTCAATCAGAGAGTTCTGTTTACAAACATCTTCATTAATATTTTCCACTGCTTCTAGTTCGTTTAAGCTGCATTCTGTTGCCATGGAACCACTAGACATCTTAGTTATTGATGAAGCTGCACAGTTGAAGGAATGTGAATCGACCATTCCCCTACTACTTCCAGACATAAACCATGCCATTCTTGTTGGAGATGAACGCCAACTACCAGCAATGATCGTAAGTCCGGTATGTATTCTAAAAATGTTTTTTAGTAAATTTAATATCCTTGGCCCCTATGTTGTCACTAATGTTAGAAAGTTCTCCATTGCCAATTAATATTAATGCTCGTCCTTGATGTCTCTCAGGTTTCTTCTGGAGTTGGTTTTGGAAGAAGCTTATTTCAGAGACTAAGCTTATTGGGTCATCCAAATCACTTCCTCAATATCCAGTACAGGATGCATCCGGCAATAAGTTCCTTTCCAAATTCGCGCTTCTATTTGAACCAAATTGTTGATGCTCCAAATGTTATGAGAGAGAACTACATAAAACAATATCTCCCTGGGCCAATGTTTGGCCCATATTCCTTTATAAATATTGTCGGTGGCAGCGAAGAGTTTGATGATGCTGGACGTAGCCGCAAAAATATAGTTGAAGTGGCAGTTGTGACTAAAATAATTAAAAATTGTTTTAAAGGTTTGTGTCTGTGTATATGCATATGAATCCTCTGTCGGTTCACTATGTTTTTGCATTTTCTTATTCCTTGCATTTTCATTATTTCACTAGGTAACATTTGAAGTATCGGTAGTATTGATGATCATGTATTTATAAAGTGATCATCTTTGTTGGGAAAACAATTATGTTTAATTGTTTTAAATTGTTTCTGTTACTAGTACAAATGCACAAAAAATGGACAGAAAGGTAGATATAAAAATGTGGAATATACTAAATGCTATGCATGCTTTGTCTAATACTTTGTTAATGTGCACATAATTTCTAATAGTAATATATATGCTTCCTGATTTTTCCTTGAATGCAGCATGGCTTGACTCAAAGGAGAACTTCAGTATAGGTGTAGTGTCTCCTTATGCTGCCCAAGTTGTTGCAATTCAGGATATGGTTGGACATAAGTATGATAGGCACAAAGGCTTTGATGTTAAGGTGAAAACAATTGATGGCTTCCAGGGAGGAGAGCAGGACATTATCATATTATCCACAGTTCGAACTGATCGCAATACTTCACTTAAGTTCATCTCTGATCACCAGAGGACAAATGTCGCTCTTACCAGGGCTAGGTAGAACCTACTATACACTATTAAGATTGCATTTGTTTTTGTGTAAAAGAAGTTTACATCAATGTCGATGCTTTGATATTCAACAGGCACTGTCTGTGGATTTTGGGAAATGAAAGGACCCTTGTAAGTCAAGAAAATGTTTGGAAAGATCTGGTGCTTGACGCTAAAAAACGCCAGTGTTTCTTTAATGCTAATGAAGACAAGGATTTGGCGAAAAGTATCTGGGATGCCAAAAAAGAGCTAGATCAATTCGAAGATTTGCTTAATGCAGATAGTGTCATTTTCAGAAAGTCCAGGTGGAAGGTATTTAGATTATCAATCTTGTGTTTTTAGTTATTCTTATCATGTGTTTGAGCTTATTAGTTCATATTCCATTTTTTGGTGTGTGTGTGCAGGTTATTTTCAGTGATAACTTCCTTAAGTCATTTAAAAAACTGTCATCAAAGCGAACAAAACAGGCCGTCATTAGTCTCTTGCTCAAGCTCTCTAGTGGATGGAGACCAAAAAAGATAAAAGTAGACTTACTTTGTGGAAACTCATCCCAGATGTTAAAGCAATACAAAGTTGAAGGTCTCTTTGTTGTTTGTTCAAAGGACATAGTAAAAAATTCAATGTACACTCAAATTTTGAAGATATGGGATATACTGCAGCCAAAGGATATCCCCAAAGTAGTGAAGCGTCTTGATAGTATTTTTGGAAGCTTCACCGATGATTTTACAAGTCGCTGCAGTGAGCAATGTTTTGAAGGGTAATTAAGTACTGAGTTGTATTTTATTACATCTAAGTTGCTTTAGCTATCTGATATGTTGTGTTTTACTTCTTTTTTAGGAAGATGGAGGTCCCAATGAGTTGGGAAAAATCAATAGAGATCATAAAATTTAAGAGTCTTGATAATAATGGAAATGAAGCTGAATCAAGTTGTTTTGATCAAAGAGTTTATGCTGAGAACTCAAAGGTTGAGGAGAGTTTGTTATTGATGAAATTCTACCCTTTATCATCTGTTGTGGTTAGCCACTTGCTTTCTGATTGTAACAACAATGAATTGGATCTTCCATTTGAAGTATCAGATGAAGAACGCGACATAATTCTTTTTTCTGGAAGTTCATTTATTTCGGGTCGCTCTGGTACAGGGAAAACCACAATTTTGACAATGAAGTTATTTCATAGGGAGAACTCACACCACACGGCTCTTGAAGAAATGTATGGGATTAAGAGTGCAGATGTTCCTTGTTTGAATTGTGATGAAGAGTGTCAGGAAAGTTCTACTGTGAATGACAGACCTGTCTTACACCAATTGTTTGTAACAGTGAGTCCTAAACTATGTCAAGCGGTAAAACATCATGTTGTTCGAATGCGAAGGTGTGTAACTTCTGCTTCAGACTATTAGCTTTTCTTTTTTTAAAATTACTGGCGAAGTGTCTGTTTCAATTATGCACGGCTAGCTACTTTTGGATTGATCTCTTTTGGACTCTATTCACTGTTATTTATGTCTATTAGGACCAAAATATGGTTATTTGATGAAATGTACCAATATTTGTAGCTCTCAACCTCAATAAGTTAATATATTTGGATTTGCCTCGATATTTGCAGCATGAGTCGAAATTTCAGTAGTGTGATAAGTTGTTTTGCTTTATGTTTAAGAAATTATATGATGGTGTTTAAGATACCTTGTTTTAACTCCTTAATGCTATCAACCATAATTATAGTATCGCATGTGAAAAGTTTCTGGATATAATTTGGTCCTCATGTATGACCGCTGAGTTCACTAAAATTTCACTTGTTTTACATTTCTCTGTGCAAGATGTTATTGGTATCTAATGTTATTAATGTTGTGCATACAGATTCATTTGTGGTGGCAATATTTCCACGGAAAGCAGTTCTATTGTTGAGGAAGACATTGCTGATGTTGATACATCAATACAGTTTAAGGATGTACCAGATTCTTTTGTTAATCTTCCTATCAACTCATATCCACTTGTGATAACATTTCAGAAATTTCTAATGATGCTTGATGGGACCGTGGGGACTTCTTATTTTGAAAGATTTAATGACCTATCTTCTCAAAGTCAGAACCTTGGTGTAAGATCGGTTGCTTTGGAGACCTTCATAAGGAAGAAAGAGGTGACTTATGACAGGTTTGATTCAATATATTGGCCACATTTCAATTCCCAATATACTAAGATGTTAGATTCATCAAGGGTGTTCATTGAAATCATATCTCATATAAAAGGGGGTCTACAAGTTGTGGAGCCTGGTGAAGATAAGTTAAGTCGTGAGCATTATCTCTCTTTATCTGAAAACCGATCATCAAGTTTAAGCAAACAGAAAAGAGAGATCATATATGATATCTATCAAAGTTATGAAAAAATGAAGATGGATAAAGGGGATTTTGATTTGGCAGATATTGTAGCTGACCTTCATCGTCGACTGAGAAATAACAAATATGAAGGTGATGAGATGCACTTTGTGTATATTGATGAGGTCCAAGATCTAACAATGAGTCAAATTGCCTTATTCAAATATGTGTGTCAAAATGTAGATGAGGGTTTTGTTTTTTGTGGGGATACTGCACAAACTATAGCAAGAGGAATTGATTTTAGATTCCAGGATATAAAATCTCTCTTTTACCAGAAGTTTGTGTTAGAACCAAAGAGAACCACTTATAACCAAGGAAAGGCGAAAGCGAAAATTTTAGAAACTTTTCTGTTGAATCAGAACTTTCGTACTCATGCTTGAGTGCTAAAATTATCTCAGAGCACCATTGAGCTTCTTTTCCATTTTTTTCCTTATTGTATTGATGTATTGAAGCCCGAGACTAGTTTGATATATGGCGAAGCACCAGTTGTTCTAGAATGTGGAAGTGGAAAAAATGCAATTGCAACTATTTTTGGCAATGGTGGACATGTGGCTGGGAATGTTGTTGGCTTTGGAGCCGAACAAGTAATTTTGGTGCGAGATGATTGTGCTCGAAAAGAAGTTTTGGACTATGTTGGGAAACAAGCTATTGTTCTAACCATTTTGGAGTGTAAAGGCCTTGAATTTAAGGTTGTCAATAAATCATCATATCTAATTCATTTTTGTTGTTAAGGTTTTGTATGTTTTTTTTAAATAGTCAATGTTTCCTTTTCTAGGATGTATTGCTGTACAATTTTTTTGGCGCTTCACCTTTGGAAAATAGGTGGAGGGTGGTCTATGAGTATATGAATGAGCAAGATATGCTGGAACCTACAGAATCCAAGACTTATCCACGTTTCAGTGATTCCAAGCACAATCTTTTGTGCTCGGAATTAAAACAGTTATATGTGGCTATAACTCGTACAAGACAAAGATTATGGATATGTGAAATTACAGAGGAGTACTGTCGACCTATGTTTGATTATTGGAAAAAGAAGTGTCTTGTACAATTCAAAAAACTGGATGATTCGCTTGCTCAGGCGATGAGAATTGCAAGTACACCAGAAGAATGGAAATCACGTGGCAAAGAGGTTGTTTTTGTGATCAACCATTGCATTCATTCTGCTTTCATAGTAATAAAATTTATTCATATATCTCATACTCTTTTTATTAGATGGAATCCTTAGGTAACAGTTGTTTGATAAGTTCTTATAACAGATATCTTTGTAACTTATATCCTTAGTCACAGGTAGTTTTATACTGTTATTACTTTTATTGCTCCAAATGATATATTATTTTGACTCTTACTTTGCAGTTATATTTTCAAAATAATTACGAGATGGCAACAACGTGTTTTGAAAGAGCAGGGGACTCTTTTTGGGAAAAGAAGTCCAAGGCTGCAGGTCTTAGGGCAACTGCAAACCGTTTACGCGGTTTAAATTCTGAAGATGCAAATGCAATCCTTTGGGAGGCTGCTGAAATTTTTGAAGGCATAGGAATGGCTTATTCTGCTGCCCAGTGTTTTTCTGATTTGGGGAATTATGAAAGAGCTGGTATGAACTTGAGCTTTGACATCTATGTTCTTTTATGTTAAGAGAACACTAAACTACAGTACTGCACTTTTATGCCTGAAGTTTATGAGCACCGATGTCTGTTACAATAAAGTAGTTTACTTTGAGTCACATGACCTAACTGTTCTCTCACTATCTTAACCCATCTTTTTGTGCTACAATGTTGATTTTTTTTTCATTTGCATGTAAATGAAATTGAAAAATTACTTGTTCCAAGTTTTTAAAAATTTTTGTGTCTAAAAGAATTATACTAGAAGAGATAGTTGTTTTTTCTGAGTTAACCAATAGTTTTTTTTTTCTCCTAAGAGTTAACTAATGATATGGAGAGTTTACGAGGAGATTGCTAGGCTGAATGGGGAGTGATAGTGTCATAAACAATTTCAAAGAGAACATTCTGGTAGTCTTGGGAGATGATTTTTTTTATTATTCGTCTTTATAGTATTGTGATTTTATAAATATAGCAGAATCTTTCTTCTTAGTATTGAATCCTCAATTTCAGATTATGATAGGATTATTTCCATATTACCGTTTCATTATTTAGTCACTTTAATTTACTCTTTTATAGAGAACTATTTCTGGAAGTTGAGAATATGGTTACTTTTCCCAAATAAACTAATCCAAATGCGCGATAAGTTAAACTTTGTTGTTTACTTTTAAAATATTAACCTATAGCATTAGCCTTTCAATTTCGATAAATTGTTATTCACTTCAAAATTGGAAAGAATAGAAGCCAACTCACTTCAATATTTCTAGGTGTTAAAATCACCTCGTAAATCAACTGTTGAAGCGAATTGGATATTTTGTCACATGCTTTGATTAAAACTTGTTTTCCTTTGATGTTTGTACTAAAACCAAAGCACTAAAACCAATTTTGTGGCTAACTGCTGAAACATATTTTCTTTTCTGTTTGTATTTATCTTCTTTTCGCTTATGCTAGTGTGTACTAAAAGTTTTGCTACACTTTTCATCTGGGTAGAGCCACTCACAAGTTTAATCTGGACCTAACTTCTGTTCTTGTTATTGATATTATTTAATTGACCTAGCTTTTATGGTAGCCACTTACAACATCTATGTGTTATTTAATTGACTTCTGTTCTAGTTATTGTAACCACTTTTACACAATGTTATATCAAAACGTAACATTTATCGTCTAAAACTTGTATATACATGATTGACGTGTGTTGAGGTGCCCAAAATTAAGCTCTCTATCCAGGAGTTGATCCGGTTGTTTTTCAGTTTTTTATTTTTTTAAGACTGAAGAGAGATCAGAGGAAAAAATTTAAAAACGAGATAGGGAAACTGAACAGTTTAGTAGAACTACTGAGGAAAATAGGCTCATTATGTCACTGACAATTGTATTTAAAAATAGAATAGAGTTGGCTCCTAAACAAAGTTAATTGTATTTCCGCTAACAGGGAAACTTTACTTGGAAAAATGTGAAGAGCCTGATTTGAGAAGAGCAGGTAACTGCTTTGATTTAGCTGGATGTTATGAAACTGCGGCTCAAGTGTATGCTAGAGGAAGTTTCTTCGAAGATTGTTTGAATGTTTGCGCAAAAGGTGAATTGTTTGACAATGGCTTACATTACATTCAACATTGGAAACAAAATGAAAATGCTGGCTGTAGTTGGGCTAAAAATAACGATCTGTACGCAATGGAACAAAACTTTCTTGAAAGTTGTGCCCGTAAGTATTTTGACTGTAGAGATAACAGATCAATGATGAAATTTGTTAGAGTTTTTCATTCGATGAATTTGAAGCGTGAGTTCTTAAAATCTTTAAGCTTACTAGATGAGCTTCTTGAGTTAGAAGAGGAATCAGGGAATTTTATGGAGGCTGTAAACATTGCTAAGATGATGGGTGATACTCTCCAAGAAGCTGATCTGCTGGGAAAAGCTGGTAATTTCAATGAAGCTTATGAACTTGTGCTATGCTATGTACTTGCAAATTCTCTTTGGTCTTCAGGCAGCAAAGGATGGCCCTTAAAGCCGTTTGAAAACAAGGTTGAGCTTTTGGGAAGAGCATTGTCATTTGCAAAGGAAATGTCAAGCAGCTTTTATGAGCTTGCATCTGCAGAAGCTGAAATCTTATCAAATGAGCAATGTAACAGTTTTGAAATAATGAATCATTTGAAATCTTCTCGCATGTATAGGAATACCAGAGGGGAGATATTATGTTTGTGGAAGCTTTTGGAAGCTCATTTTCACATGAACTCCTCCAAGTATGTCTGGCAAGACAATATGTTTGATAATTCTGTGGAAGGAATGATTATGAACAATCAACTTTCCGTGGAAACATTGTTTTATTGTTGGACATGTTGGAAGGACAACATTGTTCTTATATTGCTCGAAATGTTGGATTGTCTTCCGAATTTCAGAACCCAAGAACCTGATAGCAGCTATGTGAAGTTTGCATTGAATTACTTGGGTGTGCAAAAGCAACATTTAAAATTAAATGAGACTTACCTTTTGCTTGTCCCTGATGCTTACTGGGTGATGAAATTGGGTGGTGGATTTCTAAAGAAGAATGGTAGGCTAGTCACTGTCGATGAGCACCATTTGGTTTCTTTTGCTCAGAGATTTTGGAGGTCAGAATTGTTTTCTGTTGGCATGGCTGTTTTGCAGAACCTTGATGCACTCTACTCATTTTCAGTTAGTAAAGCTCATTCTGAAATTTTTCAATTCCAGTCTTTATTGCATATCTATGAGGTCTCAAAATTTCTTCTCCAGTCTGAATGTTTTCATCATGGCCATAGTAACTTGAAACCATTGGAGAAAATTTACAGCCGTCCAATTGAATGCTTCTTTCGCTATGTAGTTCCCCTAGACTGTAAGAAGTCATTGTCAAAAGAAATGGTTTATCTAAGGGTAACTGAAACTTGTCAAGATATGGTGAAAGAGGTTGTATATGATAGCATTAAACGGAAAGATAGATTGACTCTTGGTCAAATTGGAAGGGTGGTAGTTATGATTCTTGGTCCTGCTAATTTGAACGACGAGCTCTTTGTGGAAATTATGACAAGAGTTGCAGATCATATACCCTGGAGAGAGTTCATTCAGAGGTTGCAGCGGAATTCAAAGGGTGACCTTCGTTCAGGCTTCCCGTTAAAGTTTTTTGAAGCTCTGGAATATACTTACAATTTAAATCGGAGAACGGTTGCCGACTATGTATCTCCCTGTTGTTTTATGTATCTTATTGAACGCTTTCTACTCTTAACACCACGTTTTTGTACAGGGTGTATTTTTGGGACAAAGTCATCTTTCATTGAGTGGCTTATTAGTGTGGATGAAAATTCCTTTCCAAATGTGAGCTTTATGGCACATGTAGAAGAGGTTCATAAATTCATAGCCAGTGTCCTCGGTGAGTTTGTTTTAAATCAAAATGGTACCAAAGAATGGATTAGAAAATCAAACCTCGATGTGAAGAATTATTTTCCAGTTCTTCTTTTGAGATTGGTTGTTTTGGTGTGCTTGCTTCATCTCATGTCTGAGGATTATATACAGTTAATTCATGATTTGTTGGGGAAGAACTATATAACCTCTCAACTTCCATTAGAATTTTGTAATGTCCTTAAGAAAGGAAGGAAGAAAGGAAGGAAGCGCATGGATTTGGAAGTCATTGCGGAGGCCTTTAAAGTGATTGACAATCCTTTGATAGTTGTCAGATTAGATGATGATTCTGCAAAATTTGTGTGTCCAGATGCCATGATTTTGGATTTAAGGGCATGCCAGGATAGAGTGTTCATATTACAAACATTGTTTTCTAATATAGCTGACGATGTGGGTGTGGAAACCGCATCAGCAACTGTTGAAGCTTCTGATGCAACTTCTGATGAAGGAGATGTAGATATGAATTTTGACTTATGGGTTTTGCTGGAAAACTTACAATTGTCAACTCATGAATCATATTTTCATAGGTTGCCTATTTCCATACTGATAAAGGTAAGCCAAGTTTTCTTACATTGCCTTTAAGTAAAATATCTCTCTCTCTCTCTCTCAAAAGGATTAATTTTTTTCTTCTCTTCAGGGTTTTTTTGATCCTTGGATTCAGTTTTTGACGTCCCCAATACAAAATCCTAACGAACTCTTAAGCAAAAATGAAACAGGGGAGTTGGTCGGCTTGTATGATGAAATAAAGCATCTGCTTGAAGCATTGAACACGAGGTAAGTTATATAATATTATATTATTTTTTGGTTGCTCTGTCAAGTCAAAAATTTCAAACAATGCAATACTTTGGTAATAAACTTTTTTTTGTTGCCTCTTCTCAAGTGATTCGGTGATTGAGAATCACGTTGCAATTAAACTCTCAAAGCAAATTCTTTCAAGACGACCAATAGTAGAGCCCTTGATTCAGAGGATTTTAGTGTGCCAAAACTATGTCAATGTTGAGCAAGAGCCATCACAAGCCAGTCTAGCAGCAGACAATGATGAATCACGTCCTAATATTAAAAGGGCGTTGTCTAATGTTGTCCGCCACTGGGACTGCCTCTGGGACTACCTGGAAAAGTTACAATTGTCTACTGATGAATCATGTCTTAATAGGATGTTGCCTAATTCCATAATAATAAAGGTAAGCCAAGTTTTCTTACATTGCTTTTAAATAAAATAATTAAGTGTTGAAGTAAGCTTCTCTCAAAGGATAATATTCCTAATGATTATATTATTTTCTTCTCTTTTTTTCATTCTCTCCTCAGGATATTTTGGATCCTTGCCTTCGGCTTTCAACCCCCTTAGTAGATAATGCTACCAACTTTTTTAACAAAAATGAAACAGTGGAGATGATCTGCTTTCATCATAAAATATTGCAGCTGCGTGACGTATTGAGCAGAAGGTAACTTGATCATGTCATAAATTTTCTTAATATTATTTGTTCAGTCAGCAATTTCAAACATTGCAATACTTTGGTCGTTTACTTTTTTTTGTTGCCTCTTCTCCAGTGTGTCGGTGACTGAGAATCACATTAAACTCTCAAAGCAAATTCTTTCAAGACGATCACAATTAGCTCCCATCTTGTACAGGCCAGTGTTTCGATACGATTCCCAAGGTTGCATCGACTGAGGACATGAAAACATCAAGAAAAATAACAAGGGGAAAAGAAAGAAATCAAAGATAAACAAGGGAGGGAAGTAAAACTGCTCTTAGGATAAACATGTAAGCACAGCTCTTTGCTAAAGTAGTTAGTACCTTGCAATTGAAATGAGACAATTAATTTGAATCAGTATTTGTCTCATCCTTGTCCTATCTTCAATGTTGACAATGAAAACAAAATGTAACGAACCTTAACAGAAGTATTGAAATGAAAGTTATTTTTATTGAATTTCACTAAATTGGAAAGTCATCTTCCAATGTATGAACATGTAAGAAAAGTACAAATAGTAAATTGAAAAGAGAAGAAAGATTGAGTGCAACCTAGAGGGAATTTTGATTAACATCTCGTCTTGACACATTATTCCTACAGAATATTCCACCGTTTTGCCCCGTTACACGCCGCCCCTCGTTGAACTGACACCATGCATCACCATACTGCTGCCACAAAAACTGCTATAACATCACCATACTGTTAGAGTCAAAATGAAAGAATATCTCACTGTGTATTAATGATTCATCGAATGGTATGTATATACAGAAAGGGAAAACAAGAGTTTTCCTTGACTCAAATCAAAGTGGGTTGGGCCAGACCCGTAACAAGCCCAATATACTAACAGATGCTTACAAGTGGGTTATCTACAAGTGGGCTCAACATCCTTCCTTAAACTGATTGCTCTTGCCAATGCACTTTATTTACAAATGAACCAAGACAGAAAAAGATCAGTAATACAGTCATATTGCAGTGCATCAGTAGCCTTAATCACAGCAGATATCATTTATGGAGCACATTCCAAGCCATTCCCTCAGTTGAACAAATTCCTACAGTTTCAGTGGTTTGGTCATAATGTCTGAGACCTGTTCTTCAGTGGGACAGTACAGCAGTTCAATGGTGCCAGCTTTCACAAGATCTCTAAGGTAGTGAAACCTTACATCGATGTGCTTACATCTTCCATGCAGCACAGGATTTTTGGAGATCTTAATAGTTGAACTATTGTCACACATTATTGGTGTGCACTCTCTTTGTTCTTCTCCCATCTTCTGCATAATCCTCCTAAGCCACACTGCCTGACTAGCAGATAGAGCTGCAGCAATGAACTCTGCTTCTGTTGTGGAGAGACTCACAACAGCTTGCTTTTTAGAGGACCAGGATATTGCACCAGTACCAAACTTAAACACATAGCCTCTAGTACTCTTCATATCATCTCTGTCTCCAGCATATTCACTATCAGCATACCCTATCAGTTTAGTATTTCCTCCTTTCTCATACATTATTCCAAAATCAGTTGATCCCTTCAAGTATCTCATGATTTTCTTCACAGCTAGTTGATGTTCAGTGTTTGGATTTTCCATATATCTACTCACCAGACACACTGAATACATCAAATCAGGTCTACTGGCAGCAAGGTACATCAAACTACCCACCATTTGTTTGTAGTGAGTTGCATCTACACGCTCACCACCTCCTGTTTTGGTTAAGATACTCCCAGGAACGATTGGTGTTTTGACAGCATTCACATCACTCATGCCAAACCTCTGCAGAATCTCTTTGGCATACTTAGACTGTCCCACAAAAATTCCTGCCTTGCATTGAACAATTTCCACACCTAGGAAGTATGTCATTCTTCCTAGGTCAGTCATATCAAACACTTTCATCATTGATTCCTTGAATTGAGTGATCAATTCACAACTGTTTCCTGTGTACAGTAGGTCATCCACATAGACACTTACAATTAGAATCTCTTTACTTGCATTACTCTTGACAAATAGAGTATGCTCAGAGTGGCATTTTTCAAATCCCTCTTTGATGAAGTGTGACTCCACTTTGTTGTACCAAGCCCTTGGGGCTTGTTTCAAACCATACAAAGCTTTCTTGAGCTTGAGGACTTTGCTTTCATCACCTTTCTTCACAAACCCTTGAGGCTGATCAATGAAGACAGTTTCAGTGAGGTCCCCATGAAGGAAGGCACTTTTCACATCCAACTGATATACAATCCATCCTTTAATTGCAGCTAGAGCCACTATTGTCCTGATTGTGTCCCATCTAGCTACTGGAGCAAATACCTCCTTGTAGTCAATGCCTTGCTTCTCTGAGTATCCCTTAGCCACCAATCTAGCCTTGTGCTTCTCAATTTCCCCTCTTTCATTTAATTTGGTCTTGTAGATCCATTTGACTCCTATAGTCTTTGCACCACTTGGAAGTGTACTCAACTCCCATGTCTGATTCTTCTCAATGGAGTCTATTTCAGCTTGCATGGCTTTCTTCCATTTATCATGACTCACAGCATCTTCATATTTCACAGGATCATCTGGTTGAGTTAGCATAGAGAAACTAAACTCATCTTCATTGTCACCTTCTAGGTAGTAGTCATGAAGATAGGCAGGTAGTCTCTTCATCCTCCCTGCCTCTTGAGTCTCACCATCAGTGTCATCTTCACTTTCAGAGGCTTCTGCAGTATCAATTTCATTGTTGGATGTGTCTGCAGTGGCATCTGCAGCACCAGCATCATCAGCAATATCTTCTTCACTGTCCCTTGAGTCATCCTCCTCATCATCAATTTCAGCTTCAGTACTTGTGCCATTGGATTCACTGTTCTCAACAGTGTTGCTATGCCAATTCCACTGCTTTCCTTCATCAAAGATGACATCCCTGCTCACTACAATTTTCTTGGCAATTGGATCATAGAGCCTATAGGCTTTTGATTCTTCACTGACCCCTAGAAGAACACATTTCAAGCTTTTGTCATCTAATTTTTTCCTTTTAACATCAAGAATATGGACATATCCAATGCTACCAAATATCCTAAAGAAGTGTACAGAGGGTTTTGAACCACTCCAAGCTTCTTCAGGAGTAAGATTTTCTACTGCAGCAGATGGACTTCTATTCAGCACATAGATAGCCCAATTCACTGCCTCAGGCCAGAAACTCTTAGGCATTCCTTTGTGAGAGAGAATGCTTCTTACCATGTCCATGATGGATCTATTCTTCCTCTCTGCAACACCATTCTGTTGTGGAGAATAGCTTGCTGTCAACTGCCTCTTGATCCCCTTCTCTTTGCAAAATTCATCAAATTCTTGAGAGGTGAACTCTCCTCCTCTGTCAGTTCTCAGTGTGCCTATAGAGCAGTTCCTCTCCTTCTCCACAGTGGCCTTGAATTGTTTGAAGCACTCAAAAGCAGCAGACTTCTCTATTAGGAAATACGCCCAGGTCTTTCTACTGTGGTCATCAATAAAAGTGAGGAAATATCTATTGTTTTGGTTGGAGGTGAGATTAATGGGACCACAAATGTCAGCATGTACCAGTTCCAACACACACGAGGCTCTCCATGAACTCTTCTTTGGAAAAGGTTCTCTGTGTTGTTTGCCAATAGCACAGTCTCCACATACTTCACTTAACTCTCTTATCTTGGGAAGACCTTTCACCATTCCCTTCTGACTTAGGGTTTTCAACCCTTTGAAGCTTAGATGAGCATATCTGTTATGCCACGGGAGGCTAACATCTTCATCACCAGTAACCTTCAGACAAGATGGTGCAATTACCTCAGTTACAGTCTTAAACATTCTATTTAGGGACATTTGGGAGTCAATTATCAAACCCTTCACTGAATGAAAGATTTTGCAGGTATTGTTCTCAAAGACTACTTTCAATCCTTTCTCTTGCAGCTATCCTATACTCAGCAGATTGTTCTTTAACCTTGGAATGTAATAGACATCACTAATAACTTGTATTATGCCATTTATCTTCATTCTAATATTTCCTTTCCCCATCACAGACACTTTAGACGCATCCCCCAATCTAACAGTGGTTCTATAGTCTTTATTCAAATCAAAAAACCAATCTAAAATTCCACACATGTGATTGGAACAACCACTATCAAGAAACCAAACCTGAGGTTCTGCAGATTACTTGTCATCAGTGTGTGCCATGAGAAGAAGCTCTTCTTCATCATCTTCAGCATAGTTGGCCTTATCTTCCCAGTTTGGACACTCATTCTGGTAGTGTCCCATTTTCCGGCAGTGGTAGCATTCAATTGAATCTTTGTTTGGTGGTTGTCGCCCTCTTCCTCTTCCACCTCTGTATCCTCTGGCCCTTCCTCTGCCACGACCATTTCCAGTGACTTTCAGAGCCCGGTCTTCCTCTTTTTCCGTACCTTGGCCAACCATTCTTGCTTCGTGCACCATCAATTTGCTTTGAAGATCATCGATTGTCATAGTAGTTACATCATTCGATTCTTCAACAGCGCAGACTACGTAATTGAATTTGGGTGTCAAGGATCTGATTACCTTTTCCACTACGGTTCTTTGAGTCACGATCTCGCCTTGAGATTTCATACGATTGACGATTGCGAGAGTTCTTTGAAAGTAATTGTTGACACTTTCATCTTCTTTCATCCCCAACAACTCGAATTCCCTTCGTAATGTCTGCAATTGAGCCTGTTTGACTTTCGTCGTTCCCACGTACTTCTGATTCATCGAATCCCAGATGCTTTTCGCGGAGCTTTTATCAAAAATGGTTTCCATGATCTCGCGATCTATTGCCTGAAAGAGGTACTTCTTCGCCTTGAAGTCTCTTAACTTCGCTTCTTCCGCTTTCTTGATTTCCTCCGGTGACATCCCCGTCGTGATTGCTGGAACACCGTTCACCACTACGCTCCAATACTCCTTGGAGTGAAACAGGTTTTCCATCATCATCGACCAATGGTCGAAATGGCCGTCAAACTTTGGCACCGTCGTGGATGATTTTTCCTCCGTCATTGTTGAACCTTCAAGATCGTCTTCTTGGATTTTCAGATCGTAACGGTTTCAGTATCAGGCCCCAAGGTGGGGCTCTGGTACCACTTGTTAGAGTCAAAATGAAAGAATATTTCACTGTGTATTAATGATTCATCGAATGGTATGTATATACAGAAAGGGAAAACAATAGTTTTCCTTGACTCAAATCAAAGTGGGTTGGGCCAGACCCGTAACAAGCCCAATATACTAACAGATGCTTACAAGCGGGTTATCTACAAGTGGGCTCAACACATACTGCTGCCACAAGGTTATGAGCAAATGATACTTTTGGAGTTAAATTTTGTTATGGATTGGGCCTCGATGGCCAATCCACCAAAAAGGCCCAATACCAAAGGATCCAATTCATCCAACGGTGGAGATTGCAGACCTAGATCCAACAGCCCTCCTTCACTCCAGATACCTATAAATAAGCATTGATTGCTCACATTAGTGGTACTCATCTCTCACATACTTTCACTTGTAATTGACTCACTCACTGACTTGAGCGTCGGAGTGTCATTGCAGGTACCACCCCACCTCGGACCGGAGCATCAACTCGGACGACCAAGGACATACGTACCAACTATCTCGGACCGGACTACTTATCCAAGATCGGATACCTGGCCGGAGATACGGTACCGAACATTGGCGACCACAGTGGGAGAGCCTTATACTCTAGTCTTTCCCCCAACCTCCTTGATCAGCAATGGCTCTGGAATTACGACGGAGAAACGTGTCCAGCGTCGTGGTCAGACCTGACCAGCAACAGGAAACCCCGGAGGGGGTAGCGGTTACTCTCCCTCGCAGCTCGGCCCATGGCCGGAATTCATCCAGGGCGATGGTCCCTATAAGCTCCGCTAGAAACCAGTTTCCACCTCCAGCCCCGACTGTCCCGGTACCGATCAATGCTGTCCAACAGCTCATCCAACTGCTGACAAGGCAGGCCGAGGCTGATCAAAGGAGTCAGCGTTACTCCCAGCTAGAGGCCGAGATAGCCGAAGTCCGGGCCAGAGATATCCCGGATCGTACTTCCCCTCAAACTTACTCTCCTAGCAGAAGGACCTCCAGTAAAAGACGTCACCGATCCCCGGCTTGGAGGAGGCACCACCATCGTTCGCCACCACGCCGAAGAGGGAGGCGAGAATCTGGAACTCCCCCAACCGAGACTTATGACGAGACTTATTACCCCGAGGACTCAACTCACCAAAGCTCATCATTAGCATCTTCGTCCTCAAGGCGACGTTCTATAAGCCGGGGAAGTCCCCCGAGGCATGAACGTCGGCGCCCTCGGTCTCCCGGATCCCCTGTCCGACACCCTATCAGAAGGCCTCCTCCGAGGGAAAGGTCCACGACGCGGAAGGGACCCTTTACTGCGGAAATCGACTATTTTCCAGTACCCAAGCACTTAGAGAAACCCCCGGAGGGTTTAAAGATGCATGACGGGACGGGCGATCCAGACCGACACCTAGATTACTTCGATACGATGATGCAATACCGAAATGTCCCAGAGGAGATCAAATGCCGAATCTTCCCTCTCACCCTTGAAAAATTGGCTTTGGACTGGTTCAGAGCCCTCAAGCCGAACTCGATATCATCTTGGGACCAGCTTGCAAAGCTGTTCTCGGCCCAGTTCGCCCACTCCAAAATGAAGCCTAAGTCTCGGAAAGTCTTACAAGCCATCCGGCAAGGAGAGAACGAGTCTCTCCGAGACTACATTGAAAGATTCAACAAGGAAGCGGCTCAGGTCCGGAACTTAGACGATTCATTTCGACTATTCTTCATGGAAGCCGGCCTTCGGGAAGGAAGTCTATTTCAGATTGATGTCGGTATCAACCAAACTGAGTCGCTTGCCGAGTTCCTCCAGCGATCTCAGAAATACATTGACCATGAAGAAGGCGCTGTTGCAAGAAAGTCAGATGCCGACCCCGGAACGAGCAAGCCTAGGTATGAAAAAGAGGCTCCGGTGCGTCAGGCAGCAGAGGCCCGTTATGAAAGGGAGACCCGGAACGACAGTAGGCTCTGACCTCGGAACCGACACCAGCAATATTTCGACCTAAATGAAACAAGGGCCAGGATCCTGGCGGAATGTATGAACGCTGAGTTCAAAGAAATCAAGTTCCCTGACCCGCTCCCGCACAGGCCGGGACAGAGATCCAACAAGTACTGCCGGTATCACCGGAGCAAAGGGCACGACACCAATCGATGCAATGCTTTGAAGGATGACATCGAGGACCTGATTAAGAAAGGGAAATTGAGCCAGTACGTGGCTAAAGCACCTAGGCACGAGGCCGAGGTTAAGGAAGAAGAAGCCGATCCGAAACGAAAGGGTAAAGCCCCACAAAAACGAGAAGAGAGCTCAGAGGACGAGCGCGGCTTTCGAAAGTCAAAGGGCCGACCTGTGATGATGATGATATCTGGGGGCTACCCCGACGAGGCATCGGGCAAAACGATGAAAAGAAAATGGAAGGAAGTCATGTGTGTCGCTTCCACCTCGGCGATCAGCTCAGGCCCGGAGCGCCAACCGTTGGCATTCAGCGACCGAGACTTATTGGATGGCAAGCCAAATAAGCACATACCCCTCATAATCAGGGCGGTCATGGCAAACCATGAGATAAGAAGGATTCTGGTCGACCAGGGGAGCTCCGCTGATATCATCTTCATCGACCTGGTGAGAAAGCTACAGATCTCAGAGGAAGACTTCACCCCTTACCGGGGGTCGGACCTTTCGGGCTTCAATGGGTCCCGGACCAAACCTCTCGGTTACCTGGAAATGATGGTCACCTATGGAGAGGAGCCACTAGAAAGGACGGTCAAGACAAAGTTCTTGGTACTGCCATGCCCCTCGGTCTACAATTGTATCATCGGGAGGCCCACCCTTGGAAGGCTCGGAGCCGTAACCTCAACGGTTCACCTCAAGATGAAGTTCTATTCATTGAGTGACGAAGTCATCACCCTCGACGCCGACTTAGA
The DNA here is from genome assembly GCA_039519185.1 of Astragalus membranaceus. Taxonomy (NCBI): domain Eukaryota; kingdom Viridiplantae; phylum Streptophyta; class Magnoliopsida; order Fabales; family Fabaceae; genus Astragalus; species Astragalus membranaceus. The sequence goes on along the minus strand of CM076848.1, from coordinate 58,038,541 downwards.
GTCCGCCCAAAGATGTTTTTATCTTCACGTCAAGGCGGACAGGCAGGCCTCAGAAGAGGGGGTTCCCCCCATAAAAGCAAGGACTCAGAAAAGCCCAAAGAAGAAAAGAACCGGTCCAGCGGCCGAGGTCAACGTCACAGACCTTGATGCAAGATATGACCTGGACATCCCCGAGGAAGAAAGCGACGACGAGTTAGCACGGGAGCTAAAAAAGAAAATTAGGCGACCTCAGCCTGATGGACAATTCATGCAAATCCAGCCGGGAGAGAACCCAACCCAAACTGTCCAGATCGGATCCGATCTCCCCGACGAAGTAAAAGCAAAGCTCACCCTCTGCCTAAAATCTCACGCCGATCTCTTCGCGTGGTCAGCAAAAGACATGCCCGGGATTCCCCCCGAGGTCGCCTGTCATCAGCTAGCGGTTAACCCCGGGGCAAAATGGGTCGCCCAACGCAAAAGAGCTCAGAGCCAGGAAAAGGCAGCTGCTACGGCCAAGGTCGTAGAAGATTTAATTAAAGCTGATTTTGTAAAAGAGGTTAAGTATACAACTTGGCTATCAAACCCTGTACTTGTTAAGAAAAGCAATGGAAAGTGGCGAATGTGCGTTGACTATACCGACCTTAATAAGGCCTGTCCTAAGGACGCCTTCCCTGTCCCTAGCATTGATCGACTCGTCGATAATGCTTCAGGTTTTCGTTTACTATCGTTCATGGATGCTTATTCCGGATACAATCAAATTCTGATGTTCCCCCCGACCAAGAGAAGACGGCCTTTATGACTGACCGCGGTAATTTCTGCTACCGGGTCATGCCATTCGGTTTAAAAAACGCGGGGGCCACTTATCAAAGGATGATGAACAAGGTGTTCCGAGATCAGATCGGCCGCAACGTGGAAGTCTACCTCGACGATATGATTGCAAAAAGCGAAAGGGAAGACCTCCACATATCCGACCTGGAAGAGATTTTTACTGAAATCCGAAGAAATAATATGAGGTTAAACCCGGAAAAATGCACTTTCGGGGTCCGGGCTGGAAAATTCCTGGGCTTCTATCTCACGGAAAGAGGCATCGAAGCCAACCCGGATAAATGCCGAGCGGTAACAGAAATGCGGACCCCGTCCACTAAAAAAGAGCTCCAAAAACTCAACGGTATGATAGCTGCATTATCTCGTTTCATTTCCAACGCCGCCTTCAAATCGCTCCCATTGTTCAAACTGCTTAAGAAAGAAGCAACTTTCGAATGGACCCCAGAGCGGGACGAGGCACTCTCCCGGCTCAAAAAGGTCCTATCCGAACCGCCCATACTAAGTCGGCCGAGCCAAGGGGAAGATCTGTTTTTGTATTTGGCCATCTCGGATGAGGCCATCGGAGCCGTGCTTATCAGGGAGACCGAAACTGGTCAAAGCCCGGTATACTTCGTGAGTAAAGCTTTGCATGGATCAGAAGTGAGATATCAGAAAATAGAGAAAATCGCTCTTGCTCTACTCATCTCGGCACGCCGCCTCCGACCTTACTTCGTCGCCCACCAAAGCGTGGTGCGGACTAATTATCCAATTCGGTAGATCCTGCACCGACCCGACTTAGCAGGACGAATGATCAAATGGGCAGTGGAACTCTCCGAGTTCGGAATCAAATACGAGACGAGACCGGCCATGAAAGCTCAGATACTTGCCGACTTTATTACGGAGATGGCACCCGCCGACCCGGAGGACGGGTTGTGGACACTCCACGTGGACGGGTCCTCAAATCCAAAAGGAAGTGGTGCAGGGTTAATGCTCGAAAGCCCGACGGGCGTCGTAATCGAAGTATCACTCACGTTCGGTTTCCCTACCTCAAACAACCAGGCGGAATATGAGGCGTGCATAGCTGGACTCCGGCTTGCGATCGACCTCAGGGTCTCCCGGCTTTCCCTAAATACCGACTCGTTATTGGTGGTATCCCAAATCGGGAAACAGTACGAAGCTAAAGATCCGATCTTGCAAAGGTACTTAACCCGAGTGCAGGAGCTGCTCTCCCTTTTTACATTCACGGAAGTGAAACACGTTCCGAGATCGGAAAATATCAGGGCAGACATACTTTCCAAGCTTGTCAGCACCAAAATTCCGGGGAATCACCGGTCGATAATCCAGGAAACACTGAGCAAGCCGAGCGTAATCCTGAACCCGGAAGCAAATTTTTCTGTTAATGTAGTGGAAGAAAGCCAGGGTTGGATCGCGCCATTAATAGACTATATCAGAACGGGGAACGAGCCTCCGGACCCAAGCGAAGCCAAGATCCTCCGGAGGAAGGCCTCTTCTTTTTCCATAATCAATGGAAGCCTCTACAGAAGAAGCTTGTCTGCACCGCTGTTGAAGTGCATTGAAGGAGGAGAGGCGGACTACGTCTTGGCCGAGATCCACGAGGGAATCTGCGGGCAACACCTTGGAGGTCGATCCCTGGCTCGAAAGGCATTAAGGGCGGGATATTTCTGGCCAACCATGGAGACCGATGCAAGAAATTATGTAAAGAGGTGCAGTAAGTGTCAGATCCACGCCAAGGTCCACATAGCGCCCCCTACGGAGCTCACCAGCTTAAGCTCGCCGTGGCCATTTGCTTGGTGGGGAATAGATCTCTTGGGACCATTCCCAACTGCCCCTGGCCAGATCAAATACCTCATAGTGGCGGTGGATTACTCCACCAAATGGATTGAAGCTGAGCCTTTGGCCATCATCAGCGCTAAGAATTGCATTAAATTCTTCAAAAAGAATATAATGACTAGATTCGGGATCCCCGAGGTTGTAGTCACTGACAACGGAACGCAATTCGCCGACAAAGGCTTCAGAAAACTCATGTCTGACCTCAAGATCAAACACCGGTTTACCTCGGTAGAGCACCCTCAGACAAACGGACAGGCCGAGGCCGCCAACAAAGTCCTCCTCAATGGACTGAGGAAGCGGCTCGATGAAGCAAAAGGGAACTGGGTTGAAGAGCTACCCTACGTGCTGTGGGCCTACAGAACCACCCCGCAAAGCTCCACGGGGGAGACCCCTTTCCGTCTTTCGTACGGGACGGAGGCAGTAATCCCGGTAGAGATCGGGGAGCTGAGCTGGAGGACACTCCATCCGAAATCTCCAGAGGACAATAGCCGGGCGTTGAAAGAAAACCTCGACCTCGTCGATGAGGTCCGAGGCCAGGCTTCCCTTAAAGAAGCAATAATAAAACAGAGGGTAGCAGTACGATATAACTCGAAAGTGATCCCTAGGGACCTTGAGGTCGGGGATTTAGTTTTACGAAGAGCCGATGTCGGTTTGAAGAACGCCGCGCAGGGCAAGCTCGCCCCCAACTGGGAAGGACCTTACCGAGTTTTATCTAAAACCGGCAGAGGAGCCTACGAGTTGGAAACCTTGGCCGGGAAGGCGATCCCAAGAACTTGGAACGCCACTAAGCTAAAAAAGTACTACAGCTGACGTACATCTTACCAAGAGAACGGTGTCTACCGACTTTGTAACTCATTTTATCTGAAGAACGGTGTCTACCGACTTTGTAACTCATTTTATCTGAAGAACGGTGTATACCGACGTTGTAACTCATTTTAGCTAAAGAACGGTGCATACCGATGTTATCAATTATGTTGGCGGTGTCTACCGATTTTATCACCTACTTTATCCTCTTTTAGCTGACCGAGGTTGTCGCTACCCATAGGGACGAGTTCGATCTGGGCCAAGTCCCGGTAAACTGCCCCGAAGGAGATTGTCGTTACGCAAAACGACTAGTTGGCCAAGGTTGCCACAACCCTAAGGGACGAGTTCGATCTGGGCCGAGTCCCGGTAAACTGCCCCTAAGGCGACGCTTACCACTTGAGCGAATCAAACGCAAGTGCACGAATGTAAAAACAACAGTACAAAGACTAAACCGAGATAAATGAAACCGGAGGCACATTAAAATACATTTCTATTACAAGTTACACCGGATACGGCTAGGTCCTCTAGTTCAAAAAGAGTGGTGGCATATTACAAATTCCGATTCCGCCCGGAACCCGGGGCTTTTCTCCCCCACCGGTTCCACCCGGAACCCCAAAAAGCAGCTAATTCAGGGCCTCCCCACCAACAACAGTCACGGCATGGAAGGGGGAGGGTAAATGACGTCAAACGCATCAGAGTTAGGGAGGGGCTTGACAACACGCCCGCTTTCTACGGTATGCTCCAAACAAATAACCCTCCGGTCCAAAGGCAGAGAGGGATGCATAACAGTGACTTGAGCAAGCGCTTTGTCAAAACTCTCCCTAGCCACTTCCACAGCCATCTGGGCCACCTCCACCATCTCGTTCTCCAGGGCCTCGGCTTTGGCAAGCGCCTCCTGAAGCTCTTTTTCCAGTTCAGCAATCCGAGGCGAGAAATCGACGCTAGACCCGACCTGGGCCTGCCTCGCTTTCACAAGATCGTCCTCGAGTTCATGAATCTGGGCCCTCAGGGAAGAAACCTCCTCTTCAGACCGCCTCTCTTGACCCTCAAGATCTGAGATCCGGACCTCATGTTCCATGCACAAATTAAGGGCAGAGTCCCTCTCCTTTTCAAGTTTTTCCGCAACCGCTTTGAGCTCGGTCTGGTCCCTCTCCAGCACCTCATATTTCTTCTGCAACTCCTCCCGGGCTTTTCTTTCGTTGTCCCTCTCCACCAGAGCTCCTGTAATAGCAGAAACAAGGAAGTCAAGAACGGAAATAACCAAAAAGAAAAATCAAAGAGTGCACCTCGGAACTTGGGGTCACCTTTTGCCTGACTCTCAGCCTCGACCTTCTGAAGCTTGGTCACGTCGGCCAGATGCCGAAATAACCTGAGAGCCGCCTTAACCGGGTCGACCCGGGAATCCTCCAAGTGTTTCTGCAGGAAGTCGGCGTCAAACGAAATACCGGAAGACCTAGAAGTTCGGTGCTTCCCATGACGACCCTTTTTTGAAGCCCGGGCAGCCGGAGCATGTGAAGTAGAAGCATGGTCTGCTTGCGGCAGGGGGCGCTCCCTTTTCCGATGCAGCAGATCCGCAGCCCGATCCTCTACACCAGCCGAGCCGGCCTCCGGGATTGTATTGATCGGAACAGCAGCAACGGGCTTTTCCTTCTGAATCCCGACCTTCCTTTCCGCAAGAGCCGTCAAGCGGGAGAACTTGTCAGGCCCCATGCTATCTGCAAAATAAGGAAAATAAACAATGTTAGAAGAAACGGCAGTCAAAAAATTATGGGCGGAGTTATCTACCAAACCTACCAAGAACGGCGGCTACTTGAGATTTCGACCCGGCCCCAACTAATCGGGCTACATCAATCCCGAATTTTTTGGGATCCCGGTAGACAATCAGGTCGGCAAAATTCGTCAAGATCGCTAGCGAATCCTGATCAACCTGGGATAGCCGCCCTAAGCTGACGGTGTAGGAATGAGGCCGCCGGTTGAAGTGGGAGAAAGACCACCCCAGTTGAAACTTTGTGAACTCCAGCGATTTCCCGTCTGCAGAATATCGGCCGACGTGCCTCACTGCCTCCTCGTTCACGGGCTCCACAAAGAAGTACTTATTTTTCCAGTTCTTCAGAGAATCGAAATAGGGCATAAAAATCTTTACTCCCCTCTTAGCCCGGAAGCTCACGTGCTCCCACCGATCCTTGGTGTCATCCTCATGCCTCTGGTTGACCTCAAAAAGGTGGAAGAAGAGGTCACAGGAGATCGGCCTCTCCAGATGAATGCACATCAACTCAAAAGCCCGGAGGAACGCCTATGAGTTGGGACGTAGTTGGGAAGGAGCGAGGTTCAAGATCTCCAAAGCCTCTTGCTGAAAGGCGGTGAAAGGGGGGCTAACGTGCATATCAAGGATCGTCACCCCGTACATAACAAATTTTAGAGCTTTCGGCCAGACGACCACGTGTTGGTCTTCAGCCATTCCCTCCACGTTCTAGATCTGATCCTTCCGGGAAAGGCGGTTGACAAAGAAACTCATGTCGTCCCCGGTCCTATAGAGGGACAGAATCCCCCTCAGCGCCTCCGACACCCATGAATACTCCCGGGGAACAGTGAGAGGTTGGGACAAGGGAACATCGACCGGCCCTACTCCAGCTCGGGGGTATTGGTCAGAATCACCTTCTTCATACGTAGGGACCCTGCAATGCCCAAGACCGTCTTCATTATTTCGGCTCTCAGCAACTTCCGCCTCACTCTCATCCGAGCTCTAGCTAGTACTACCCTGTTCTTCACGGTCGGGCTCGGCGTCAGAATCATCCGAATCAAGGACCACTACCCCTGTGTTACCTTCATCTACCGGCTCGTTGCTGGGAACCCCGGGAGACCGGTCTTCAGCGTGAGTAGGAGCGGAGCCCAAGTCGTCTTGCACCTCGGGAACAACCGACCCGGGGGGACTAGCACGAATTTCCATCGACTCTCCAACACCGGAAGCCATTGTTCTTGCGAGATTAGGGCGATCTGTGTCAGCAACCCGACGGGTTTGTTTCGTCCTCGCCAGATCGATCCTGCAGAAATGGGGGCTTGACGAGTCAGGTTGATACATAAACAGTGGGTCCACAACCAAGTCGGAACCCGACCTGACGACCCCCACTCTGTATCTATAAATACGGGTTCGGAGAGAACCCGGTCGTGATCTAAAGCCGGAAGCAATAAAGAAAAAGAGGAAAACTAACCTTGTGAAAAACGAAGCTCGTCGAACACTTGAACCAGGTCGCGAACAGCAAAGGCCTCACCGAGACTCAGCACAACTCTGAAGGGCGAAATAAGCTCCGGAACGACTTTAAGATCGGAAGCAGAGCAATTCGCAGAAAAACAGTCGAAAATAAGGGGGATCCCCCATCCTATTTATAGGGAACATTGGAAGGCTACGTTTTCCAAGACTAGCCCCTAGACAGGCGCGTTGTTCCAAGCGCCATCATTACCCCAATCATCCTCGAACGACGCGTCCCATCAATGACGTTGCCAGCTGGCACAGAAATCAAGGCGCAGCTATGACCGGACCGCTTCGTTTCCCTCGGCTCGCCCCGGTCTCTTGACCCCCGCCGTGACCGGAATCTCTCAAAAACGGACAGCCTCGAGTCACTCGACGCGACTTGAGTCCCTCAGATCGTCCCGGTGTACCGTGAAGTATCTCACCCGAGTTTGGGCCCGACGTGATCTCTAAACGACAAGTCTAGCTCGCCTTAAGGCGATCCGACTTGGAGGGCTACTGTTATGGATTGGGCCTCGATGGCTAATCCACCAAAAAGGCCCAATACCAAAGGATCCAATTCATCCAACGGTGGAGATTGCAGACCTAGATCCAACAGCCCTCCTTCACTCCAGATACCTATAAATAAGCATTGATTGCTCACATTAATGGTACTCATCTCTCACATACTTTCACTTGTAATTGACTCACTCACTGACTTGAGCGTCGGAGTGTCATTGCAGGTACCACCCCACCTCGGACCGGAGCATCAACTCGGACGACCAAGGACATACGTACCAACTATCTCGGACCGGACTACTTATCCAAGATCGGATACCTGGCCGGAGATACGGTACCGAACAAATTTAAATTATAACATCACTAATAAAACCAACATACTTCAATGTCTTTCTTTTTTTAGATATGCTTCAATGTATTTCTGTGATCATGATGATTTTGGTCTTAGTAAAAAAGATGTTTAAAGTACTGAAATCTCCTCACACCAATGAAAGAATCATGTCGTGTTTTTTTATTATTGACCCGAGAATTTTGCTAATTTATCATTGATCTAACTCCATAACCTATATGAGTTTTATGACCCTCAAATTGCTTAGGTTTTTTTTTTATACCCCCACATAATATCTTTATCCCGAAAATACCCCTGTCATAAATAACAAAAATTGACTTTTTCAATATTCTCTGGTGGGGGCCCACTTTATCTGGGAATCGGATTTACCAAAATGCAAGGTAAATCCGATTAGCTTTAAATATGCAATTAATACACACGGATAAGTCAAATCGAATTTATCTAGCTGACAGATAAATCCGAATTGACCATTTATTTCAGTATTAAAAGCGACATTTTGTCCAGATGGATATAGCTATATCCGATGCGCAATCGGATTTACGTTACCCAAACTTAAATCCGCTTTTCTATTTTAACGAATCGGATTTACCTTGATGGGGGTATATCCGATTTTGAAAAATACAAATCGGATTTACGTTTGGGTTACTTAAATCCGCTTTGTAATTTTTTTTAATTAATTTTCATATACCTGTTGTTTTATTTTGAAACAGATATTCAGTTGCATACCGAGACGCAGGTTGTTCCTTTCGTGGTAGATACTACAGAGGCATTCTCGACGGAGAGGGTATATTTTTCATACTAATTTTTTTAATCAAAGTTTGGTAGATATTTAACATTTTCGACGTAACATTTTTCTATTTTTTCTATTTTGTAGATATTTTCTACACGCGAGGATGTAGAAGAGTGGGCTAAAGCGGTTGGGAGACGTATTGGAGTTGTGGTTATGATTGTAAGATCTGACAAAGCTGGAGTTAAAAGGGGTTCTAGAGATAAGATTATTTTTGGTTGCGAAAAGCAAGGGAAGTGGTCTAATGATTCTAGAGTTTTCGGGTCTAAGAGAAGAAGATGTCTGTTTACATTGAAAGCTACTTGTACAATACGACATGGGGGTTGGCGTGTGAAAGTTAGGTGTGGTCTTCACACACATGAGTTGCTTACTACCCCGGTCGGTTCGACAGCTTTTGGTCGTTTAACTAAGGAGCAAAAAGCTATTGTTAATGAGCACACCGATCTGAATGTTGCCCCGAAAGATTGTCTTACGGCTTTGAAGAATCATTATGCGGACAACGTCACTACTCTTCTTCAAATATATAGGCAGCGTTACGCCTATAGGTCTTCTAAGAGGGGTCCTAGAACGGACATTCAGGAGCTTTTGAGATTGATTGAGTCACAAAATTATTTATGTTGGAGCAGAAAAGTTGAAGGTTCCGATGTGGTCAGTGACATCATGTGGGCGCATCCCACTTCTATTAAGTTATTCCGGTTGTTTCCAAAGGTTCTTATTCTTGACACCACCTACAAGACCAACAAGTACAGTCTACCTCTATTGGAGATTGTAGGGGTCACTTCAACGGAGATAACTTTCTCGGTTGCTTTTGCCTATATTTCACACGAGCTTGGAATTCATTTTACTTAGGTATTGCAGCAACTGAAAGAGTTATTTGACTTGCACGGGCTTCAGCCTCAGGTATTCTTGACTGACAGATTTTGGTCTTATGTCTGGTATTCTTGATGTCTTTCCTTCGGCTACAAATTTGTTATGTTCTTGGCACGTGACTAAGAATGTGAAAGCGAAGATTAAAGAGTTGGTGCACGTGGATAGGCAAAATGACGTCCTCTCTCTTTGGCATAACATTATTGATTCACTTGACGAGTCAGAGTACTCAGCTCACTTGAAGATTTTTGAGGACTCATGCGTTGATTTGCCCGCTCTTACTAAGTATGTGCATGACACGTGGTTGAAAAAGCATAAGGAAAGATTTATCTTGGCATGGACAAACCATATCCCACACTTCGGGAATCAGACCACCAATAGGTATTTTTATTGTAGTTTAAATTTTTTTGACACGTGTTTAGTATTTTTATTGTAGTTTAAATTTTTTTTTGACACGTGTTTAGAATTTTTATTGTAGATTAAATTTTTTTGACACGTGTTTAGTATTTTTATTGTAGTTTAAATTTTTTTGACACGTGTTTAGTATTTTTATTGTAGTTTAAATTTTTTTGACACGAGTTTAGTATTTTTATTGTAGTTTAAATTTTTTTGACACGTGTTTATTGTTATTATTTAAGAGTCGAGTCAGCTCATTGGACTTTGAAGAGACATTTGAGGACTTCTGGAGGTGACTTGTCTAAGTCTTTTAATCTATGGATGAGATGCTTACTCTTCAATTTGATAAAGTCATCGGGTTTTTTCAAAGAAACATAAACCGTATTGATGAAACTGACTCAAGAATCTGGGACTTCTTGTAAAAATTCATCACAGCGGTCTTCTTGTCCAAAATCATCACAGCTGTCTTCAAAGATATCTCACAAAGTTTTTAAAAAATTATCACAGCAGGGTGAGACTAAATTCAATTTACCATCCGCTCCTCATCACATGCACACTTATGTAGAAAAAATTATTGATGTTGAAAGGGATGGTAATTGTGGGTTCCGAGCAGTAGCAGTTGGTCTCGATCTTGGTGAGGATATTTGGCCTATAATTAGGCAAGATTTAATCAAAGAAACAAAGGAGAGTGAGCAACTGTATACTTACATGTTTGGAAAGGACAGACTTGCAGTTCTTAGAAAAGCGTTATCCATTGAATACCCCGGTTTTCAGAAGGAGGATAAGTGGTTAAGTTTGCCTGAGATGGGGTACTTTATAGCTACCAAGTATAATGTGGCCCTAGTTCAATTGTCATTGGATATGAATTTTACTTATCTTCCTTTGAGAGGTACTTATTCTTCTTCTAAGTCTAAAATCATATCTATTCTGAACGTCCGGGATATACATTGGATGCATATTTCAATCTCGCATGTTTGTCTGCGGCCTCCAGTTGCTTTGATGTGGTCTCATAATCGATCAGAGGAATGTACTTCATGGTTGGATCCTTATACCGGCCGTTTTGCCCTTTGGCAGTCTACCGCTCCTGTCATGCCCCGTCTCCCGCCCATTGATGCGCCCACTATTGTAGACTTAGCTCATGATTCCTACGATTTAGATTGATATTTCTTGTATATATTATTGTATACACTTTTTTGTAATTATTTAACCATATATATATATATATATATATATATATATATATATATATATTTATCTAACATATTAAATGTGTCAAAAAAATTAATTTAAATGTTTACCCTAACAAAGGGTAAATCCGCTTTTGAATTTAACAAAGCGGATGGACCCCCACTGATAGGTAAATCAGCTTTGTTATTTGCAAAGTGGATTTACCTATCAGGAAGGTAAATGTGATTTGCATTTTAACAAAGCGGATCTACCCCCATTGATAGGTATATCCGCTTTGTTAGTTGCAAAGCGGATTTACCTTTCAGTGGGGGTATCTCTGCTTTGCATTTTAACAAAGCGGAGTTGATGCGATTTTTTAAGCGTAATCGGATTTAGGTAAATCCGCTTTTGATTTTTCTCAAAGCGGATTTACCTATTTATAAGGTAAATCCGATTGAGTCAAAATTATGGAGGTATTTTGGGATTTTCATATTATGTGGGCGTAGATGTAGAGATGATGGGGGTATAAAAAAAATCTCAATTGCTTATAATGTGTTCTGGACTGGCCATGAGGCCCACTAAGTAAGTGTTGTGCGAAAATGTGATGTGCAAGTATACACAATCGCAACAAGTAATATAATGATATGTAAAGTTCGTTCCCACAGGGATTGGAATTAATCTAAGAAGTTTAAGTGATTAGAATCTTAGTGAAAAGAATTAAGTAACAAGTAAAGGTAAAAAGTTGTAAACATTATAAGTTGTGATAAAACAGTATTAAGTTTGAAGTAATTAAAGGTGAGTTGGATAGCTCAATAGTTATGTAAATTCCCAAGAGTAATGTTCAAATAATATTTAGACGCTGTAGCGCTTGAGAATCCGTAGACGCTGTAGCGCTTTGGTGGCGTGCCTTTCATTCACTTTCGTCAGGGTTATGTTACAAGACTCCTATGTCTAGGCTCTAAATAAGTTTTACCCCTGTATATTAAGCTCTTACAACATTTGCCTTATGAACTATTACTCCCCTATGTCTAGAGTTAAGTAGTGCTTCCTTTAAATGTCTTTAAAGGGTTTTCATTCATATCATTCCTTGAGTTCTCTTTGTGAACCATGTCTGTACCCACAAAGTTACCTTGTTTTAGTTGATCATTCCCAAACCAAGATTGAAAGTATTATGACACAAGGAATAAAACACAAGCATCATAATATTATACAAAAGTTACTCAAGGTTCATTACATACTAAGGACAATCCAACTACAACAAAGTTAGCTCATCACAAGTTCCATCAACATAATACAACTAGAGAGTATGTATTACCGTATGAAGACAAGAGAAGAGTGGTTGCAAAAGATACACTCCAATGATCCCAAGTAGCATACAAGAGATGAAGTTGAGGTGTGAGCAAAACCTTGGATGAAGACTAGAAAAACTATGCTAAAAAATATAAAAGCTTAAAAAGTAGTATATCAATGGAGAAAGGCTACTATGTCATGTGTAGTTCTTCTTCCAAGTTTTTTACTACTTGTCTACGTACGTTACCTCCTAGAGAAGCAATCTTAATTAATCTAATTATTAACTAAGTCTTAATAGAATAATAATATTACATGATGATCATAAGACTTAGATATTATCCTTAAAGTACTTTACAAAAAGTGCTAATGATGGAATACAACAACTATCACATGGGTTCCATTTAGGAGGCGCCAAGTGTAATTTAGCATCCACTTGAAAGTCAAAATATCCAGCTGAGAGGAAGAGATAAGGGTGGTGACTCATCATGTCCTCAAGTGGCCACACAAATATCTCAATGGTCAGCCGTCATATAACGCTGTAGCGCCTCCTTGATAGCATACCGCTGCAGCGCTAAAGCAAAGCATCAAACATATTCACAAAGGCATTTGATGATGCCTATGGTTTAAGGAATTGATTGATAACCTATATTTATTCTAATATTCATATATTCACATATTTAAGCACTAGAATTACTTGAGAAATAAGCTTGACTTAAGTATTAGGAGCATAAATAACCTATATAAAATACGGTTATCAGTAAGCTGGGTCCGAACCAGCCCAATGTCAAGGATCCATATCCACGACCCAACATTTCATATTGGTCCATGAGGTCCATGCGCCTATTTGAGCTTGGACAAGCCCAATTCCTTGGATCCACATCCAAAGCTCAATCCATCTAGCCTTGACGACTCAGATTTACCCGAACGATCCAACGGCTCAGAGCTAGCACGGATCTCTATAAATACAGGCTCACATAGCCACACAAGGTACGCAATACCCTCTAACGTGCATACTCAATGATTCTCTACTGACTTGAGCATCAGAGTGTCTTTGCAAGTACCCATCTCTCTCAAAACACACGGAGCTCCTTATTTGCTAGATTTTAATGATCAAAACTAGATGCTATCTTCATTACTGAGCTCCTTATTTGCATTTTCTTTTCATGCTTTTTGGAACAGCTCAGCAATTTATTTAAGATATTTTGCAACTTTTTTTTTCAAGACCACATTCATTTTTATCTTTTTATTTTGCAAAGACCAATTTATCATCTTTTGTTCCTAGCCTTAACATAACCGATGCTCCCCCAAACTTAGCTTTTTAAAACAACTCTCAATTTTTAATGAAAACTTGACTAACCCTTGGTTATCCAAAACTTAACTTTATCCTTAGATTACTCCTAGCTAACTAGGTTCTTCACTAAGCTTGGATTTTGTGTAAAAGCAGCAATAAAATTATTTCATTGTTTACACAATGCTGCCTTACTCAAAAATTCTTATTTATATTTGGCTATATGAATCAGCTTTTGCTTACTAAGAAATTTAAAACATGCAGCTAATCATACTTCCTATTCAAGCATACAAAATATACAACACATGCAAAACATGGCATAATTATAATTAATTATACTTAATATTTAAAAACATCATTGTACTTAATTTAAAACATTATTAACCATAAGGTCCTCCCCCAGAAATTAAATTTGGCAGTGTCCTCACTGCTTGCTTGACAAGAAAAGGGAGAGGCCTTATAACAAAAAAAAAAGTTCAAAGTACATAACCGGCATAAGAAGCCAACAAATCTTGCCTTATTAGGCCTTCTTGAGCCTCTTACTGGCTCTTGAAGGGGCTGGGGCTCCTTTTGTTGCCTTTTTCTTCTTTGGCTGAGGTGGAGTAGTCTTTTCAGCCGCTACAGCAGTTGGTGGCGCTATAGCGCTTGGTTCCTGTACTGCTGCTGCTGCAGCGTCTGATTCCTGCACTTCTTCTTCCTCTTCTGTTTGCTCTTGCTCCTGTTCTTGCTCTTTTTCTTCCAGCATTGGCTCTGCTTCATCCTGCAAATTCACTAGCTCCTCAGCAGCCTCCTTCTCAGTTTCCTCCTCTGTCAGAATTACCTCAGACATTTCGTCACTAGGTACTGCAGACATAGTTGCTGCAGCACCTACTGGGTGAACACCTTCTTCTGGGTGCTCAGCCAGTTTGACACCTGGGTTTCTTCTTGCCTTGGTGTATGACTGATAAACTTTCTTGGGCTGTTCAGTTGGGTTTTCTTTTGTGATTGGGTGTTTTGGTTCAGGCTTCTTAGGTGTGACTTGCATGGCAGGTGTTTTCTTGGGTGTTGGTTTTGTTGGTTCAGGGATGGAGGTGGAGGTTGATGGTGGATTAGATGATTTGGCAGGGGGGTTTTTGGTTTCTTTGGGCTTGGGGTTGGGTCACACTGTATTTCTTCTGCTTGCTCATCTTCTTCACTCTCAGTTTCTTCTTCAGTATCACTCTCCTCTCCTGATGGGTCTTCATCATCCTGCTTTTCCATCTCTTTCATAACTGCAATTGTTTCTTCTTCATCTTCCTCACTTATGTTTTCAATGTCATCAGAATCCAGACTTTCCTCCTCTACCACAGCTTTTTGCACTTTCTTTGCTGGGCTAGTGACAGCTTTTTTCTTTTCTGTTCTAACTCCCTTTTTCTCTGGTTTTTCAATTGTTTCTTTCTCCAGTAGCCAATCAGGGAATTGAGGAGGGGGATTGGATGTTTTTCCTTTGGATATCTGGGCATACATTGCTTTTTCCCAGTCAAATTTTTCCTTTACAAATTTGCAGAGAACCTACTGCTTCAGCTCTAAGCGCTGCAGAGTCAGAAGACGCTGCAGCGGCAGGTGTCTGCTTAACTTTGAAAATGCAAGGAAATGTCCCAAGAGGGGATCTTCTTTCTTCTTTCATTTCAACCTCTACATCAGCTTCCAAACACAACTCGGTAATTAAACAAGGAAAATATAAATTACCTCCCTTTTTAACTCTGCACTTCTCTATCTCTCTTGCTATCAATCTTCCCACGTCTATCTTTTCTCCAGCCATTATTGCATCAATGACGATGAGTCTTTCTTTTTCCACAAATGTTGTGTGAGATGTAGGCAGCAGGGAGTGTTTGATGAAACTACACCACAGATTGGCTTCTTCACACAGATAGGCTTTTTTAATTTTGTATTCAGCCCCAAATTTATCCCAATGTTGATCCTTCCACACAAATCCTTCTTCTAACAGCTTCCATTTCTTCGTCTCCCCAGTTCAGAACTTTAGTTTCTAACGCCTTTCCATGATAGCCCAGATGGAAAATATCATTGATTGTTCTGGAGTTGAAATTTACAGTTTCACCTCTTACCAGTGAATGTGTTTGAGGCTTTCCCTCCTTAGGCTCTTCAATGCCAGAGTAGAACTCCCATACCAAAGACGTCATGTAGTCCTTTCGATGCTTAATGAAGCTCTCCCATCCCAGCGCTGTGACAGCGGTTGAGAAAGCTTTAGGAGCACTGTCTGTCTTGAATCCCCTCTCAGCTATGAAGTCCATCTTCCAAAACCTCTGAGGATCTGGATTTGCCTTGGCCATGGTGGTTTTGATAGGATTTGAGGGTTCTGGTTTCCTAGTGGCTCCCTTGCTAGATCGTTTTAGGGCAGCTTGCTTTTTAGTCATGGTTGGTTAAGAGCTTGCGTATTTGTTTCTGGGTGTTTTAGGAAATGTTGGTGTGTGTTGGGACGAAGGAAGAAGAAGGAATGAAGGTTATGTGTGATGAGTGGTAACGGTTGAGAGGAGTTTCAGAGAGCAAGGAAAGAGAAAGAAAAAAGAAAATGGTAGCGTGGGGAGTTGTGGATATTAAAGTGACGGTTTGTGAGTGAAGTGGGAGAGAGAAAAAGAAACTGTTGATTTGACAATTGCAGGTGAATAGGCGCACGTGCTGGTCAGGCTAGGGATGAGGGCACAGTGCCAGCTCACCCTGAGGAAGATCTTTTTATTTTTATTTTTTTTTGTTTGACCACACCCAGCCTTGATTTAACACAACCGCTACAGCGCTCTTGTGATAAGCAACCGCTACAGCGTTTATCCTAATTTCCTGCATAGAAAATAAACATAAAAAATTTGTTAGAATCCTTGGGGTGCCTCCCAAGAGCGCTTGCTTTAAAGTCTGCAGCCAGACTTTCTCTTTCCAATTAGAGATCTTTAAGCTCAATTGTGGTTTTGTCCCTTACCACATTTTCACCAAAATATTGTTTAACCCTTTGGCCATTCACTTTGAAGGTGGTATTGGTTGTTATATCATAGAGGTCCACAGCCCCATGGCTGTATATTTTTATCAATTGAAAAGGGCCTGACCACCTAGATTTTAACTTTCCAGGAAACAATCTTAACCTGG
Organism: Astragalus membranaceus; assembly: GCA_039519185.1. Lineage (NCBI taxonomy): Eukaryota > Viridiplantae > Streptophyta > Magnoliopsida > Fabales > Fabaceae > Astragalus > Astragalus membranaceus. The sequence continues at coordinate 58,022,103 of CM076848.1, read as the reverse complement.
AGTTGTAAAGCAGTACCTGTCCTCTTTCAGTGAGATCTCTTTTTATCAATTTTTGATCATGCCAAATTTTGGTTTTTTCTTTATAAATTGCTGCATTCTCATAGGCAAAATGCCTAAGTTCTTCCAATTCGTTTAGTTGCAGCAATCTAGCATCTCCTGCTTTCTTGTAGTCAAAATTGAGTTTTTTTAGAGCCCAATGGGCCTTGTGCTGAAGTTCAATTGGTAGGTGACAGGACTTCCCATAAACCAACCTATAGGGAGACATCCCCAAAGGTGTTTTATAAGCTGTTCTGTAGGCCCATAAAGCATCATCTAGATGTATTGACCATTCTTTCCTTAAAGGCCCTACCATCTTTTCCAACATTCTTTTTATTTCTCTGTTTGACAATTCAGTTTGACCACTAGTTTGTGGATGATAAGCAGTTGCTATTTTATGCTTGACTCCATATTTAGCCAATAGGGTCTCAATTAATTTATTACAAAAATGAGATCCCTCATCACTTATGATGGCTCTAGGAGTTCCAAAACGAGTGAAAATGTTTTTCAATAAAAATTTGCTCACAGACCTTGCATCATTATTGGGTAAAGCAACAGCTTCCACCCATTTTGAAACATAGTCTACAGCTACTAAAAAATGTATAGGTTTCCATGAGAAGGAGGAAAAGGTCCCATGAAATCCATTCCCCAAACATCAAAGAGTTCAACCTCTAGAATGTTTGTTAAAGGCATTTCATGTTTGTTTGAAATGTTCCCTGTTCTTTGGCACCTATCACATTTTTTTACAAAGTCTTGAGCATCTTTAAAAAGTGAAGGGCAAAAGTAGCCAGATTGCAATACCTTTGCAGCAGTTCTAACACCACCAAAATGCCCACCACATGGTGCAGAATGGCAGTGCTGTAGCACTTGAATTTGTTCTTCCTCTGCTAGGCATCTCCTCATTAACTGGTCTTGACACTTCTTGTATAGAAAAGGTTCATCCCAATAATATTGTTTCATTGTGTGGAAGAACCTTCTCCTTTGCTGATAAGTCATCTCAGCAGGTACCACATTGCTAACCAAAAAATTAACTATGTCAACATACCGAGGTGTTGCAGGCTCAGCCGCTACAGCGTCAAGTGTTTTTACACTGGCCGCTACAGCGGTTGATGATTCAGCAGTTATTGTCAATAGCTGCTCATCTGGAAAGTATTCCTTGATCTCCCCACCTGTTGTACCTGCAATATCTCTTTCCAATCTAGAAAGATGATCAGAAACTTGGTTCTCCACTCCCTTTTTATCCCTTATTTCTAAATCAAATTCTTGGAGTAGGAGAACCCACCTAATTAGCCTAGGCTTTGCATCTTTCTTTGTTATCAAATATTTAATGGCTGAATGGTCTGTGAAGACAATTACCTTGGTGCCAACCAAATATGATCTAAATTTATCAAATGCAAAGACTACAGCTAATAGTTCTTTTTCAGTGACTGTGTAATTCAATTGAACTTCTACAAGTGTTTTGCTAGCATAATATATAGAGTGGAAAATTTTATCATACATTTGCCCAAGCACAGCTCCAATGGCAAAGTCACTAGCATCGCACATAAGCTCAAAAGGCTTACTCCAGTCAGGAGCTATAATAACTGGTGCTGTTATTAAAGCTCTCTTCAATTTATCAAAGGCTAACATGCATGGCTCATCAAATATGAAGGGGTTATCATGCTGTAACAGTTGACACAAAGGTTTGGAGATTTTTGAAAAATCTTTTATGAATCTCCTATAGAATCCAGCATGCCCCAAAAAGCTTCTTATACCTTTGATGTTGGTTGGAGGAGATAGCTTCTCAATGACCTCTATTTTAGCCTTATCTACTTCCAATCCTTTTTTGGATATCTTATGCCCCAGAACTATACCTTCTTGCACCATAAAATGGCATTTCTCCCAGTTTAGCACAAGGTTAGTTTCTTCACATCTAATCAAGATTTCTTCCAAGTTGGATAGGCATAGATGGAATGTTTCTCCAAACACAGAGAAATCATCCATGAAGACTTCCATGGATCTTTCAATGTAATCAGAGAAAATTGCCATCATACACCTTTGAAAAGTGGCAGGTGCATTACACAGGCCAAATGGCATCCTTCTAAAAGCAAAGGTGCCATATGGACAAGTGAATGTAGTCTTTTGCTGATCTTCAGGCAATATTGCAATCTGGTTATAACCTGAATAACCATCAAGAAAGCAATAAAACTCTTTACCTGCTAGCCTGTCCAGCATCTGGTCAATGAAAGGCAATGGAAAATGGTCCTTTCTTGTTGCCTTATTCAACCTCCTGTAATCCATGCATATTCTCCAGCCTGTTATTTTTCTGGTTGGAAGAAGCTCATTCATCTCATTAGTTATTACTGTTACCCCTCCCTTCTTTGGCACACACTGCACAGGACTAACCCAAACACTGTCAGAAATGGGGTATACAATACCTGCATCCAACCACTTAATGATTTCCTTCTTCACCACCTCTTTCATAATTGGATTCAACCTCCTCTGCCCTTCAATGCAATTTTTAGAGTCTTCTTCTAACACTATTCTGTGCATACAAATGGTTGGGCTGATACCCTTTATATCTGACATTTGCCAACCAATTGCCTTTTTATGCCGCTGTAGCGTCTGAATCAGATCCTGTTCCTGCTTTTCAGAAAGGTCAGAAGCAATTATAACAGGCAAAGTACTATTGTTACCTAGATAAGCATATTTGAGGTGTAAAGGCAACTCTTTAAGTTCCAGAGTTGGTGGTTGTTCAATGGAGGGAAGATCCTTTCTCATGTCTGAATTCTCCTGCTCCAAAGATTCATATTTCTTAGCCCAAATTTCTTTGACTGTCTGTTCCTCCTCCTCTGCAGCTTCTGCATCAGACCCTGTATCTTTACTGCTGTCCAGTAATTGCCTCAGATGATCTGTGCTTTTCTGGAAGTGTTCCTGAACTACTTTGTCAATAGCAGAGACAAAAGAGCACTCTTCAATATTGGGTCCTGGAAATTTCATAGCATTGAGAATGTTGAACTTGACTTCTTGGTCATTGACCCTCATGATCAATTCTCCTCTCTGTAGATCTATCAAAGTTCTTCCAGTGGCCAAGAATGGTCTTCCCAGTATGATGGGTACTTCTGTATCTGCATCAAAGTCCAAGATTACAAAATCAACAGGAAATACAAATTTGTCTACCTTTATTAGAACATCTTCTAAAATTCCTTCTGGATATGCACGAGTTCTATCAGCTAGCACTAGTGCAAAAATGGGATTAGAATTAGACATTTAAAGTCAGGCGCTCAGATGCCTGACTACATAAGTAGACACGGTGGCAAACTTGTAATTAAGAGGCAAAACTCGCGAGTTTTAAGGTCAAGCGGATACACGCCTGACTTCTAAAGTGAACAAACAGGGAAAAAATTAGACTTTAGAAGTCAGGCGTGTATTCGCCTGACTACATAAGTGACACTGTAGCAATGCGCGGATCTTCCCAACCCGCCCAGTACCCGAAGAATAAAAGCTAATTGTAAACCCTAATATGCCTTGGATCAGAAATTCAAGAATCACGCTCTGCGTTCTTGCTGCGCCGTTCTGGGCCTTCTCCTTGCCTAGCTAGGGTTCCACGATCCTCCTCTTTTCCAGCAGATTGAAGCACGATCTAGCCTCAACCTCAACCAAGAACAATGATCTAAGGTAACTTGCGAGAAAACCCTTGATTTCAGCTACTTATTTTGCTGTATTTCAAAACCCAGTTTGAATCTCTTTCTTGTTTCTTCTCTTCACAGATTCAGTGCTGTTTGATCTTCAATCTTCAGTCACGAACACGAATCAGAAAGTAGAATACAAAAGCCCTCTGATTTGCTTACGATTTGAAGGATCTTGGCTCTACGCACCACGATTTGCTTACACGAAGGTATAATACCTGTTTTTACTTCTTTTTCAGTTTCGGTTTTACTGTTCTTTTCTTCACATACGAACCCTAATCTCTGTGTTATTTTTGTTGCTGTTTGTGTTTCTCATGTAACCAGAATCTGGTCAGCAACTAAACGGAGATCAGGACAAAGATAACGAAGGTATAAAGTCACCCTCTGAATTTATTTCGTTTTCTTCTTTTATTCAAATCCCTGATTTGAATTCTGTTTTTGATTTGTATGTATTTGACTGTGGATGCTTGTGAGTATGATGAATCTCACCACATGGAGAACACCATCATGACTACACACACACGGTCCTCACCCTCTCTCTGTTATCACCGTTTGCCTTTTTTCACAACTTGAAAATAGACTGACTTCTATTTTCTCTTTTGTGAGGTTCTTCAGCACCTTGTTGAAGAAAGCAACAACTTGATAAGGCAAGAAGGAAGAGAAGAAAACACACACGGAAGGATAGCACACAGAGGAAGAAGAAAACTAAAACTGAATGTAAAATTTATTTCAGATTGTATTCTATTACAATTCTGCATCTGTATTGTATATTGTACATTAAGCTATATATATACAGGTTTTTTGGGTTAAGTTTGTTATTAAACTTAACTAACTTTGTTTGTTATTTAATAACAAACTTAACTAAAACAGTTTGTTAGGAACAAACTTTTAGTTAATTAGTTATTAACAAACTTATCTATTTCCAGATTGGTCTGCGATTCTGTTCAACTTATTTTCATAAGCATTGTTTTCATAAGCTCCCTAGAATTTGCTTATAAAATAATTCTGACTGAGCTTATATGGAGTTTCCCTTCATTTTCTATTTGATTGTAAAAGCAACTTGTATAACGATAAACACTTGTTGAAGAATCGCTTGATTGAACTGTTTACCCAAACACCCCCTTAGTTTTTCTTGCTTTGTTGTAGAAATTGTAAGCTAACTTATTGACTTTTTTGAGTTTGCACATAACATACCCTTCTCATATAGCTTATATACTTTTGGTGGTTGGCTTGATTCTAAAATTCTTAATAGGATATAAAATTCTTATACTTTTTGTTGATGTTAACACAGATGGAGATGCTTTTCTGCTCAACTGTAGTGGGGTTACCTTTCTTAAACCCACCAATGCTTTTTACAGGAGAATTATTCAAAGCATGGACTTCTTGTTCACACTTCACAGGTAAATTTGGAATAAAACAATTCCTTTTCCTCACTACAATACTATACTTTTCCACTCCTCAATTATTTTGGTTCTGTTCTTGTTTGAAATATGTGATGCTATCACACTTTTGTCCAAGCATGTTGCCACTTGATTTTATTTTATTTTCAAAACGGAAATTTTGTAAAGCATAATGAATTGGTATATTGCAATTGTGCAGCAAAAATATAGGCCACTTGGAATAGTCTCATAGGTGGAGTGGTGATATTTTCTATTAGGCATACTTTTGTACTTCATGCTATAATTTGGTGTTAATTTTATTGAAGTGTGTGGCTGTTGGCACAATTGTTGAAATGCTTATGTTTTGTGTCCATGCTATAACAATGACACGAACACAAATGCATGTGACAAAACATGGACTGAATAATGAAAAGAGATAAGTGTTTTGTTCTAATTTATTTATTTTGTTTGGTTGGTTGAATATGACAGATGGAAAAATTAAGTTTCATGCTTCAAGTATATGCCATATATGCCATTACGATCTGGTATATTCAGTGTTCTCTTTGTTTTTTAAAAAGAAAATTTTATGCATTCTTTTAGTTTGGTTTTGCAATAGTTGAAGCTGGTATGTGCTGCTGATGCATATGCTCTTTCTTTTAATCAGTTGGCAGTGGCCCCATCACCATATAACGGTGCAGAAACTCCTACAGGTTACTTCCAAGGTATGACTATAGAGTCAGATACACCGAATTTACCCCATTTGAATCTTGACTTCACACAAAACATTAATCCTGCCTTTGCTATTGCATCTAGGATACTCAGTTATTCCATATGAAACTTGTTCCAATATTCAATAGGCAATGTCATGTGTCAATAAGATACTCACCTTTGCTATTGCATCTATGTATGATACTCACTTGTTCCTTTGACTTATGCAATACATATAAAAAACACATACAAAAGACAACTAAAGAACACAGAATTTTTTTTCCCTAAATCCCACCCAAATTTTCCCATTGGCTAGCCAACTGAGACAGGGTCTTGGTTGAAGAACCACCTTTCAGTGTTTTTGCAGCAACATCTTTAAAATGCATCATTCTTTCGCGCATTCCTTTTCCTTCTTCTTCTATTAGACACTTGACTACCTTTGCAATATCTTCCTTTTGCACAATCTCATCATCCTTAAATTTCAGCCTTAATGCCACTTTAAAAGCATCAGTTACCAGCACTGTATACTATATATATATACATAAATTTTCTTGTATTCACGCATGAAGACTTCACACACGTCAGACAAGTTTGGGTTTGTGGTTTGTATTTCAGTATGTGATGATTTTATTGAATGGGGGAGTGTAATTTGACATAGATTTGTGTTTGTGGTTTGTATTTCAGTATGTGATGATTTTATTGAATGGGGGAGTGCCTATTGCATTTGCTGGCACAGAAGAGCCAGCTGCCTATGGAGAACTGATATCAATTGGGGGCCTTGGTCCAACTGTTAATGGGAAACTCAGTTCTACACTTGCTGAAATTCTTCAAACCAAACTATACATTGATAGTTCTCGATTCTACATCAAGTTTTATGACTCTCCGGTACATTTCTTTGAACTTAGAGGTTTTTTATTTATTCATTCCATTCAATTATGAGTCTTATGATCTTTGTTGGAGAAAGGAAAAAAAATACGTACTAGATCAATTTCAAGACTGTTTTTAGGGAATTTGTTGCCAATAATACAGGTTATTAAAGATATTGTTTTTCTATGTTGTTTAGCAATTCTTTGTCTACAACATCGGAGAAAATATGTTTGCTAACTTAATCTAATTATATGGTGCTCTGTTTCCTGTATTTTAATTAAGTGTTGGAATAATAGCATCAAATCAGTAGCTATGACCTGTAAGGATATTGTACTTAAGGGTTATTTCACCCCAGAGGTTAATATTGTACTTAAGGGCTATGACATGTTAACATTACCTATATCACATTTAAGATGAAAGTTGCTAATCAGATTGAAAGTTGCTAATCAGATTGACTGAGTTCTGTTATTGTAATTTTAGCATTGGAGATATAGAATTTGGATGATCATGAAAATACTATAAGGCTAATCAGATTGTTTAAGGCTAATTAGATTTCTTTAATTCCCTTTGCTTGTTTAAGCACTGCTAAACAAACTACCAAAGCATAGATTTGTGTTGGATGATATGTGCTATTTTTCTTATGCAGGAGAATATGCAACAGCAAGAGCTGCATCAGCTGCTGGCTTGATAAATTGGGATCCTGGGAACTATGTAAGGGACTTGATAAATTCGTAATTGGAAAAGAGAGGGCTAAGAAGGTATGTGCGTGACTATTTTTCAATGATTTTGTGATTTGCAGTGAACTCGAGAGATTGGTGATTAATGTTACCTTAATTGTATTTGCAGGTTTTTTCTGTGGCAGTTTATAATCACTATCAGAGAATATTTCATGAGTCTTCATCCAAGTCCAAGTGGTTGGTATATTACTTCAGCTTGTTAGCCTTTCTTTTATTTGCTTTTTTTCTGTGGTTATTTTTTATTACTGCTGTTAAGCAATGGGATTTGTTTCTGTTAACTTTGTGCATTTAGATGCTGCTTTTCCACGTTCTTACTATTTTGAATGTTAGGCCTGCAGGAGAGTCAAGTAATAATGGTAAAGCCGAGTTAGTTGATGATGATAGAGTTGAACTTGAGAAAAGCAATATCCTTCTAATGGGCCCAACAGGAGAGTCAAGTAATGATGTTCTTACTTAATATTGCAATATCCTTCTGCAAATTTTTGTCTGTGTTCACTAACATTTTCATGCTATATCTTCACATTGTGGATGATCATGAATCAACAAAAAATATTGCATGTCACAGTTTATTTGGGTAAGTACTTAAAATCCTTTGCTAAAGAGCTGTATTGTGAAACACCCTTTGGTAGTGTAATTGAAACTGATATGTGATAAATTTTTGTTTATTGAATTATTTAAGGTGGTTATGATATGGAAGTGAAAGCTGCAAAAGCATATGATCTAGCTGCTCTAAAGTATTGGGGACCTTCAACACATATAAACTTCATTGTATGTTTCAACTAATTAAGGACCAATTTTCACTACAAAATCTCAATCTTAGATTCATTAAACTCTCATTCTTTCTGTTGTTCTCTTTTGGCAGCTAGAAATTTACCAAACTGAACTTGAAGTAATGAAGAACATGACTAGGCAAGAATATGTTGCACACTTGAGAAGGTACAAAATCTACTAATTAGGATTTAGTGCTATTAATAACTATTGCTGTGAATAATGATATGTTGATAGTTTTTGGTTCTTCTGTAGAAAGAGTAGTGGGTTTTCAAGGGGTGCTTCACAGTACAGAGGAGTGACAAGGTTTTTAATGCTATTTTATTGCTTCTTTTTCCTCTAAATTATAATGGAGACATTAATTTGGGGTTTAATTAGATATCTAAATTTAGTTTTGGATCTGTTATGTAGGCACCATCAACAAGGTAGATGGCAAGCAAGGATTGGCAGAGTTGCAGGAAATAGAGACCTCTATCTTGGCACATTCAGTAAGTTCTTCCAAGAAATGATATATATATATATATATATAAATTTCTAAGAAAGAATTCACACTTTTTAATTTAGCATGTATTTATCTCTCATGTCTTTGACCTCGTTCCGATGTTCAGGAGAAAGGGATCCTGACCTCGTTCTAATTATTTTTGTCCTTGAACTAAATTCAGGCACTCAAGAGGAAGCAGCAGAAGGATATTAGGCCCATAGGAGAGTCAAGTAATGATGTTCTTACTATTTTTGTCCTTGATTTTGTTTGAATATATTGATACTTAAAGTTGATTGTTAGCACTAATTCCCATGGAATCTTGTCCTAATTGTCTGCCATTGGTTCAGTGTTGTGGACTGGAATGTACTTCGTTATTCCAATTGAGCCATAAAATTAATTGTGAAGTAGTTTACTTTGAACTTATGAACTTATTAACTGTGAGTATTATTTATGAACTGAGCAATGATATATGACTCCATGGCCCAATGGATAAGGCGCTGGTCTACTGGACCAGAGATCTGGGTTCGATCCCCAGTGGAGTCGCTTCTTTTTAACGAAAAATTTGTATAATCAGGGTGTATAGATTAAACCAAAATTTAAAAAAAAAAACTTTTAAGGTCAGGCGCAATAATGCTTGACCTTAAATCATACATACGAAGTCAAGCAATAACAAAAGCTTGACCTTAAATCATACTTACGAAGTCAGGCAATAATTAATGCTTGACTTTAAATCATACTTACGAAGTCAGGCAAGAATAAAAGCTTGACTTTAAATCATACTTACGAAGTCAGGCAAGAATAACTGTTTGACTTTAAAACATACTTACGAAGTCAGGCGCAATAAATGCTTGACTTTAAATCAGACTTACGAAGTCAGGCTATCGCTTGACTTTAAAACTCCAGACATACAAAGTCGACTTAATAAAAGTCAAGCGCCCGCCTGACTTTAAATCCCTTTTTTGCACTAGTGTAGCTGCAGTGTAAGTGAGGTAGGTCTGGCAGTTCCCACTCCTAGCTGTGTATATATGGACTTGGGCATAAGGTTTATGCTGGCTCCCAAATCACATAGAGCACGGCCAGAGTAAAAATTTCCAATTGAGCATGGTATAGTAAAACTGCCAGGATCCTTTGATTTGGGTGGGAGTTTGTTCTACATCAACATACTGCATTCCCCAGTCATTGCTACTGTTTCAAACTCCCCTAGTCTCCTCCTCTTAGTAAGTACATCCTTCATAAATTTTGCATAGTTGGGCATTTGTTGGAGAGCTTCCACCAAAGGGACATTAATGTGCAACTGTTTAAGGACTTCTAGGAACTTGTTAAATTACTTGTCTTCATGAGCCTTTCGAAGTCTTTGAGGATATGGAGGATCTGGGTATGTTGGAATAATTTTGGGTAGTGGTGGTGTTTTCTCAACAACAGGCGCTGCAGCGGTAGGTTCAGGCGCTGTAGCGCTTGTTGTAGGTTTTTTTTGTTTTTCAGAATTTTTGTTTTTTTCATCATCTGAAACAGTTGATGATCCTATCAAATCTCTCCCACTCCTTAAAGTTATAGCTTTTACATGCTCCTTCCCTGTAGTACTTGAAGTTGAAGCTTCTGTAGTGGATGGTAATGATCCACTAATTTTTTGGGAAAGGACATTAGCCATCTGCCCCATCTGTACTTCTAGATTTTTAATGGAAGCTTCATGAGTTTTCAGGGCTGTCTTGCAATCACTCATAAAGCCTTTCATCAATCCTTCTAATGAATTATATATGACAGGGGCATTCTGTCTTTGGTAGTTCTGAGCAGGGAATCCTGGTGGATTTGCTGGAGCACTATAATTAGGTGCTGTTGCATTGTTGGCTCCCCATCTGAAATTGGGGTGGTTCTTCCAACCAGGATTATATGTATTTGAATAGGGATTATTGTTTTTATTGAAACCCACAAAGTTCACAGAGACAGGATTACCAGGACATTCTTCATACAAATGCTCTCCTCCACAGTATACACAGCTTACTGACCCTGGAGAGGCTTGCTCAATAACAGCTACTGTAGGTTCATGTACCGCTGCAGCGGTAACCGCTACAGCGTTTGGTGTGCTCATAGATTTTATCATGTTAGTAAGAGAGGCAACCTGTGCAGATAGAGCAGAAACTTCACTTACTTCATGCACACCAACTACCTTCTTCTGCGGAGCTAACCTTTCTGTAGGCCATTGATAGTTATTTGTGGCAATATCATCAATCAGCTCACATGCCTCATTATAGGAGGTTTTCAACAACACACCCCCTGAAGAAGCATCTAACATTTGTCTGGTTGTTGGATCTAGTCCATTGTAGAAAGTTTCCATTTGGATAATCACAGGTCTACCATGATGAGGGCACTTTCTTAACAGCTCCTTCCATCTCTCCCATGCCTCAAACAGTGTTTGAGCATCTCTTTGTCTGAATGCAGTAACCTCATTCCTCATTCTTGCATTCTTACTTGGAGGAAAATATTTTGCTAAGAATTTCTCAGTCATTTCATTCCAAGTATGGATAGAGTTAGGCTCTAGAGAAGTTAACCAGGCCTTTGCTCTATCCTTCAAGGAATAAGGAAAAAGTTTTAATCTGAATGCATCATCACTTACCCCTGGAATGATGAAGTTACTGCAGACTTCCAAAAATTGCTTCAAGTGTAAATATGGGTCCTCTTGAGGAGCACCACTAAACTGTCCCACTGTTTGCAACATTTGGAACATCATAGGTTTGAATTCAAACTGAGCTGTGTTGAGAGTAGGTCTTGCTATGCTTGTCTCTATGGTTTGTGGATCAAACACAGCATAGTCCCTCATTGGTCTATCTCTGTCATTTACCATTTGAGCAGGTCCTTCATTTATGAATTGATGTCTGTACCAGTCCTCTTGGTCATGTAAGGTTGGAGTGGGTGGCTGCTGATGTCTACCTCTACCCCTTCCACCTGGTTCAGTCCCTCCTCTACCAGAGCTAGATCTGCCATGTAGAGTGGTAGCTCTACCAGAATTGGTCCTATGACTATGTTCTGACATGGTGGGTCTGAGCCTGTGAAGATGTCTTAGTTTCCTGAACCTTCTCTCTGGTTCTGAGTATGGTTCAAATTCTGGTGGTTGAGACCTGGGCATACGCTGTAGCGCTTACTACTGCAGCAACAAGAAACAACACACCAGTATAAAATAGGCACTAAGTTTACTAAAAACTTAAACAATGAAAATTAAATGCAATCCCCGGCAACGGCGCCAAAAACTTGTTGTGCGAAAAGGTGATGTGCAAGTATACACAATCGCAACAAGTAATATAATGATATGTAAAGTTCGTTCCCACAGGGATTGGAATTAATCTAAGAAGTTTAAGTGATTAGAATCTTAGTGAAAAGAATTAAGTAACAAGTAAAGGTAAAAAGTTGTAAACATTATAAGTTGTGATAAAACAGTATTAAGTTTGAAGTAATTAAAGGTGAGTTGGATAGCTCAATAGTTATGTAAATTCCCAAGAGTAATGTTCAAATAATATTTAGACGCTGTAGCGCTTGAGAATCCGTAGACGCTGTAGCGCTTTGGTGGCGTGCCTTTCAGTCACTTTCGTCAGGGTTATGTTACAAGACTCCTATGTCTAGGCTCTAAATAAGTTTTACCCCTGTATATTAAGCTCTTACAACATTTGCCTTATGAACTATTACTCCCCTATGTCTAGAGTTAAGTAGTGCTTCCTTTAAATGTCTTTAAAGGGTTTTCATTCATATCATTCCTTGAGTTCTCTTTGTGAACCATGTCTGTACCCACAAAGTTACCTTGTTTTAGTTGATCATTCCCAAACCAAGATTGAAAGTATTATGACACAAGGAATAAAACACAAGCATCATAATATTATACAAAAGTTACTCAAGGTTCATTACATACTAAGGACAATCCAACTACAACAAAGTTAGCTCATCACAAGTTCCATCAACATAATACAACTAGAGAGTATGTATTACCATATGAAGACAAGAGAAGAGTGGTTGCAAAAGATACACTCCAATGATCCCAAGTAGCATACAAGAGATGAAGTTGAGGTGTGAGCAAAACCTTGGATGAAGACTAGAAAAACTATGCTAAAAAATATAAAAGCTTAAAAAGTAGTATATCAATGGAGAAAGGCTACTATGTCATGTGTAGTTCTTCTTCCAAGTTTTTTACTACTTGTCTACGTACGTTACCTCCTAGAGAAGCAATCTTAATTAATCTAATTATTAACTAAGTCTTAATAGAATAATAATATTACATGATGATCATAAGACTTAGATATTATCCTTAAAGTACTTTACAAAAAGTGCTAATGATGGAATACAACAACTATCACATGGGTTCCATTTAGGAGGCGCCAAGTGTAATTTAGCATCCACTTGAAAGTCAAAATATCCAGCTGAGAGGAAGAGATAAGGGTGGTGACTCATCATGTCCTCAAGTGGCCACACAAATATCTCAATGGTCAGCCGTCATATAACGCTGTAGCGCCTCCTTGATAGCATACCGCTGCAGCGCTAAAGCAAAGCATCAAACATATTCACAAAGGCATTTGATGATGCCTATGGTTTAAGGAATTGATTGATAACCTATATTTATTCTAATATTCATATATTCACATATTTAAGCACTAGAATTACTTGAGAAATAAGCTTGACTTAAGTATTAGGAGCATAAATAACCTATATAAAATACGGTTATCAGTAAGCTGGGTCCGAACCAGCCCAATGTCAAGGATCCATATCCACGACCCAACATTTCATATTGGTCCATGAGGTCCATGCGCCTATTTGAGCTTGGACAAGCCCAATTCCTTGGATCCACATCCAAAGCTCAATCCATCTAGCCTTGACGACTCAGATTTACCCGAACGATCCAACGGCTCAGAGCTAGCACGGATCTCTATAAATACAGGCTCACATAGCCACACAAGGTACGCAATACCCTCTAACGTGCATACTCAATGATTCTCTACTGACTTGAGCATCAGAGTGTCTTTGCAAGTACCCATCTCGCTCAAAACACACGGAGATTCGACCCGACAACCAATTGCAGTCTCGGATCAACCCAGAAAGACAGCAAGGTACAGAACATAATGCAAATCTCGTAAACTAAGAAATTGCTTTTTGAATCCCATAATGTCGTCGCAACGAGATTGGGTTAGATAATTGGACAAAGTAGTACTCGCTTTGAATTTCAATAAATGAAAGAGAAAATTAAAGTCTCGGTGGAATGTGTTCTTGACTGGACCAAGAGGCCCATTCAGCAATTAGACAATGGATAGGCCCAATTATTCTGATCCATGTCCACCATAAATCAGCCCACTTGTGGCTCTCACGCTTGGATGACTCAGATTCATTCGATCGATCCAACGACTCAAATCCTGCACGAATCTCTATAAATACTGGCTCACATTGCCATAATTAGGTCCACTCTCATTCCTAGATCATACTACTCTCTTATTCCCTATGTTGACTTGGGCGTCAGAGTGGCATTGCAGGTGCCCCCCTCCGGGATTCTTTCAACACTCCACTCGGATTGCAAGAGACCTACCAACAGCAGTCACCACAGTGCTGCTAATTACTGAACAGAATGTATATACATATTAACATAGCTTGTTATGAGAAAGTTGATATGGTTCTTTTGGTTTCTTCAACTCTTTTGCTTTATATTTCTACTGCTCTTTATGCTTTTACACATTAGGTAGAGGTTTCTCGTATTTATGTTTTGAGACGAATTGGGTTTGTGTTTGGATATTGCATACTGGAGTATGCTAATAGAGACGTAGACAATTTCTGTTTAGATTTTTGTGATTTTGTCCTTTTTTTTTTTAAGTTTGGAAAAAGAAATCGTGTTGCTTGAAGTTTACTTCAATGTGATTGTACTGGAAGGAGGGTTTTTAGGTGATGAATTGGGTTATATTCAACTGTTTAGTGAAGTGCTATATGGTTTGGCTAGATTTAATTTCTTGGGTTTAGTCTACTAAATTATTTTGTTGTGGAAGCTAAAAGAGAAGAACTTGAGAATTTGTTGTATGGTGGATGGGACTTGTGTGAATCTATTAAATATCAGTTGAAATAACGAAAGAAATTTGAGACGATTTAGTGCCCATATTTGACTTAACTGATCATAATCCTCTTTTATTACGATGTGGTAGGCAATCTCAAGCTAGAGGACGTAGACCTTTTAGATTTGAAACTGCTTGGATAACTCATGACGACTATCAACAGGTTGTTCAAGATGCTTGGAATAAGAACACTGGTGACTCCATTGGCGCCCTCTCCCTCACCTTTAACAAGGAGATTTTTGGTAACATTTTCAGAAAGAAACTAACTTTGGATAGAAGGCTCAAAGGTATTCAAGCTTCTCTTGAGAGAGTTGATTCTCTTAGACTAGTCCTTATTGAGCAGCAACTTCAAACGGAGTATGATGATATCCTTTTTCAAGAAGAAATCCATTGGTACCAAAAATACAAACTTCTTCCACGCCCACACCATATATAATCCAAAGGAAGAGGAACAAGACTCATGGTTTGAACCTTCCATCTGGAATTTGGTGTACTGATGATGCTACATTGCAAGTGGAAGCTAATAAGTTTTATCAAAATTTATTCTGCCAGAACACCAGTAACCAACATGGTCACACTGCTAGCTAGCCGTAATATCCCTTCCTTAGGGGAGGAAGCTCAAAGACAACTCAGTGCTCCAGTTCAGAGAGACGAAATTGTTGTAGCCCTCAACTAAATTCACCCTTATAAATCTCTTGACCCAGATGGTTTCCAAGGTGTGTTTTTTAGGCAATATTGGCAGATATTTGAGGAAGCTCCAATTTAATAGAGATATAAATAGTGTATCAAATGAAAAGTGTAATTTCATTAAATTGTAACTCACTGTACAATTAGCACAGCACTCAACTGTAGAGGATTTAGTTGCTCTCATAACAGAGTATATAAACAATTGTAACAAATCATTTCAGTCAATGAAGTTTACAGAATATTCATTCTAATTGTTTCTCAATATGGTATCATTCGCTTCAATCTCGTTCCTTGGGCATTTCTCTCGTTTCCGCTAAACTTCTTTGTTTTCCTTTGCTGATTCTCGCAAATGGATTCCCCGGAAGTGGTAACGGTGACACCGCCACCGTCACCAACACTGTAACGCCCTAAAATAATTTAATTAAATTAATTAATTAAGTTATTTGAGGGATTACAAAATTATTTAAGTGGAATAATTAAATTGGATTTGTTTTATTTCAGGGGGTGTGATGAATTAATAGGGGTGGTGTGAAAAATGGGCCCAAGTCACTTAAGTGACCCAAGCCCATTCCATTTATCCTAAAGCCTCAAAAACCTAAACTAATTCCATTCTTCACCAAAGAGAGAAATCAGCGAGATACTGAGAGTGAGAGGGAGCAGGGGCGCGCAACTTCCAGCAAGAGGAGGAGGAGAAATTCATCTCATCTTGGCTTAGGTAAGTGACTTTGATCCTCTTTTCCCTTCCATTTTTCCTTCTCTTCCAAGTGGTGATTTCAAACCTTTTTTTTTTCTTCATTATTGCGATTCATCCATGGCCATGGACAGTCACTGTTTGCGCGAGGAGAGGGAGAAGAGTTGTTGTCTTCTTGTTGGTGATCTTGGTGTTGTGGAACCCTTCAATTCAAGGTTAGGGGGCTCTATTTATACTTATAATGATGCATTAAGTTAGGTTGTTGTAGTGATATAGGTTGAACTTGTTGCATTGTGGAATGGAGGGATAATTGCTACTGTTAGTAAGATGGAAATGAATGTTAGTGGTATAGTTAGTGAAGTGTTAAGTTATTGATATTAATTGTTGAATTGTGGTTCCATTTAATTGCCACTGTTGGTGCTATGCGAATTGCCACTTCCATTGCTATCCATGATTTGTTGTTTTAGTGAAATGGCTAAATAATTGTTTTAGTGGAAAATAAGTGTTGAATAGGACAGCTACTGTTTTGGGTTGATTTAGTGGAATAGGTTGAATTTGTGGTTTAGTTGAATTATTGTTGTTGTTGTGAAATTATTGGATAATGGTTACTGTGGGTGGTGGTCTTAGTGGAGTTGTTGCTTCCTTGTGGCCTTAGTAAATTGTTGTGGTTATTTGAAATTGTTGAAGAAATTATCATTGTTGAATTGTGGCCCTATTTCGAATTGTTCACTGTTTTAGTGCAGTTTTTTTCTCACTGTTTTGTGACTGTTTTTCCCAAGAGCGAGTCGCTGTTTTGTTCACTGTTTAGTGCAGTTTTTCTCACTGTTTTGTGACTGTTTTTCCCAAGAGCGAGTCGCTGTTTTGTTCACTGTTTAGTGCAGTTTTTCTCACTGTTTTGTGACTGTTTTTCCCAAGAGCGAGTTGCTGTTTTTGTTCACTGTTTAGTGCAGTTTTTCTCACTGTTTTGTGACTGTTTTTCCCAAGAGCGAGTTGCTGTTTTGTTCACTGTTTAGTGCAGTTTTCCTCACTGTTTTGTGGCTGTTTTTCACACTGCTTTTCCTCAGCCTTAAATGGGATGTTTTCTAAACATAATATGATATTTCCACTATTAAAATGTGAGTTTTCTTAAATTAAATGTGGTGTTTCCTAAGCTCAAATTGTGATGCTTCTTCAAGTAAAATGTGGTTTAATAGTTGACGAGCTAAACTAATAATTTAAAGAATACCAACTGAGTTGTGATTAAGCGGAGGTGTGAGAGCGGTGTGGGACTTCGGTCCAAAACGGTGCGGTGCCCTTAAGGCTCATATGTGATGATGTTGAATTGAAAAGTGAAAAGTGGTGAGTTTAAATAATTGTTGTGGTGCATTGTCATAGTGTCTCATGACTCATGTGCATAAAGTGGTGTGGGCTTCGGCCAAAGTGGTGTGGTGGCTTCGGCCAAAGTGGTGAGTGCCCTCAAGGCATAAAGTGGTGATGATGGATCCTCATGCATGTTGCATACATGCATATAAGTATATATATTCATACTATGTTGATAAATATCTGTGGATGGTTGTAGGTTAAATGAAGTATGTAATGATTTCTATGAGTGGGTGCTGTCTGTTGCCTTCCTGAATATAATGCATATCTTACTGATTATTATTTGTATAAAGAGACTCACCCTACTGCCTTATGTTGCTTCTTATGTCGGCAACTTGCAGGTGATCGCGAATGAGGCCTTCTTGTGCCTTCTGTTAGGTAGTGGTGTCAGCTCTGATATGTAGCACCAGGGGGAGGGCGTAGTAGACTTTTTATTGTTATTGATGTATTTTATGAATTTCCGCTGTGTTAGAAACAATTTTATTATGTGCTGTAAACTAAACAGGTTTCTTTTTGGGCCCGTCCCTAACTATCGTGCTATGTATCATGCTGTTAGATTGTTGACCGTACGTCACTGATTTAATCTGGTTGTTTTACAAAGCGGTGAAATGTGACGCTTCCTTTCAAAAGAAATTTTTCTTTATTAAACTCTGATATATTAATATAATAACAGTTGATATAGAAGGGGGGTGTTACAAACACCATCGCACGCTCCTTCATTTCTTTAGCCTGGTTCCGCTACGGGTTCTTCGCAATTCATCATTGGTCCTAAGCTTAGCATAAAGCTGGACGAGAAGAACTTTCTGATCAGGAATCAGCAAGTTGAAGGTGTCGTTGTCACGCATTGTATTCATCGCCTCCTCGTGAATCCGCAAATTCCAAATCAGTTTGATTCGCTTGAAGATCGTGAAATTGGAAAGGTCTCCGATGCCTATGATCAATGGTTTGTTCAGGATCAAGCGTTATTCACCTGGTTGCTTTCTACAATTTCTGATGTAATGCTTCCTTGCGTTTTGGATTGTCACCACGCGTATCAAGTTTGGGATGCGATTCATCGACACTTCACTGCTCATCTTCGTGCAAAGACACGTCAATTGCGTGCTGAACTGAAGAGCACGAAGAAAGGAAATCGTAGCATCAACGAATTCATCTCTCGTGTGCGCGCTATTGCTAGTTCTCTGGCGGCAAGTGGCGATCGTGTTTCTGATAGTGATCTGGTTGATGTTGTGCTTGACGGTCTTCCGGAAGAGTACAATTCCTTGATCCTCTTCGCTTTTGCTAAGCCTGATACTCTAGATCTCATGGAATTGGAGTCTCTTCTTCTTGCTCAGGAAGCACAGCTTGACAAATTTCGTCAAGAGCTTGCTACACCTTCTGTTTCTGCAAATGTCGTTCACACTGATGCTCGTGGAGGTCATGCTGGTGGTCGTGGACGATATGGTCGTGGAAGGTTTGGTCGTGGTCGTGGCCGAGGACATGGCCGTGCTCCGCCTTCTGGTGATAGACCTATGTGTCAAGTTTGTAACAAGCAAGGTCATCTTGCTCTCGATTGCTGGTACAGGTATGATGAAAACTATGTCCCTCATCAACCTGCAAATCACAATGCTGATTCTCATAAGGATGCTGCTCAAGTGCCTGCTGCGAAAGATGCTGTTGCTACCTCAGATTCAGATCCTAGGGTTTTGGCTGCTTACACTTCTTTCGATCCGAATGTTGTAGAGGACTTCACTATTCCTTCTGATGTAACTCAAGGTTGGTTCCTTGACACTTGTGCTTCACTTAATTTCACATCTGTTGCTCAATTTCTTCACACAAGTGCACCATACAGAGGTAACAAGAATGTTTATCTGGGAGATGGTCATCCTATAGCCATTAAAGCTGTAGGCAAAACCACATTATGCTCCACACATCAACCTAATTTAACCTTCAAACTTAATAACCTGCTGCTGGTGCCAAACCTCACTCGTAACCTTATATCTGTAGGCCAATTTACTCTTGATAATAATGTCTTTGTTGAATTTCACCCATTTACTTGTCTTGTGAAATGTCAGGTCTCTAAACAGGTTCTTCTCAAAGGTTTTAGAGGTGTTGATGGTCTGTACTTTGTTCCTTCACGAGCTGCTAGGCATGGCAACATAACCCGAACCCGCGGGTACCCACCCGACCCCGCCCCGAGTTTGACGGGGAAATCCCACTTTGACTGTGGACGGGGTTGGGTTCGGGGATGTCGATACCCACCCCGTCCCCGCTCCGAACCCGCTCGACAAAACATAAATTAATTATTTTATTTTATTATATGCATATTTACTCATTCATTTTGTTTCATAAATTTTGTTTATTTTTAATTTTGATCTATTTTCTATAGAAAATTCTATTTTAACACTTTCAACTTTATTTTATCATTGTATAATTATTATTATTTTATTTTATTAATTATTATAAATATATTTTTTGTATTTTTCCTATAAATTGTGGCGGAAATGGGTACCCGTTGGGGAACCCGTCCCCGTTTAGGACGGGGTTGGGGGATGCAAAATCCGACCCCGATAGAGGTAGGGGCGGGGACGGAAAATGCCAAACCCGCCCCCGACCCGCCCCGTTGCCATGCCTACGAGCTGCTGTTCCTAAGTCTTCCATTCCTGCTTCTTTATCTGTTAATGTCACTGCTTCTTCTAAGTCTGTAAGTAGTATTCCATCTACTAATGCTATCACTAGTAATATGAACAACTATACTGTATGGCATCACAGATTGGGCCATGCCAACAGTAGGGTTATACATTCTGTATTGCAAAAATGTAATGTCTCTACATCTATTGATAAGTCATTTGAGTTGTGTAAGTCTTGTGCGGTTGGAAAGTCCCATAGAACTTTCACCACCATCAATTACACAATATCACACACCGTTTGATCTTATTCACACAGATCTGTGGGGCCCTTCTCCCTCTCCCTCTAGCTGTGGTTACTTATTTTACATTGCTTTTGTTGATTCATGTACCAAGTTTAGTTGGATGTATTTGCTTAAGCACAAATCTGATGCCATTAAGGCTCTTAATTTGTTTTTAGCCCTGGTTAAGACACAATTTAACACTACCATTAAAGCTATACAGTCAGATAATGGGGGAGAGTTCATTCCCTTCACCAAACACTTGGCCACTCTTGGTATTCAGCATAGACTTACTTGCCCTTATACATCACACCAAAATGGTTCAGTTGAACGAAAACATAGACAAATACAGAAATGGGACTTACATTGCTGGCCCATGCCTCTATGCCCATAACCTTTTGGGATCATTGTTTTACAAATGCTGTTCATTTAATTAATAGGCTCCCTACCTCATCTTTATCCACTTTTATTTCTCCATATGAGGTTCTTTATAAGGTCCCACCTGATTACTCATCTCTTAGATCATTTGGTTGTTCTTGTTTTCCTCTTCTTACACCATATAATAAACACAAATTACAACTACATAGTCAGGAGTGTATTAACTTGGGACCCTCCCCAAATCATAAGGGCTTTAAGTGTTTAAGTCCTAGTGGTCCAGTCTATCTCTCCAATGATGTCACCTTCCATGAGAATTCTTTTCCTTATCCAACAGTTATCTCCTCTCCTCCTAAATCTGTTTCTTCTCCTAATGAGTCATCTCTCCCTATCTCTGTGTCCTTTCCATCTAAATTGCAATCCACAGAGTCAACTCCAGTCACTCATGAGTCTATTCCTCAAGTAAATTCATCTGATACTATTTCACAAGACATTCCTATGTCCTCACTTTCTGCACCAGATAACTCTCCTGCTCTTGACCTTGTGCCTACACCAGAAACTTCCCAAGACACTGCCCCAGTAGCCTCACCCACTAGAGAACCTGTTCTTACCTATCCATCCAACATTCACCCTATGTTAACTAGATCCAAGACTAGTAACTTGAAACCAAGACTCTTTGTTGCTAATATTGAACCTACCTCTGTCAAGAAAGCACTGTGTGAACCAAATTGGCTTGCAGCTATGCAACAAGAGTATGATGCCTTAATGAAAAATAATACTTGGACTCTCACCTCTCTCCCTTCCAATAGGAAGTCCATTGGTTGTAAATGGGTGTTCAGAATCAAAGAGAATCCTGATGGGACAGTTAATAAGTATAAAGCTCGTCTAGTGGCTAAAGGGTACAGTCAAGTACATGGTCAAGATTATGGAGAGACATTCTCTCCAGTGGTTATGCCTACCACCATCAGAATTATTCTTACTCTTGCATTAACTTATAAATGGGATATCAAACAGATTGATATTAACAATGCTTTTATAAATGGAGTTTTGAAGGAAGAGATATACATGCAGCAACCTCCTGGTTTTGTTAGCAGTGATAAGACCTTAGTATGCAAGTTGAACAGGTCTTTATATGGTTTAAAACAGGATCCTAGAGCCTGGTATGAGACTCTCCACAAGGCTCTTATTCAGTTTGGCTTCAAGCATAGCCAATGTGACCACTCTCTGTATGTGTTCAACTCCAAAGGGGTTCATTTGTATGCTCTTGTCTATGTTGATGATATCCTTATCACAGGTTCATCTTCTCAATTAATTCAGGATCTTATCACCAAGCTGCATAATCAATTTGCCTTGAAACAAATGGGCAAACCTGAATATTTCTTAGGTCTTGAGGTGAAATATCTCACTGATGGTTCACTGCTACCCACTCAGTCTAAGTATATACAAGACCTCCTTGCTCGTGCTAATATGCTCAATTGCAGTGCTATGTCCACACCAATGATAGCTAATTGCAAACTAAGTCGTTTTGGTACTGATAAGGTGCCTGATCCTGCTCAGTATAGATCCATTGTTGGAGCTCTTCAGTACATTACTCTTACAAGACCAGAATTATCATTCGGTGTAAATAAGGTTTGTCAATTTCTCTCTCAACCTCTTGAATCACATTGGAAGGCTGTGAAAAGGATTTTGAGGTACCTCAGTGGTACTCCCACCTTTGGTCTGTTGTTGCAACCAGCACCACAAGATACTCCCTTTTCTCTAAGGGTGTACTGTGATTCAGATTGGGCTAGTGACCCAGATGACAAGCGTTCTACTTCTGGTTCTTGTCTCTTTTTTGGGCTTAATTTGGTCTCATGGAGCTCTAAGAAACAATCCTTGGTTGCAAGTTCCAGTGCAGAAGTAGAGTACAGAAGCATGGCCAATGCTACTGCTGACCTTCTTTGGGTGCAATCTCTGCTACAAGAATTGCAGATTCCTACACAATCTCCTTTGTTACTTTGTGACAACTTAAGTGCTGTACACCTCTCCCACAATCCCATACTTCCTGCTAGAACCAAACATTTGGAGCTTGACATTCATTTTGTCAAGGAGAAAGTTGTGGCTAAGAAGCTCTCTATTAAGCATGTTTCTAGCAGCTTTCAAATTGCAGATGCACTGACAAAGCCACTGCCTGCTGCTACTTTTCAAGACTTCAGATACAAACTCAAAGTTGTCAAGTTTCACAGACAACCTTTGGGTTTGTAGGGGGAGTAATAGAGATATAAATAGTGTATCAAATGAAAAGTGTAATTTCATTAAATTGTAACTCACTGTACAATTAGCACAGCACTCAACTGTAGAGGATTTAGTTGCTCTCATAACAGAGTATATAAACAATTGTAACAAATCATTTCAGTCAATGAAGTTTACAGAATATTGATTCTAATTGTTTCTCAATACAATTCAGATAATCATCTGGGTCTAGTCTCCCCAATTATCTGAGATTAGGAAATTGTTTGGCTGAAATCTTTAAAAAATTTGGCCTCTCTTCTAGTCTTCAAGTGAACTTGAATAAGTCTCGGGCCTTCTTTTCATCTGGCGTGGCTAGCCAGAAAGAAGGAAAGAATTGCTGCTATAACTATGATCAGAGGTACTCCATCCCTTGAAAAATACCTTGGTCTCCCAATGTTGAAAGGTAGATAGAGTTAAACAAGCCGATTACTTATTTATTGTTGACAAGATCCAAAACATATTAGCGTCTTGGAAATCAAATATGTTAAACAAAGCTGGTAGAATTTCTCTAACTAAATCTGTCATAAACTCACTAAAGTCAAGATTATTTTGAGTGATCGTTATGATTTTAGAATTGGAGATGGAAGCTCTTCTATTTGGTATACACACACACCTTGGACTCCTTTTAATGTTGTCAACCTTTGTTAATTTTTGTTCATGCTAATGCCACAAGATATAATAATAAAAAGGTAGATTAAATGCTATATAATTATGTGGATATTGATCCTTAATTTTTTTAAAAGAAAAAACTACACTATTGTTGTGTTAACTTTTATTTTGTTACACTAATTTTTATTAAAAAATAAATAAATAAAAATTGAAATCCATATCATCATCTTCATCTTCTTTGCTCAAGCTGTTGTAAATATTCATACCCAGATTCATGTTTTACATATCATCATCTTCATTTTCAGATGAAAAACTTGATATTAAAATGGCTTAAATATGTTTTAGGCCCCTATAAATATAGGGTGTTTTGGTTTAAGCCCCTGCGAAAAAATTTTTTTGTTAAAAGCCATTGCAAAATGAAATATTTTGTTATAAGCCCTTCTCAACATATCCAGCAATCATAGCATTCCATGTTAAGGCTAACATTTTAGTCATAGAAGGGCTTATAACAAAATATGTCATTTTGCAAGGGCTTTTAACAAAAAAAAAAATTTGCAGGGGCTTAAACCAAAACACCCTATATTTGCAGGGGCCTAAAACATATTTAAGCCTATTAAAAAATAGATGATAATCGTATTTTGATGGGGAAGGTCAAAGGAAAATGGAAATTATGAGTGCCAAATCCACTCCTTTGGCTTTTTATCTTTCACTTTCATTCGAGGACTTGTTCTCATGCAACATACCTGTATAATCACTCAAAGGAATATTGAGAAGAAATTAAACTATTTCGTTCCATAATTGGGCGGCAAAGCTTTCTCTCAAGAGATTTAACGCTGCTGCATGCCCATGGCTGGGTTCGAATCCAAGACCTTGATTAAGTTGGAAGAAACCCCTACCATTTCATCAAGTGCTCTTGGGTAAAGTGCTTTTTAGTTGAAGGGCAGTGATTGAGAGAAAAAGATACCGAAAACAAATATATTTAGGTGGAATCAAGCTTCAACTAGAATTGAGTTTATAGCATGGGAGAATTGATTCCAACTCAATAGCCCAAAACACTTACACTTCAACATTATGGCTAACTTACCGTCAAACCAACCAGTATCTACATATGTAATTGAATTTAGCTTCTTCATATGAATATGAAGAGAACTCTCTTCACATTTACACTTTATTCTTCTTGTTTATTTATTTATTACTTAGACAAAACAAATAGAAAATAGATAAAAACCAAAGATAGATTTATTTTTGTTGACTCATTATATTACAAAAGTACAAAAGTTCAAATATAAAATAAAATCTAAAAATAATACATATCACTGTATTACAAAAAATTAAAAAAAATACAAAGAATTGTAAGTGATGCATGTGAATGTCCATTTTAAGACAAGAGTTTTGGATTCTTTTATCATTTTCTTGCTTTCTTTCACCAACAAGTAAGACACTCATTGTACCAAAACGCCTCTGCACTACACTACAATTCAATGGTGAATCCAAACTCTCTTTTTGGCTGTTTCTAGCTTTTTCCATTTTTGCCAAGTTTCGCAGCTTTGCAGAACAGAAATCATCACCTAAACATGCACATAGGACACCACCCTTCCAGCAGAGGCCAAAATCATATGAAACTTCTTCAATTAACAATATCATATGATTCATTTTGAATCAGTGATAACTTTAAAATACCAGAGAACCATGCAAACAATTATCAGAATCATAACCTGTTAGTAGCACTAATTTGGTGCTATTTAAGCTTTCTTCAAAAATAATATAAATAAACTTTTTTTCACTTAGTTAGTAGTATCAACTTTGGTGCATAAAACAATCATTAATAACGAGGAGTGCTTCTACTGGCGCACTCTTTTCTGCGGGATCTACTATTAAAAATCAATTTTATCTATTCTTTTTTCTTTTTTTCTTTCTCTTCACCGTTTAGTAATGATACAGAATTATAGTGGAACCCATTTAGTAAATTTTTTGAGGTGCTGGGTGTTGTATTTTATTGAAAATAAAAGGATATTTCAAAAGTGAGAAGTCCCACATTGCTTGGCTTTGGATTAACCAAAGTCTTCATATACTAAAACTTAATGAGAGCTAGTAAACAAGTAACTAAAAGGGACTCCCTCGCGCGCACAAGCAGGGACCAACATGGCTTGGTTCAGTGCGAATCTTTCGATTCCCCCCTGCGCGCTCGACTGGCTTTGTGCTAATTTTATTAAATAAAATATTACTTTTATCAGCCTATCCGTATACGCTCAATCATGGGTCGTAATGTTTTATGAAATAATTTGTAACGGAAAGTTCAGGCCGAAAACTGCAAGTTGGTCGAACTGATTGGCAAAACAATCTGGTCGAGTACTGAAAGTTGGTCGAACTGACTGGTGAAAAGATTTGGTCGAAAACTGAAACTTAATTTCCTTTATTTTGTAACTGTCAGTTTCTTCCAACGGCTTCTTTTCTTTTAAACCTATTTATTTCGTAACCGCAGAGTAAAACCTTTTGATCACAATTGATTTTCGAAAACGGTTTTTGACTGGCTATTGATTGCTGGAGCCTATGTCTCTAACAGCTATTTTTCTTAAAGCCTATATAAACGATTTCGAGTTGCACTTGAAAGATATCTCAGAAAATTTATTTTTCCACCTTTCTTGAAAAAGAGCTCTGGGTTGCTCTCTTGTCAATATCCAGTTCTTCTTGCTAGTTCTGATACCTCTTTTGCTACTGCGATTGAGAAGACCCGGTTGTACCTCGGGGAATTTGCACTGTAGAGGCGGATAAATTCTTCAGGGCAGTCGCAAGACGCCTCCGGTTGTTCATATAACATTTCTGTGTTTGCAGGTTTAATTTCGACAGCATCGGTACAATTCGACAGAAGGTTCGAAATTTCTATTCCTGCAGTCCTTCGATAGTTTCTATTCCTGCACATTTAGTTCGCAGCAGTCCTTCACACTCAACAGCATCAGTCGAGTGGCTTAGTTAAGATTTTTGAAAACGATTTTTGATTTCATTAAACTTCATAAAAAGTGTTTTGAAAATGAATTTTCAAAAATGTTTTAAACTTTTGACTATACAATTTTGGTTTTCACTTCTGCATCTTTGCATTTTAAACTGAAATCAAAAATAAGAAAAAAGAGTTTATACCCTAGTTAGTCCCTGACTTTTCAAAATGTTTAATTTGATCCCGACTTTTCAAATATTTCAAATTAGTCTCCAACATTTACAAACGTGTGTCAATTTAGTCCTTCCATCAACCACTTTAGTTTTTTTTAATGTATCAAAATTTCAGAAACACCTCTGAATGTGCATCTCTTTAATCAATTTGGTCATTCCATAAAACATAAACCATTTTATCTTTATTTCCCTTGGTTGACCAAAAAAAAAATTCTGCTACATTCGGCAGCTATCAATCCCCCACACCCTGTTCATACCCTTCTTGCTTTCTCACCCGTTGTTTTTCGTATCTAAGGAAGTCTCACATATATGAAAGTTAAGAACTTCACCAAACTATTTCAAGAACTTCATGTTGTTTTATCTTCTTTTTTTTAAAATTTAAAAAGACTAAACTATTTCAACAATTTGTAAGTCAAGAACTTCATTAAACTATTTCAAGAACATCAAGTCGTTTTCTCTTTATTTTTAATTTAAAAACAGTAAACTATTTCGGGAACTTCATGCTATAGGCAAAACATCAATATCAGGATAATCATTTACTTCCATAGAGCATAACATCATGTATTTTTGAGTCAAACCACTCAATTAATGACCGTCAAAAGACTAGTAGGCTCAAAAAATGATAAAGTTTTTATAGTACAATATAGGTTAATATGGTTAGCTGATGGCTATCCCAATGAATGATTGTCCAGATGTGAATTCGGGTTGAATAACACAAGCAATATATGTGTAAACTTAACTGGAAAAATAAAAGACAAGAACAAGAAAGAAGAAATAAGGAAAATGTGGAGAAGATTAGAAATGGGATGGCGCCACACTCTTAATTCATTGATAGAAAGAAGAAGTGATAGGCCTAGGGAATGATCGCCACAAGAAAACTTGGTTTCTTGATAAGATCTAAAGAAGGTTCAATGAAGAACAAAAGAGAGACATACTCTCACAATATACAATGGATTATTTCTTAAAATTCTGAGTTTCATAGATTTCTCCCCCTATATATAGGAAAGGATATAGATGGATTGATTTAATACAAGGCAAAACAAAGGCCACAAATAGCTAACAATAATTCCTAGTGGCTTTTTAATACACCTTAGTGGAAGAATGGTTACAAAACAATCAAGAAGAGCAAGAATCATCTTCAGCAAGCAAGCAAAGAGTCATCCCTCCTTATTCTCATGGAAATTTCGTCCACTTAGCCATATGGATCAGCCACGCCTTCATTTTGTCATGCACTCCTCCTTGAAGCTTGTTACGTACCTTTTTGCATGGATATTTCAGCCCACTCTTATTTTAAACATAAACTCAAGTGCTTTAGAAGGCTTGGGCCATGTAACAACCCAATCTTCACTTAAAATTAAAATAACAAAATTTAAACTAAGTGTATGGGCTGAAACATAGTTTAGCAACCCAACACATTTTATTACAATTTTAAAGAAAAACAAGTGCAGTTGTGGGCCTATTTCATGTGCCCATCTCCTCTTCATATGGACCCAAGCAGTTGACCAATTTGGGCTCCATCCCTTCTAGTTTAGGCCTTCCTTCCATTATAGTTGTTACCATTTGATGTAAGGCCTCCCTAGCTTTCTTGGCACGTGCCCTTGTCATTGGTCCTCCTAGCCCTTGAAGTGCTTCATTAGTGTCTTTGCTCATTATGTCCTCATCATTAGCTGAAAGCCAATCCATGCCTAACAAGAAACTATAAATTGGCATGGCAACTTAGGCACAGGTAAACACAAATGATCCGCACATGCATTTGAAATTAAAGAATGAATAGCCTCTGAATCAAACAATACACACAAGAGAGAACCTGAAACTAAACACATACCTTGTATTAGATCAGCTAACTGCGAGGCCTCAGTACCCCAAGCAGTAAACACACGACCCGTAGCTTGGGGTCTGGTAGCTGGTACTTCTACACCATATGCTCTTTGTCCATCACTGACGCCTCTGCCTGCACCACGACCACCTACTGGTCCAGCTCCACGACCTATTCTGATTTGGCCTCTCCTCCTATCTTTGTCCCTTAGGACAATCTCTAGCCATGTGACCGGCCTGACCACACTGATAGTAAAAACCCTCAACCTTGCGAGGACAATCCCTTGCCAAAAGGGTCCCTCCGCACAAGTAACACTTCAAGGATAACTGTCTATCACCACCTCTTGCTCTAGTCATCTGTTGTGCTGGTCTAGTGTAGGGTCCACCTCTACCTTGATGAAACCGACCACCACCGTCTTTTTGAATAGGTCCTCCTCTTTGAGAACCTTCAGGTCTACCCTGTCCTCCAAAACTAACTTGACCTCGACGGGAGCCAATACTCTCCACTTCCGTACATCTCTCTACTAACTCCGAAAACCTCACCAAGTGTAATGGAGTTATCGCCCTCTGAATCTCATGCTTCAGCCCATCCTAAAACCTCTGACACATCCACTCCTCCCGTGGAAGTAACAGATAAAACTCGGAATATTTAAGAATCACTACAAAAAAAGGGTTATTAGCGAGGGAATTTTCCCTCGCAAAACGTCCAATTTCCGTCGCTAATGACCATTTGCAAGGGAATTAGCGAGGGACTGATTCGCTCGCTAAACCACTCCTCGCTAATGGAATTAGCGAGGGAATTTGAATCCCTCGCTAATTAGCGAGGGGCAGTTCCCTCACTAATTCTGTCGCTAATTAGTGAGGGATTCAATTTCCCTCGCTAATTTTGACTGTCACGCGTCCAAATTTTGACTGTCACGTGTCCCAATTTGAATGGCTTGTTTTATGTGTTGTTTTAATTTTTTTAAACCTGTTTTTTTATATGTTATTATTATATTATTAATTTTGTGGTGGTGGTGGTGGTGGTGGTGGTGGTGTGGTGGTGGTGGAAGGTGGAGAGAAGAAGAGAGAAAGAGAAAAGAAATTCGTAGGTGAGAGAAGAGGAATTTGTAGGGGAGAGAGGAGAGGAAGAGGAGTTCATGTTGGTGGTGGTGTGGTGGTGGTGGTTGTAACACCCCTTTTCTACCCGGTAATTATTTAATAAAATCAGAGTTTACAAAAATTTGTTCCATACATCGAAAAGAGATGTCACACATTCATCGTTAAATAAAACGTCTCATACGATATAAATAACTTTGTCAAAAATACATCACCACGCAGCGGAAATAGAAATAAGATTCAAAACAGTAAAATCATGACGTCCTGAATGGACTCCAAACAATAAAATATAACAACCAAAGTTTAGCGTTTATCCCCCCTTGATTGTTACGCATCAAAGCAAGGACACCAACGACACCGACTCAGAATAGCGAAGGTACCTAAGCCTTCACTCGCAATCACCTGCACGTTACCGCATAGGGGTAACATTCAAACAGAAGGGGTGAGATATCTTCAATATAATAGCGTAAATGATAGGAAATATGCTAGAATACGACAACTATATCTACCACTTCACTACACACATCAAATCGTAAACACACCTCAATTATAATT
Organism: Astragalus membranaceus; assembly: GCA_039519185.1. Taxonomy (NCBI): domain Eukaryota; kingdom Viridiplantae; phylum Streptophyta; class Magnoliopsida; order Fabales; family Fabaceae; genus Astragalus; species Astragalus membranaceus. Next base: position 57,991,882 of record CM076848.1, on the reverse strand, counting down.
ATACATCAATTATAAATACCACAATCAGTCACCAAATGTCATGATAATGCATGAATGCAACCCACACCAACGGGCATATGCATGTGGTACCAAATCACCAAAAATTTGCCTGTAAATAGAGGCATCACCAAAATTGAGAGCTTTCACACCAGGCTCACCAATTCACCAAAAATTGAGCTTTCACACCAGGCTCACTAGTTTTAGAAAAATTGAGCTTTCACACCCAGCTCCAAGACCAAAGGCCTTCACCAAAATAAATGCTTATGCTGTATGCGACACCATGAATGCACACAGACAATCACCAAATTAGTCACAATGTGACACACCAACAACAATCACCAAATATCACCAAAGTTGGGCTTTCACACCTAGCCACAACGACACCGAAACACCAAGATTACCCGACACAACGGAACACCAAGACTTGGAACCTTCACACCTAGTTCCAACAACACCAAGGTTTGAGCCTTCACACCTAGCTCAAACAACACCAAAACACCAAGATGACAACAAGTTTCCAAAACAACACCAAGAGACCAAGATGACAACAATTTTCCAAAACAGCACCAAGACACCAAGAGGACAACAATTTTCCTAAACATTTGAGACGCGAGGGTTTTTCCCAACACCGGAGACAAACGACAATTTTTCCAAAGTATTTGAGACATGACAGCTTTCTTTTTAAAACAGCACTATTTAACGACTACACAAACGATTAACAACTTTTCCAGAAAAATGGACTACTTTGCCTCAAATTAGAATATTCATCTAGGCCTCTGAATAAGCTTTCCAAAACATTTTGAAACGTCTAAATCGGACTCCCGAGTCAAAAGATATGTCAAAAACAAAACCGGGAAAAAATTGAGGAACATCCTGAAAATGGCGCCCAGTGCCTGGGCGCCTAGCAGGAACACGCAACACAGAAAACTGGCGCCCAGGAGCAGGGAGCCCAGCAACAGGCAACAACACTGAACTTGGCGCCCAGGAGCAGGGCGCCTAACAACCAACGCAACACACATGACTTTGGCGCCCAGGAGCAGGGCGCCTAGCAACAGGCAGCAACACAACAGGCAACACTGCAGGACATGGCGCCCTTGGCCCCCAGACAACCCAGGACACAATCAGACACGCAACGTGGCGCAGGGAACACGCCCAGACACGGCGCCTAGGCACAGGGCGCCAAAAACTGCAACACGCACAGGAACACAACATTAGCAACTCTGGCGCCCATGGCGCCCATGACTCAGAACACAACAGCCACAACCATCCTGGCACACGAGACACACACAGACACGGCGCCCATGCACTGGGCGCCAAAAACAGCAACAGACATCACAGCAACAAGACTAGCCACGGCGCCCACACCCAGGGCGCCAAAAACAGCATCACCCAAATTCACCAAAACACCACATATGCAGCCATATCACCAATTTAGCTCATCAATCCTTAATTACCAATGCCAATCATCATAATTTGTCACTCACAACACCAAACAATAATATAATCGAACACCTAGCATGCGTTTAGTAATAACAACAACGAATCACCAATTTGTAGGGTCACAACAATCATCAACAAGCAAGTATTTTCAATCCACCTAGTTATGATTCAACTACCATCAAACTACACATCAAAAATCAAACTCTAGGCATCATAGGATCTACTCCCACATAACCCCATCATAAAACCCCATTATAAGGAAGAACCCCACCCTTACATTATATTAGGAGAGCACAATTCTCTTGATCAAGTCACCAACAGAACCTCAGCAACACAGCTCCTCTCTGCTCCCTTGAATTTCCGAAATTCTCCTCCTCCTCTTCTCCCTTGTATGCGCATCGTACCCTTCTCTCTTCTCCTCTCTCTATTTCACAACTCCTCTTTCTTTCTTTCTCAATAATTCGCATAATGGGTCCAAACCCTAGCCTAGGCGCTTCACCTATGCGCCTAGCTAGTGGACTTGGATCACGGGCTTTCCTCCAGCTTAAGCCCGATCACTAACGCCATCCCCTAATATTCAAATACACACCTCTTAATCCAACGTTAATATAATTACACCAACTAAAATAAATAAATAAATAATTGAATACCTAAATATTTGGGCGCTACAGTGGTGGTGGAAGGTGGAGAGAATAAGAGAGAAAGGGGAAAGAAATTCGTAGGTGAAAGAAGAGCAATTCGTAGGAGAGAGAGAGGGGAGGAAGAGGAGAGGATCCTACAAGGTGGTGGGGGTGGTGTGGTGGTGGTGGTGGAAGTTATGGGAAGGTGGGAGAGAAGAAGAGAGAAGGGTGAAGAGTGTGAGGAAAGTAGGAGAGAAGAGTGTGTTTTGGTAGAGAGAAGTGTGAGAGGATAAATAAGCTGAAAACTCAAAAATTCATTAAACATTAGCGAGGGACTAAAAATTCCGTCGCTAATCACATGCACAGAGCCCTAAGATCTGAAAACTATCAGAAATTAGCGAGGGACTAAAAATTCTGTCACTAATTAGCGAGGGACTAAAAATTCCGTCGCTAATCACATGCACGGAGCCCTATGATCTGAAAACTGTCAGAAATTAGCGAAGGATTAAAAATTTCATCGCTAATTAGCCAGGGATTAAAAATTATGTCGCCAATGACAACATTAGCGAGGGAATTGAGTTCCCTCGCTAATAAGCTTTGTTTTGGTAGTGAATACTCTCAAATTTCCATACTCACCGACTGTTGGTGTGTGAAAAAGATGTGCAAGTATACACAGTCACAAACAAGTAGTATAAAAGATCGAACCCACAGGGATTGGATTAACTCTTGTAGCTTAAAAGTGTATAAATTAGTGTGAACTATACAACTCACAAATTGGGATGATGGTGATAAGTAAACAGAATGTAAATATGTAATAAAATGTAGAGGAAATCAGTTCAGAATGATAGTTGAGATGTCTTCACTAAATAATTCACTTTTGAGAGTTTGTGTGTTTATGTGGTGCAGATGCATTGAGTGCAGCTGCATCAGTATGTGCCTTTCAGCTACTTTCTTCAGAGTTTCGTTACAAGCTTCCTATGTCTAGGTTTGCTAAATAAGTTCACTCCTGCCTTTGAAGTACCCACTGTATCACCCTAAGGACTATGTTATCCTATGTCTAGGACTTAACATGGTTTTAACAAAGTTTTCTTTAATACGCAAGTTAACAAAGCCTTCATTAAAACACTCACCCTTATTAGTCTTGATTTCTAGTTATAAACCATGTCTGTGAATATAACTCTACTTATTCTAAGCGATCAACCTTAAAATAAGATGGATGTAGTATAACACAAGAACCAAAATGCATACAACACTTAAAAGCACAATAACTTACTCAAAAGCTCATTATAAAGTTAGAACATCTTAACCAAAGAGGTTTAGCTCATAATATGCATTGCAAGGCAAAGATAGATGGAATAAAACATGTTGATATAATGGAAAGTACAAGAGATATCAATAGGGTAGAGATTACACTGATTGAAGTACTCTTGCATAAGTTTGCCCAGCAGTGCAGATGCACTGATTTCCTGCACCTATCTAAGATGAAGAAGTGAAGGGAGAAGTCGTCAATTCCTTCCTTACCTTCTTGCAAACTAACTACTAACTTAAAACTATAAAAAGAAATAAAATACAAGAAAGGAAATGATTGTAGACTATAATGGAATGTGTATGTAATGGTATCTCTTCAAGTGAGAAGTAGAAGCCTTTATATAGCCTTGGAGGTTTCCTTCAAGTGAGGTTTTGCTTGGAGATCAAGTTAACCTAAGGAGGCTTAACCATGGTTACTTTTCAGATCTTTGATGAAGGGGATTTAGTCCAACACTCTACCTCAAAGAGAGGTCCAATCGTGGAAAGCCATGTGTCCCTTATAAATGACCCTTCATGATGTTCTTCTATTGTAGGCGCCTCCTTTTTCATGTTGGCATGTGCCTCCATGTGACTTGTGACTAAGCATGATTCCATTGAGGTGTTTATGCATTGGTATGGTTTGAGGAGCTTCCAATGTTGGGTAATCTGTCTTTAGTACAGGATGGTGCAGATGCACCTTAGTGCAGTTACCCTGTTGTAAATGTATTCAGTGCAGATGCACTGTTGTTAATACTTTCAGTGCAGATGAACTGTTGTTAATACTTTCAATGCAGATGCACTGTTGTTTTCCTGGTGCAGGTGCATCAACTGTAGGTGCACTGAACAAACACATCAAACATACCAATATATATACAAAGTGCTAAGTTATGAATGGCATACATCTTGAAACCATAAATGTTGTTATTTTATTCATACTACTATATTTAACACATATTACACTTGATTTCAAGTAATTAGTTATGTTTAGATGCATAAATAACTCTATATAAAATAAAGTTATCAATTGTCATACGAGTCCGACTTAGAGTACTAAACAATAGTTTAGTAATTATTACTAAATGGGCATAATAGTCATTTCCCCATCGACGAAAAAACTCGGTAACCACACCAAAGTTATATTGTGGCAAACATGTACTAACCAGTGTTTTCATTTACCCGCTCACTCACTGTTGTGCAAAAAGGTGTGCAAGTATACACAGTCTTTAGCAAGTAATATAATGAAAGTAGAGATCGTACCCACAGGGATTGGATTAATTTTTGAAAGTCTAAAATGGTAATAAAACTAGTGAGAAGTGGAAATCAAAAGATAAAATAAAATATGATTGGTGTGTGTGTGTGTGTGTGTGTGTGTGTGTGTGTGAAACGGGATTTAAAGAAAGCAAGATAGAAATTGATTATAAATCAGTTAAGAGAAATAGTTGAAATGCCTTTTACTAAGTAATTTACTTTTAATAGCAATTATGATATATGTGATGCTGGGGCAATTATTGCTAACGGATTGCTCCGGCAATGGATTGCTCCTGCAATGGGTGCTGTAGCAAGTGATGCGTGCTTTTCAGCAACTAACGTCGGGGTTTCATTACAAGTCTTATGTCTAAGCTCTAAATAAGTTCACCCCTGAATATGAAGTTCCCACAGTATCACTCTATGGACTATACTATCCTATGTCTAGGTTTTAGTATGGTTTTAACAAAGTTTCCTTTTATTAAAACACTTACTCATATTAGTTCTTGAGTTCAAATCACAAACCATGCCTGTATTTGTGACCCTGCTTATTCTAAGTGATCAACCTTAAAATAAGTTTGAAAGAAATATAGTAAAAGAACTAAATTGCAAGCATCAATATAACATAATCATATTTAAAAGTTCATTACAAAGCTAAAGCATCCATACTAATATATTTAGTTCATGCTTGACATAACTAAGCTCATATAAACATAAGGAGTCATATTTATATGATTGAAAATACAAATGGAATGAGATAAGATAGAAATTACACGAATGGAGTTCCTTTGTAGATTCTGCCTAGCAATGCTGGAGCAATGAAACAGCAATACAATATGGTAAAGTAGAGAGAGAAGTTGTCAATTTCTTCCTCTCCTTCGAACCAAAATATTATATCTAAGACTACTTCCTAAAAATTGAGATTCTTTGAAATGAAGATGAGGAGAGGTATTTATAGGCTTCCTTGAAGGTTATCTTGAGCTCCAAGGTTACCTTGAGAAGAAGTTAGGGTTTCCTTAATTTATATTTTCTTCAAAAGCTTTGATGAGGTCACCCAACATGTTGAAAGAGGAGGTCCATTTGAGTGAAGACGTGTGTCCCTTAGAGGTGTGACTCTTGTGAGCTAGAGGGTCTATGGTAGGCGCCGCAATTTCACTCACATGGCCACTTGCATTACTTTGGACGCATCATGACGTCATCACTTGGATGTTGGGGCATTCTGTGTTGTTACAGCAATTGATTGTTGCAGCAATTGAACAAACACATAAAATACCATTGCTGGGGCATCCATTGCTTCCTCCATTGCTGGGGAAATTGATTGTTGCAGCAATTGAACAAACACATAAAATACCATAATTCATATAAAACAGTCATGAAGTGTGCCTAACCTTTCATTAACTTTAAAAGTTGCATTTCTTTTGTATTTATTTATTTAACAAAATATTATTACTGAGGTTCTCACAATTATTTAGATTTGAAAGCGTAAATAACTCTATATCAAATAGAGTTATCACTCACCACACAAAAACTAAATCGTGACTAATATGTACTAACCATTAGATTGTTGTATAATGGTTACCGAATATTTAGTAATTGTTACTAAGAAAATCCCTTAGTATCACAAGTCGTTGCCCTGTCACACCTCCCTGCCTCACGGTCGAATTCTCTCTACTTCTCCCTCCTAGTCAATCTCGGAAGATACTTCACTAAGAAGCATTCCCTAAACAGATCCCACGTAATAATACGGCCCTCCTCTTTTAAGAGCCTAAACTTTCCCTTCCACCAACTCTCAGCATCACTTGTCAACATAAAGGCCCCATATCCAACTCTCATATCCTTCCGACAGCGCATCACATAAAAGATATTCTCCAACTCTTGAACCCAGTGCTCAACTCCTTCTGGATCAAAATCGCCCTTGAACTAAGGTGGCTTCCCTGTTAAGAAAGCTGTGAGCCCTGTATCAGCCTGTGCAGTCTCACGATAGTGTTGCTGTTGAAGTTGGTGATCTCTAGTCAGTTGCATAATTTGAGCATTCTGTTGGGTCTGTTGTAATACCGCGACATCTAACTCTCTCACCGACCTCATGGTCTCAATGCTCTCAGTCTCTCCCTCACCATAGTGGTCAACAGGCTCCTCACACCTCACATTGGCCCCTGAACCCCCACTCTATGATCTCCTCGGAGGAACCATGATCTCCTGAAACAATGGTTCAACATTCATAAGATATAACAAACACAAGCTATATGCATCTTATGAATATTATCTAAAAGAAACTAGCTCATTTAAAGTCTCACACAGACTCTCTACCCAATTCTAAATATGGTTAACATCCGATGTGGACCTAACTCGACTCAGCCAATATGACCCTAACTCTCAGTCTGATATGAATCGAACTACTCTGATACCACTAAATGAGATGACCCCCGCCCTCATCATAATAACCCTTGACCCTTAATCTCTTAATCTCAAAAATGGATAAATTTAAAACTTAAGATATATAACTCAACGTACATTACATAAAAGAAAACATAATGTTAAGAGTTTTACAACAGTTGTGGTTATACTAAAGCCACTGAAACATATATCAGTGTATTACAAAACAGTGGGAAAATAGGAACTTTAAGCAAAGGCGGCTAAAAAGCTATCTTAACGAGACTCCAAAGACTGACACTGGCTAAATAAAATATAGGTCTTCTCAATGAGACATTTGACTCCTTCGTCATATTACACTGGCATCCTTTGTGCCTTCAGCGTTCGTCGTAGAAGGAAAAGTATCGCCCTCTGCTATAAATGACTCCTCGACTGGATCTAAGCGGTACAAAAATATACAAAAGAAAAACACATAGGGCTAAAATACATGTATAAGTCAGAAAAATGGAAAGACAAGGTAAAGCTACATTTAAACAGTGGGAAAAATGTGCTTCTTTCTTATTTCACTTTATTTCTTTTAAATATGATGCTTTATATCTCACACGTAAATTCATCATGCATATCGTAAACTTTATTTTCCTCATCCCTCAAGCTTGTCATATTTTACAAATAAAATTATGTTTTCAATATAGATACATATAAGTAATTCAAAAAAATAATCGCATAAGGCTTTGAAACATTTTACGGCACTTAAAACAATCAAATAAATCAACATGATAAACACAATTAATTTTAATAATGTGATTATCCCTGTGTTGAACGATCCCCGGCGGCCTAAACCTCATTTAGGCATACTCATTTAGAGTAGCTAAACGGTTTTTAGGTATCATTGACTACTCAACCCTGATAGAGCTTGGGGTCACTCTACGCATATTTAAATTAAAACTTTACGCTAACCGTTCCGATGAATATGGTATCTTGCCCCCACTTGAATACAGAACAAACACAATACTTGTTCTCAGAGCCCAAGTCGGGAGTGGTACCTGCAATGACGCTCTGATGCTCAAGTCAGCGATGGAAAGTCTAGAATTAGGCAGAGTGAATGAAGGTGTACATGTTGTAGGGGATTAGCGGTATTTATAGGCGCCAGGTGTACCTGGGGCACTTTCAGCGCATAGGCGCGTCCTTTTCCGTTGGATCCGGATATGCGTTCCCAGCCGAATTGCCAACACCGACACGTGCTCGAACACTAACACAAAGCTACGAGTACAACAATGTGATCAGATTAGGCTTTTTAGGGGTTTTGAGTGGGTTAAGACTTAAAAGAAAAAGAAATGGGTTTGTCTTGGTCGATGGTTTTTTGAATGAAGGAATAAAGGGTGTCAAAGAGGCATGGAGAAGAGAAAAGAAAAACATATAGCAACGAGAGAAGAATGGAGGGGAAGAGGTTTTCTATGTTATCAAGTGAATTGATCTCATATGCCTTTATATAGGCTTTTCCAAACCATGATATATTATAAAATATCTACTATCTACTGTACTATAGAACAATCAACCCCCCACCACTTTTACTTAAAAAACTCATAACTAAAAACATTAAGGCTAAATTATAGTTTTGCTCTCCATATTTTTAAATTTTTAGATATTTGGTCCCCCTATTTTAAAACTCAGACATTTGGCCCCCTTATTTTAAAAAATCAAATACATTTAGTCTCAAGAGGAATTTTCAGTTTTTATGGCTAATAATCAAAGACATTTGGTCCCTCAATTTTAAAAAATCAAAGACATTTGGTCCCCCAATTTTAAAAAATCAAAGACATTTGGTCCCTTTTGGACTAAATGTATTTGATTTTTTAAAATTGGGGGACCAAATGTCTGAGTTTTATAATAGGGGGACCAAATGTCTGAATTTTTGAAAATAGGGAGACCAAAACTATAATTTAGCCAAACATTAATAAAATATCAACTTAAAGTGTGAGAGAGAGAGTTGGTGTGAGAAAAAGTAAAAGTTAGAGGGAGAGACGCATGAGAGAGAAAAGGGAAAAAGTTGAACCAAATACTAACACTACTATAAATCTATTATCTATCTTTTAACTACTAGCATAAACTTCAAACTAATTATTTAGTGTCTTAAAAAAAGACAAGACTTAATGACTATTTAAAGTAGTAATAAATATTAAAAATACACATGACAAATATTTGTCACTAACACTTAAAAAAAGGACAGATAACTGTCACTGATATAAAAAAAAACAGGTTAAATATTTGTCATTGATAATTATAATTTTTGATCTAGTAAAACTAAGCAACTTAACCACTAGGAAAAATTCCAAAATAACGCGAAAAATATTTGGTCTGTTTTTTCTTTTTTGGACTCAATATTTGGTCTATTTTCTACTATCTACTATCATCTATTAATCTACTAAAACTAATCAATTGAACCACTGGCAAAAATTCGAAAAAACCTTTTTAGTCTCTTAACAAGAAGACTTAATAATTATTTAAAGTATTGATAATTGTGTCTGATATAGGAAAAAATTTGAGATGAATACTTGTTAGTTGTTACTGATAATTATAATTTTTGAAAACTATTATTAAAAAATATAAAGAACACGACGGTACCCGTGCGTATGCACGGGGTATACGGCTAGTTATATTCAAAAGCTATGCAACTAGGAAGGTACGACAGTAAATATTTTGGTCCAATGAGATGCCACCTTCATATTTAAATATATCTTCTAATTGGATATTCATTATTCCTCCGCATCCTTTAGGGCGGTGGCACTACAACAACAACTTGATTTAACTAGCGTCGGGACCGTGCATGGCCGGGGCCAAAGCTTTAGTGAGTACTTAATTGTTGTGATATTAAAATTTGATGGATAAATTAAAAATCAGCACACAAATTAAGGGGAATTTATAATTCAAACATAAATAATAGTCCATGGAAATAAGGTAGCATAGTAATTTATAATTCAAACATAAGTAATTCAAACAGTTAATTTTTTTTTTAAAATCAGCACACAAATGAAATTGATCCATTAAAATATAGATAACAAATGATAATCAAATAACTTTAGTTTAACGCATTATCACATTACATAAGATCTCACAAAACAACACACTACATAACATATTTGAATAGATGAATTTTTTTACGAACACTGAAGTATAAAAAAACACACTACTTAGCATTGAACTTTACATATTTTGTTTTGACTTTGTTTTCACCAAAACAAATTTTGCGCATTCATACAATTAATTTTTTTTTGATATTGAGCATTGAACGTTGAGCATTTGAACGGTTAATTTTTTTGTGAACACTAAAGTATAAAACAACACACAACTTAGCATCAGACTTTACATATTTTGTTTTGATTATTTTTTTCACTAAAACAAATTTTGCGCATTCAAACAGTTAATTTTTTTTCGATATTGAGGACTGAACGTCGAGCATTTAAACGATTAATTTTTTCCAACACTAAAGTATTTCAAAACACACTATTTAGCATCACACTTTACATATTTTTGTCACGAAATTATATTTTTTTTCACCTAACCAAATCGATTACTAAGGCACAAACTTTGTATATTTGAATGTTACAATATATAATTTATGTATTTTCATCTTCACTACTTAGCACAAACTTCACCTAAATTTTAATGTAGTCTTAAAAATGAAAATATGAAGAAAAAAAAGGGTGGGTGAAAATGAAAATATGAAAAAAAAAAAAAAGGGGGTGGGGGGGACAAAAGCTTCATTTAATACATACACATTGTAACATTGTATGAGTAAAGATAAAATTAATTATATATCGTAGAAGTGTGTGACAATGTAAATCATAATTAAAAGTATCATTTTTAATTAACAAACACATTGAAATGGAAGCAATTAGAAAGAAAAGAAGACAACACAATTAGAAAGTGAAAAACGTGGGTATCTTGTAGAGTTGGATGAGAATCACCAATAAAATGGAAGCAACTATACAAAGTTGAAGGAATATGATCTTTAAATTCTTTTTTTCCGAAGCATCTTTAAATTATTTTTTTAAATTCCAGAAAAATATGGTCCTAAAGAATATAAAGAGAAGAAATAAAAAATAAATTGATTTTTAAATCAGTTATCGAGGAACAAACTTTTAGTATTTGATCAGTAATTTCTTCCGAACGGAAAAGTACCCACAAACACACTACTTAGCTCATACTTTACGTATTTTGTCACGAAATTATTTTTTTTAAACAAACTTTCCGTATTTGAACTTTTAAAAATTTTGTCGAACGCTAAGGTAAACCAAAACACACCAAAAAATTAATTTTTGGTATGACCAAACCAATTGTTGAGGAACGAACTCCATGTATTTGTATGTCTAATTTTTTTAATCCTAATTAAAGCACCCAAAACACACTACTTAGCACCATATTTTATTACAAAATTATTATTTTTTTAATAAAATTAATTATCGAGTAACAAACTTTGCGTACTTAAACAATTAAATTTTTTTCCGGATCTTAAAGTACCCCAAACCATACTGTCTAACGTCACACTTCACACAATTTGTCACGAAATTAATACACTTCACACATACTGTCTAACGTCACACTTCACACAATTAAATTTTTTTTATATCTTAAAATACCTTAAAACACACTGTCTAGCGTCACACTTTAGGTAATTTGCCATGAAATTAATTTTCATTTTCATCAATCTAGTTATGAATGAACAAACTTCGCGTATTTAAATAATTTAAATTTTTTTTAGACTCAAAATTACCTAAAGAATCTAAAAAAAAAGAAAATAAAGGGAAAAGAAAGGGAGGGAGCTTGGCGGGAGAGTTGGCACCAAGACTCCCCCGAATTTATATTTTAGGATTACTAACATGCTTGCTTTCTTTATGTGAGGTAGAAGAAGTGGAAATTTTAGTTTTTATAGGGAAAGTTTTGGAGAGAGCATGGTTTTTACATTTTCACCTGTTTGACAAAATCCCTTAAATGCATACTAACATTTTATCATTATATATATATATATATATATATATATATATATATATATATATATATTACTTAGTAATTATTTTTAATTATACAAAAAAAATATAGTTAATTTAATGCACGCACAAAGAAATTTGGGGTCGTTATACCTAGATCTCTCTTTAAGCCGTAAATTACACAATTAAAATAAAATAATTTTTAAAACATGTCCTAATAATTATTTAAAATAAGTGGGGTGTTACATGATGCATGGTTGTAAACCCCCCATGTCCTAATAATTATTTAGAATAAGTGGGGTCCTAATAATTATTTAGAATAAGTGGTATTTCAAACATTTACAAATACAAATTAAGGAAATTCTGTAATAATTTTGGTAGATTTATGAAAGTAAATATTATTTCTCTGAACTATTTGTCGGTCAAGAGTTATTTTTCTTAAGCTTGCTAGACTGAGAGTCTTTTTTTTTTATCAAAACTAGACTAAGAGTCTAAGATTGTGCGCCAATCATGGTTGGAGTTTTTGGGTCGTGACAAACGATATCTCCAAAACATTTTTCTCAATGCACATCGTAATTTTTTTTCTACATAAATCATCCAACATTTTGTTAATTTTTGGTCTTTCTATTCCTAAACAGCATTCTTGAATTTAGTCAGCGATATTTTTTTAGGTAATTATATGAACTAATGAAAACATTGATTCAATCTCGCTCCTCATTGAAATTCATACAGTTTACAGCTAAAAATACTTCTTGTGCAGAAAAACATGCGAAAAATATATTAGCAGCAAAATTGTTATTGATGAAGGGTTTGGATACTTTATATTTATATGACGTAATGGCTAGGAGGAAACCTGCATCATGTGGTCTACGATAGACCAATGTTTGAAAGCACCTCAAAATTTCAACCACGATCGATGTTGGGTCCTCTCCTACAACAAGTAGAAGCTCATGGTCCTCTATATCAACGCGACTGAGATGGTAACTTAATATGTGTCGATTTGACAGTTTTGAGGCACTTGTATTCATTTTTTCTTTTTTTGTCAAACAATCATCGACAAAATCAATCTCAATCGTGTGGGTATGGAAGTTTTGAACTATTTTCAAGTATCGGTCAACCATAAATAGGCATGGCAACGGGGCGGGTCGGGGTGGGTTTGGCATTCCCCGTCCCCGCCCCTACCTCTATCGGGGTCGGGTTTTGCATCCCCAACCCCGTCCCAAACGGGGATGAGTTCCCCGCGGGTACCCGTTTTCGCCACAATTTATAGAAAAAATACAAAAAATATATTTATAATAATTAATAAAATAAAATAATAATAATTATACAACGATAAAATAAAGTTAAAAGTATTAAAATAGATTTTTCTATAGGAAATAGATCAAAATTAAAAATAAACAAAATTTATAAAACAAAATGAATGAGTAAATATGCATATAATAAAATAAAATAATTAATTTATGTTTTGTCGAGCGGGTTCGGGGCGGGGACGGGGTGGGTATCGACATCCCCAAACCCAACCCCGTCCCCAGTCAAAGCAGGTTTTCCCTGTCAAACTCGGGGCGGGGTCGGGTGGGTACCCGCGGGTTCGGGTTATGTTGCCATGCCTAACCATAAACCACACGATTCATGTCAACTACAAGAATAGATGCTATAGATTGAATCTTCATTGTTGTACACCAAAAGTACACAAGCAACAGCAACCATCAACACTACAAGCATATATAATATACCACAATTACAACCCAAATAATTTCTCTTTCTGCAACTGAAAAAAACAGAATGCACTAAAAGAACCAGAAAACAATATGTAGCTAAATCTATTGACCACCAAAGCCGAAGAAGCAACAAATATTGATTGATAAATCTAGTCTAGATAAAAAGTATATAGTGTAGAAAATGATCCAGCGGAAAGGAAACTTTCTTCTGCTTTTAATCAAAAAAATAATCTGAGATTCAAATAAATCAACGTGGTTGTTGCAAACAAGTTTGTGGATGAAACTTACTTTACATGTCCTAAATTAGTTCAGGATGTGCAAACTATATAAATCATATTCCAAACATGTACTTCATACACTTGAAACTCCAAAATCATGGTTTGAATGACAGCTACAATATCCAAGCTTTTTCTAAAAACTTGATTTGGAACTTCCCAAACAGAAGTTCAAAGTTCAAACATTCCAAACAGCAAATGTTGAGAAGGTAAGTGCTCGTCTCTCCCTCACTCATTCATATCGACATCCAACATATTCTAAGGTAGAAAATCGGTAGAAAGGCAAGTAAAGCAAGACAAATCAAATCTAGAAAAATATTTTTTTGCAGTACTAAAAAGTGAAGTACAACGTAATATCCAGTGAAAGAAACTTTTGAACTACAGGAAATATCAGTATTGGTACTGACATATATGTAAAAGAAACCTACTTCTTAATGGGTTTCTTCTTTGAGTTCACATTTGAAGATGGTTGTGGCTTCGGATGCTTTTCGACCTCACTTGGATCCAACCACTTAAGAGGATGGCAGTTGAAAAAGGGCCAATTAGGGACGGTCACCAGTGTGGTGAGAACCACACCACCAGCATATATGAGGATCATTGTCCGGAAAGAAGCCGTAAGATATCCTGTTACGAATGCAGCCGCAGCAAATGCAAGGAGCATTATCTGCATCAATTGCTCTGCTAGCTTTTGCCCTTGCCAATCCATCTAATGAACCAAAAAGTTATAGGAAAAAACTAATCAGCCTACAAGTCCAAGCAGCAACAACAATAGTAATAACAATAACAACTCTACCATTACTTAGATCTAAAGCTATGCTAGAAAATGCACTACATACTAGTAGTTATGATCACCATACCATAAAACACATCTTACACAAAAAATTGTATGAAAATATGAAAGCCATTCAGGAGGTTATATATCTTTCTCAATAATAACACAAGAATCTCTCCTGTCCTCACATGCAAGGTTTTAAATCACGGTCATAATTGTGGTTGCGCTGCGATCATTGATATTGCGAACGAATAAGGCTGATTCGGCCTCAATTGCAGTTGCAGTTCAGTTGTGAAGACATCAAACACTTTGATAATATTTTACATTCAATTTATTAACTGCCAAGCTTAGATATCAGAGAATAGACACAGAACTAACCACAATCCCAATTGAGGTGGGAGACGTGAAGTGTTAAAATGAAAGATAATTTCTGACTGAAATGTTAAAACTCTTGTCACAAATCTTTGGATTACATCTCGGCTTGTGGGGCAATTGAAATCTATGCTCAATGCAATGTAGGCTAAAGTGCTCCCGGGGTCCCTTATCTTTATTTAAAGTAACGATTAAAGTGCTCCCGGAAAAGGATTTATGTGTCAAAAATTTGAAAGATAAAGGACAAAAAAAAGACAAGGACCGGGAGCACGGAGCACTTTAGCCATGCAATGTCTGTTGCTGAGCCAAAAAAAACTAATTTATACTCTATACCTAAAATTCACAAAAGAGTTGCCCGGGGATGGGGGAGATTTTCGTTCAGATTCACCAAAACACAGTAACACTCACTGTAAAAATTGGCAATCTCAGTGTCCCCAAAACAAACGCCAAAGTTCAATGGAAAATTGATATGATTAGATCATACAGTCATACAGATACAACCTCATGTAGTTTTCAGAAATTAGGGTTTCTGGCAATCAGGTAACCTAAAAAAGCAAAATGTATAAATTGCCGCTCATCGTACGAGTAATTGTCATTCTAAGCGTCAAAAGAAAAATCTTTATGCATAATATTATCCAGAATAGTGAAATGGAAAATCAAGAGAAAAAGAAAGAAGTTTCGTACCTTTGAGAGATAGGAACGGAACGGTAATTGGGATGGAGCTGGTTGGTGACTTGTGTCGATCGAATGCGAAAATAGACCAATGCAAGCAGCGTCCACAGCGAGCAAAACCCCTTTTGGCAGTGGCAAAGTTGCAACGGGTTTTTTTATGTTTGGATCCCGTTATTGTATGACAAGCTTTGCTGACGGGGCATCAATTGATTGGTTAACCCAACAAAATATTGAGACTCTAGATAAGTTGATGTGGCATCGACTGAATGGTTTACTGATTTTTTTTTTGTTTTTGACAAAGTGGTTCAGTGATCTTGATGAGTCAACTATTAATAATAAGGAGATCACTAATCTGCTACAGCCTCCTCCGTATCAAATTATAAAAGTAAAGACCCATTTGAGTCCCCGACAATTTTTTCATAGGACAAATTGGTCTCTGACAATTTTTTGGGACAAATAAGTCCCTGACATTTTCAAAACGGGGACAAATGAGTCCCTGACAAGGGGACTAATATGTCACTGTTTTGAAAATGTCAGGGACTTCTTTGTCGCAAAAAATTGTAATGGACCAATTTGTCTTGTCAAAAAATTGTCAAGGGACGAAAATGGGTCTTTACTCAATTATAAAATATATAGGATATATACTACTAGTGTTGAAGGTTTGTGGTGATTTGTTCTTAGGAAGCTATGGATATATCCTATGGTGATATTATAAAGTACTACCTCCGTCTCCGTCCCATATTATGTGTCATTTTGGGTCATTTCATACGAATTAAGAAAAGTAGTTAATTTTGTATGAGAAATAAATTATGAGTTAGTTTACCAAATTAACCTTCATTAATAACATTGGAAAGATAAATTAGTAGAAGTACAAGAAGAGATATTATTAAATAATGAAGGGTATGAAAGGAAAATGAATATTAATGTTTTATTGGTATTTTAAAAAGTCATGTATTATGGTAAACTAACTCATAATATTAATGAAGGGTATGAAAGGAAAATGAATATTAATGAAGGGTATGTTTTATTGGTATTTTAAAAAGTCGGGGCATGACAAGTTTCGGGGGTTTGGTGAGTGAGAGGCACCTATTTGTAGGTGATTTTAGGCATAAAAGATGAGAGAGAAAGAGAGAGAGAGAGAGAGAGAGAGAGAGAGAGAGAGAGAGTGTAGAAAAATATGGAGAGAACAATATGAGAGAGAAAATGAGAGATGAGAGAGATAGAGATGAAAACACCTGTCTTTTCTCGCTCTCAAGGTAGAGAATCCATACCCTTGGGGAGAGATCCTAATAGGACTTTCTTGATGGGATTTTATGGATTCTGGGTAACTCCAATGCTGCAACTATGGCCCTGAATCCTGATGCATGGTATCTCTCTTTATTGTGATATGGGAGTGACTCAAGTTGCTTGTTATTCAGGTTCCCTTTATGTTTTGAATCTAATTAAAGGAGATCAAGATTGCTATAGGTTTGGAAATGTGTTTATTATTGTTAGATGTATGATCAATATGCTGGTTGCTTGACAAAAATGGGGGCTACAGGGATTTGATTTCGTTGGTGGTTCTTACTACCCCTCCAGTAGAGTTACATTCTTTATAATGGCTGATGTCATGGGTGTTTCCTTAGTCGGGATTTTGGTCTTATTTTTCTCTTCTTTTGGTTCTTGCTTTTACCATTTGTAAAAACATTTTGTGGTTTAGACTAAGGGAGAAAATCAAACTTTCCCATGGAATAGAACACATGAAGCCACCAAACCTAACATCCTTGATTCGCAAATCGCTCAGACTTGGATGCAAGAAACCAGTGAGAAACACTGGTGTTGAGGAGAGCACCTATGATCTGGTAACTTAACAACAAAGGAATCTGATTCAACCAAACCACGAGATCAAGTTATGTGAATACCATGAAACATGTCCCATTTTTTTTTTTTCGATAAGCTGAAACATGTCCCATAATTTCGGTTCGCAAGATAGAACAGAGGCCCACCACCCAATGCCATTAATATCAAGAAAACTACTATGTCAAAACCAAGGATATAAAAAAAGTATTCGGGTTGTCAAAAAAGAAGAGTATTCGGATACGTCACTAATTCAATGAATGTAGAAAAAAAAACATTTTTTTCAAATAAAAGTATTAAATAAGGAAAACATTAGGCGTTTCAACCACTCTCAAGATCCTATAATTTTTATACGGGTTTAACACGTGAATGGTAGAATCTGAAGAAACGTTTTATATTTCTTTCGCTCGTGACATCATAATCATAATCATAATAACTAAATGGCTATCGATTGATTAAAGAAGCTAGCTATGTCTTGTAGAACCACGTGGGCATTAAAACGAAAAAATATAGACATTCGAACGAGCCCAACGTGTAATGAAGATAATACAAACTCAATGTCCGTCACTTCCTCTATATTGCAACTCAACTATAGAGTGCAACAAATAACAAGGAACAGCAAGAGGGTAGCTTACTGAACGTGCACTTTGGACACACCAAAATACAAATCGAATTGGTATGTTGACTTGCGTTGTACAAAGATTAGTAGTGCACCGTATTTAGAAAACCCAATTAAAGCAGTGCTTTTTGCAAAAAAAAAAAACTAAAATCAAATAAACAAGTTACTTTCAAACAATAAAACAAAGAAACATGAACAAAAATGGGATTGATCCAAATATTTTTTTATGATAAAATTTATCTGCAGCAGAGTAATCTTGTTCAATTAAACTGCAACTTATTGTTCGTTCAACAAACTAAACTAAACATATCAAATCATTTTTAAAAACCGATTCAATCGATGATTGACTTTTTCAAGCATTGCTTTTCACAATTAAATTTCGGCAGCTGAGTCAATTATACTGCAAATTGATGTTGGCTCACTAATTAAACTGATCAAATCATTATTAAAAACTGATTCAGTCTTCCATTCAATTATTCAAACATTGCGTTTCACAAATCACAAAACATGCTGCATCAGTCATCAGTCAGAAGGAAATGACACACAAGGAGAATTCATGTATAACAACAGGTGAAATCCAGAAAAGCCACCATTCTAGAGACACAGACGAGGAGGATATATATAGGAAAAAAACAAACACTTCGCAGGTTTTCTTTCAACTAAAGCGTCGGCATCACAACTGGATAAATAAAACTTAAATAAATCATAGGATTACCATCATAAAATTTTTCAAGTAAAAGAGTCAACCAATAGCATCTAAAACAATAATTGCTGTTCAAGTTTCGAAAACAGCTCATGACAAACATAAAGGGAAAACACAACAAAACTGACATAATCTAGGAATGCAGGGCTTCAACAATTAGCTTCGATAGCAAATTATGAGGAAGCACCACTACGAAGAGCCTGAGACTTCTTCTTGCTCGTGGCCAATTGGGTCTCAGCCTACAAGAATAACAACAAATAAGCATTTCATGCAGAACAAAAAGAAATCAAATAATTACAGAATTATGATCAATCAATACCTCTTTCTGAACAGGCTCTTCCTTCTCAGACAATATCAGCTCAATGTGGCAGGGAGATGACATGTAGGCTGCCAAAAAACAATAATCAATATATGCATGTAATCACAATCCATCAATAAAAGATTAAAAAAATCAACATACGATTGATTCTTCCATGCGCTCTGTAGGTGCGGCGCCTTTGCTTTTGAGCTTGATTAACCTGGATATGAGAGATGTAGAGAGCATCCACATCCAAACCTTTCACCTGGAAAGAAGCAATAAAGTGAAAAATCAGTAAAGAGTTGATTTGAAATACTAAATTGCGAATCAAACATGCAACAACAAAAAAGATAATGTCATCCAGTGAATTCAGATGCATGACATACTTCAGCATTGCTCTCAGCATTCTTGAGCAAATCAAGGATGAATTTAGCTGATTTGACGGGCCAGCGTCCCTGGCCATTAGAATGTCTGTTTTTAGCTTGGGCTGTCCTTCCAACTCCACGGCAAAAGCGGCGGAAAGGAATTGCCTGTTTGTGAGCCAAAACATCTTCAAGGTATCTTTTGGCTTTAACCAGGGGCAACTTCCGGATAGCAAACGCTGTCTCCCTAGTGTTCTGCAAAGGACAATTTAAACACAAAATCTCAAGTCTCGAAAAATCATAACAAACAAAAGTGGATGGATCTTTAAGAACTCTGGTAAACAAAATGTAAATGCATATCAGCTCAGCTCAGAAGATTTAGAAAGGGACGCAAAAGGAGACAGTATTTAAAAAGAGAAATAAAAATTAGTCAGTTTATCACTACCATTACAAATCACAACCAAAGAAAAGAGATTCATTCAAAAACAAGTGAAATTATAAACCGTGAAGATTACCAAGGTTGGTACACAGAGACAACAGACCACTAATTTAAGTATAAAGACACGAAGCATCATCTAAGAAATGCATACGAAAATCCAATTCAATTCTAAAACTTAGCAATCTCATGAGAAAGTCAATCACAACGATAAATGACCAAAAATTGACATAAGCAAGTACCTTAAAATGAACTCTAAGGTCGGCGCCTCTAGCTTTGGTGGCTGCAGTTACATAGCACAATGGTGAATTAGGTTAAGTTAACCCAAAATCAACACATCAATAGAAGGATTCGTTAAGCGAAAAAAATTACGATACACAAACAATGATTCTACCCAAAAAAAATGGAAATCTCATCTTATGAATATATCAAGTTAAGAAAGCGAAAGGGAACTTACACTTGGTGGGATTGTCGGGTTCTCTGGAGTACTTCACCTGAGAAAAAGAGGAAACAGATGAGTGAAATGAGATCTGAAATCGAAGTAGGGAAAGAAGTTTAGGTTAGTTACTACCATGGCTGCTTGACTACTTCTTCCGACGCACACGGCCAAGGGAGGGAGCAGATTAGGGTTTTGAGAACGAAGATTCGCAATATAAAAGGGTATGCTATTTCATGTAAGATGCAAGTTAGAAGATGGGTCTGATTTGGGCCTGCCAGGTTGACCCGTCCTATATAGCCTTTTCTTTTCCCACTCCCCCCTCTTTATTCTCCCACTCCCCCTAACCATGTGAAATACTAAAGAAGGATCATTTATTGTACAAAAAGAAATGTAAGAAATATGGTGGTTTTTCACAAAGTGCAAATGAGTGGTTTTTCACTAATTGCGATATGTTCACTTCATACTTTTAAATATTTTTTCAAAATAGTTTAAATTCTTTTTAGTTTTAAATCTATGTATATAATTTAATTTAATGGATGGATTGGATATCTATCTGTTAGAAATTCTAAACAGGTGAGTTGGATCGATTTTCTTGGATGGATAATAATGAATTGGATACTTTTACTATCCATTTCTAATGAATTTTTAATGAACAATGGATGGTTTTTATCCATCTATTATTTCCAATCCAATATTCATCCAATCCATTGATTTGGCACTTGTACTCCACGCTCTCCCATCTTGAACCCTTACTACTACTCTTCACCCACGCTATCTCCACCTTCTCATCAATACATACCAAAATTTTATAAGGTTTGTTTTCCCCCCTGTTCACCATCTTTGAACAAAATTACTATGTTCTTTTTTTGTCCCAAATCAGTCTCTTAACTTAATTTAAAGTAATGATTTAGTCATTTATCTTTTTTTGTTCCAAATCAGTCCTTTATGTTTTAAATTTTAAGCACATCAACCATTTTCCGTTAATCTCCATCTAACTCCGTTAAAAAAATCCTAATCATCATTTAAGTCTTTTTTTTTTGCTTATGTGGCATTATTTATTTGCTGATTTATAATTTTAATTAAATTTGATTAAAAATAATTAAAGAGTCTGAGTTTTCTAAAATATGGGTTTATCTCCATCTTCTTCTCATCTCATCCCTAAAGGACCAAATCGTTTTGCTTCAACCCAGGAATTCGTTTTGTTTTTAGGGTTGGATTTCGAGAGAGATTGCAGCGTTTCTGAATCTGAGGGAGGCGAGAAAGAAGAAGACGTGAAATCTGATGGAGGTGTTGCATTTTCATTGAGTTCGATTTGGGTTTTTAGGGTTTGATTTTGATTTCATTCCAATTCTATAACCATTTCGTTCCGGTAATCATTGCGTTTTCATAACCATTTTGTTCCAGCAAATACTTCAGATATGTTCTTCATCTTCCCAGATCTGTTCTTCAGAATCTACATGTCTTTTACGATTTCATTTCGTTTTTGAAGATTGATTATGAAACAAATATGAAACAGATCTGAAACAACTAGATGCGAAACAGATTTGAAGATTGAAGATTTCGTTTTTGATTTTGTTTCGTTTCGATTTTGATCTCATTTTTGAAGATTGATTTTGTTAAAACATATGTTAAAACAGATGTGAAATGATTCTGAATCGATTTTAGAACTGAAGATGATGATGATGATTTCAGTTGGAGTTGAAGAACGTGAATAGAACTCCATTGCTGCAAACGTGAATGTTGAAGAAGAAGATGATTCTCAGATTTTTTTTAAATAAAACTAAATTTAAAATGACATGGATTTACACTAAATAATCCACATAAGCATAAATTGTGACACATCAGCACTATAATAGCCACATAGGTTTTTTTAAACGGAGTTAGATGGAGGCTAACGGAAAAGGGAGACGATGCTAAAAATTTAAAACATAAATGACTGATTTGAGACAAAAAAAAGATAAAGGACTAAATCATTACTTTAAATTAAGTTAAGGGACCCCTGGAGCATTTTAGCATTTTTATCCATCTTTTATTTCCAATCCAATATTCATGCAATCCATTGATTTGGCACCTGTACTCCACGCTCTCCCTAACCTCGATCTCTTCACCACCCATCTTGAACCCTTTTTACTCTTCACCCACGCTATCTCCACCTTCTCATCAATACATACCAAAATTTTATAAGGTTTGTTAGTCCCCGCTAATCACCATCTTTGAACAAAATTACTATGTTCTTTTTTTGTGTTTTAGTTCGATTGAGTACCTTAGTACCGAAATTGTTTGGTTCGAAAGTATTGAGTGTGTTAAAATTTGAATTTACAAGTGTAATTTTGTTCAACACACTCAGTCCCTTGGAACTTGATGGTGAGTGTAATTTTGTTTAACACACTCGGTCCCTTTGTACCGGATGGTTTCGGTACTAAGATACCATACATGTATTCTGGGAATTGCATTAGAGACTTTAAAAACCAAGGTTTGAGTGTGTCAAGTTGTAAACGCCTCCCTTTGCCCATCTGGTACCTTGGTACCGAACAATTTTAGTACTTTGGCACCAGCCGTGTATCAGATTTTGCAAAATTGTGTTTTAAGAGCTTTTTTTATGTTTAACAAGTTTGGATGGAAGAGGATTGTTCAAGCGGGCCAATACATTTTGTAGCTAGTGACTCCTTGGTTTAAGGCCCATTTGTTACAGATTAAAAAATAAGTGATTTTGATGTTAAATAATTTAGAGCACGTTTGTTACGTTCTTTAAAAAAAATTACTTTTTTTTTAAAAAAAAAAATCACTTATGACAACATGCTGACTGTTTGTTACAGATTCTTAAAAAAATGAAAAACTGAAAATAATCTAAAAACTACTTCATATGAGAAGCTGTTTTGAGTAGTTTCTCATAAAAATCAGCTTTTTAAGAAAGTTTTTTTTTAAAAATAAATGATTTTTAGTATGTTATACAAACACAAAACAACTTCTCATTTTCTTTAAAATCTTTAAAAATTAAGCTCTAAATTATTTAACAACAAAATCACTTAATTTTTGATCTGTAACGAATAGACCATTAGAGATTAGTTTTTAGAGATTTAAAAAAATAGAAGTTGTTTTGTGTTTGCGTAGCATAATGAAAATCACTTTTTTTAATAAAATCATTCTTTAGAAAATAATTTTTATAATAATCTACTCAAAACAGATTCTAGCTTGAAGTAGATTTAAATTACTTTCAGATTCTCATTTTTTCAAAAAGTTCTAACAAACGAATAGAAAACTTTTTAAAGTGATTATTTTAATAAAAAAGTGATTATTTTTAAAAAAAAACTATAACAAACGGGCTCTTGTTCTATTGACGTTACTAGTTCTTTCACAACTCAGAAGATACCCGTTATTTTGTAGTTTTTTCCAACACACTTGATTTTTTAGTAATCTAAATTTCACTTTTGATCATTTATATTTGGCTTTGTAATTTTAGAAGCATAAGATGTTATTTGCTTGGATATTTTACCTTGAGAATTTATGATTAAATTGTAAAAAATTTATACTATGAATTGAAAGACAATTGAGTTTGAGTTTTTTTTTGGTGAACAAAGGAAAGGAAAAGAAAAGAAAAGGGCAGAAACGGAATACTAGCTTCTCAAGTACATTTCCCTACTTGCATCACGCGCCAGTATGCTAACCAGGCCAGGAACAGGACAGTCAAAAGTGCTCCAAGTACTATTGCTTTGAGCTCTCAGCTTTGCGAGAAGATCTGCAGCAGCACTCCCTTCCCTCCAACTGTGAATCACTCTAACCTCCCAGTTTCTCATCAACAAATCCTTGATATTCTGAAGCAACACAGCGTAAGCATGAAATTGGTTGCACTTTCTCCCAATCAGATCGATTGCCATCTTCGAATCACTATAGCACACCAGTAAACAAATACCCAAATCCCATGCCAGCGAGAGACCTCTATGAATCACCGTAAGCTCAGCTTGAAGGATCTCCGAGTAACCCAAATTTCCAGCGAAACCGATTACCCAGGCACCGTCACCACGTCGGAGGAGACCTCCAAAACCTGATCTACCCGGATTTCCAAGGGAGCTGCCGTCGACATTGAGGACGATAACGTATTCCCTCGATGGATGCCAAGAAGTCGATCGAACAGGACGATGACTGCGAGAACAACCGTCAGAAGCAGTAATCAAATTCGCCAAGTAAGTGATCTCCTGCTTCAATTTAAATTGCGGGATATCTTCATTAGCTAAAATATGAGAATTCCTCTTCCTCCACAACCACCAAATTCCTGCAACAAAAAAAATGAGACGTATGGGAATTTACTCTGTGACGGAGCCACTCGCCCACACTAGCGTTAGAATAAAAGTTAACATCTGTGAAGCCCAAGGATGTCCACAGACACTGAGAATGCGGACAGTCACGCAGGGCGTGGAGCACAACTTCAGAGGCATACTAGCAACGGGGACAAGTAGGAGCGGATAACATCTTTCTATGGTGAAGGACATCCGCCGTAGGGAGGGAGTTGTGACAAGCTAACCACAAGAGGACTTTGATATTCTCTGGGATAGGAGACTTCCATATCCAATTCCAATCAGAGTAGTTCGAGGAATGGGGAAAGATACGGTTTAGAAGCCCGGAGTAACCGCCGTGAGCCGAGTATGTTCTGTCTAAATTATTCGTCCAACTGAAGCAGTCCGGAACAAGCGGGTTCAACTGAGCAGGTAAATCAGTTATATAGTTTCTTATCTGATTAGGCATATATGATAGAGACAATCAAAGTTCCAGGCTCCTTCTTGAATAATGTTTTTGATGTTTAACTGAGAGTCGTGAATGTCAACATAAGGAAGGTGACTGCTAATGTTACCGAAAGGAGTCCAAGGAACATACCAAATAGAGCTGTCGTCATTTCCAATTTTAAACTTATAACCCTCCTGGAGCTCTAACCGAGCTTTACTGATAGAATTCCAAATAGGAGACCCATTGGATTTGCTAGTGTATAAAAACTTGTCATTCACTATGTATTTATCGCTTATCACATCCACCTAAAGCTTATCTGTTTTCTGTTGGATATCCCAAACAAGCTTGCCAGGGAGAGCCGTATTAGCTTCTCTAGATCTCCTAATACCGAGCCCTCCCTGATTCTTAGGTTTGGTTATAGTGTTCCAACCAATAAGATGCAACCCCTTATCAGAAGTTCCTTTCCAGATAAAGTCCCTAGTGATTTTATCAATTTGGTCACAAATGGCTTAAGGAAGCCAAGTAATCTGCATATAATAGGTAGGGATGGAATTCAGAACTGACTTAGCAAGAGTAATGTGTCCCGCCTTATTGAGTAACCTATTTTTCCACGCAGACAGTCTTCCTTGAACCTTATTAAGGATGAAATGAAAATCCTCCTTCTTAACTCTTCCTTTAAGCATGGGAAACCCAAGATACTTGTCTAGAGAGTTACAGTTTTTGATAGCCGTGATAGAAGTAAGCTTGTTGATTTTACTTCTAGGAACCCCGGCCGAGAAGAGAGCTCTAGACTTTTGGGGATTCACATTCAGACCAGACACGGCTCCAAATTTGATAAATAGGTCATCCATAAATCTAGCTTGTTTAGCACTAGCTTTAGTAAAAAGAAGCACATCATCAGCAAAAAACAAGTGAGAAAGGAGGGGACCTTTTTTTGAAATTCTAACCGGCTTCCAATGGTTATCCTCCACAGCTTCCCGAATGGCATGAGAAAGCTTTTCCATGCAAATAACAAACAAATAAGGAGAAAGCGGGTCTCCTTGCCGAAGCCCCCTAGTAGGAGTAAAAGGAGGCAGCCTCTTCCCCTAGTTTGAGTTTTATATGATCTAATTATTAAATTGTAGAATTTTTTCGGCTATTTAAAAGTGTTGAAATATTACAAGAAATGTAGTTTTTTTTTGTATACTTTAGAAAATTAACATTTTAGTGCATGGTCTGTGAACCCAAACCCAACCAACCCATCTAATATCAGACTGGTTTTGATTCGAATTTTGGAGAAAAGGCGTAAAATTCGAACTAACCCAAATCGAGCAATTGTAATTGGTTTGGACAACGGATTTGGCCAAATCTGAACCAAACCAATCAGTGAAAACCCTTAATAACGGTCTTACGAAAGTAGGACACTGTTCACAAAAAGTCAAATCTTCAGATTGACAACACCCAATATTTGCCAAAGCACCTGCATAACGATTAGCCTCTTTGAATATGCTAACAAAACGGACCTCCCAAGGCAATTTTAGTAGCTTATGGATCTCTCTAACAATATTCCTCCCCGATAGGCGTCCACTCTCCAAACCAATGATTACATGATAAGCCACCTGGCATCCACCTGCACCACCACCCTACTCCAACCCTTAGAGCGAACAAGTTGTAAGCCAATAAAAACACCCCAAAGCTCAGCAGCAAAAGGGTCATAGAACCCAATAAATTTAGAAAAACTTGTGATCCAAGCACTATTAGAGTTTCTCACTAGACCACCACAACCAATAACCTTAGAAGAAGCCTTAAGGACCCATCACAATTAAGACATACCCAACCATCATCAGGGGGGATCCCACCCAACACTAACATACTGCATGACACTATCTTGCACCGACCAAAAAGCAATCATTGCAGCCTGGTACTCCTTCACACAATTAGAAACCACGCCACATGGTCTAAAAGGACGAATATATGACACACTATGTTCTTCTTTATTTTTCCAACTCCAAAGTAGATGACATCCCACGGCCCAATGTGATGGCCACTCAACACTATCTCTATTCCAACCGGCTTTCATCAAATAAAAATAGAGTCATTGCATCAAATCACCACCAAATAAAGCACTTCAGTCTTCGGCTTTAACTAAACCCAACCACAAATTCAAAGAACGGGGGCAATCACATAACACATGCAAAGTTGATTATGTAACAGTACCGCAATGGAAACAAAAGGAATTACCCATCCCCATTGCATTCTTCCTTGAATAAGTCAAGAGTCTGTCGTGCACCCAAAGCCAAACAAAGGCTCAAACCCTCTCAGGAGCTCGAATCTTCCAAACTTTAGCCCAAAGAGGATTAATTGGCATCACACCATAATTCAAAATTAGATCAAAATCGCTAATAATAGAGAACTCATCGAGACTGTTACCTGACCACAAACTCAAATCATCACCATAATCCAAATTTGGAGATAGTAAGGCATGGATTCTGAAGGGAAAACCCGAAGGAATATAAGGTTCTAAACACCGAAGATCCCACAAGCCATCGGTTCCAACAAGATCAGAAGACCCTAAGATCAACAGGCCCATTAGAAATATGAGCCAAAAAATCAGAAAGTTTTATGCCAGGAGATCCTTTTTTTTTGTTTTTTGGTGTATTGATTTCCATATCTTTTTGGTATAAACCGTATATCCTCTACGCACAACTATAGAGATTAATGTTTCGAGCAGGATAAGACCACACATATGTAGCCCTTTACTTGGACTATTGCGGAAAATTTCACAAAATATTAAGTACTACTAATAAAATCTTAAAGTTTTGATATATAGTTTAAAAAATAAATAGTGGATGAGTTTTTTTTATAAAGTAGATGAGGTTTTAGTTTAAAGAATAAATTAATAAAAGATTTTTTTAATAAATAAATCACTCAACAAGTGTTTATTCCCGGATTTATTCTTGGAGGAGATGGTGATTGGGCAAACTTCCATGCGACAACTCCATGAGTCGAGGATCATGATGTACAGGCAGGTTGGTATTGATTCGCCGTTCAGTTCTCGTTTTCTAAACACACATTGTGCATTAACATGTGAAATAGTAGTTTCACCTTTCAACATTCAACCCTCCCCAGTCAAAAATATTCTCAGGTAAACGCGGACCTTGATTTCAATACTCATTTTCAGTTTCCCCTATTCCCTTGTTCACGAAGTCTTCCACACCGCTTTTCCGATTTCTGCGCGAAAAAAATACAATAATCGAAAGTAGCTAACACTTGCTAATCAAGTTATTATTCTGATAAAAATAAATATTCCCAACCTCCAAACCACGCAATGCATCTCGAGCTGATATTTCCTTTAACAGCTTCAGTAGCATTAGCTGATCTATTAACAACATTTCATTGCCAGTGAAAAAATTGAAAAAAATAAAATGTTTGGATTTGGAAAATTGGTTACTTCATTCATTTTGGCACTCTTACTTCTCATTCCGTGTTCAATTTTGATAGGGACACTCGACATTCGATCTTATTATCATTCATTGCCAATGTTAAAATCACCGGCGGTTATTGCAATTGCTCCGTGCACCGCGGAAACTCCTCTCAGGGTTTACATGTACGATCTCCCTCGCCGGTTTAACGTCGACATGATCAATCGCAGCAATATGACGGAATCACCGGTGACAGCCGTGGATTTTCCGATCTGGCCTAATAATTCCGGTGTGGGGAAGCAGCACAGCGTGGAGTATTGGATGATGGGATCGCTTATCGACGGTGGTGGTAATGGAAGTGAAGCAATAAGGGTTTCGGATCCGGAGATTGCTGACGTGTTCTTCGTGCCGTTTTTTTCTTCGCTCAGTTTTAATACTCATGGTCGTCACATGAGGGATCCGGAAACGCAGATTGATCGACAATTACAGGTACTTGATTCACAGTTCAGTTTTTTTTTTGGTTGCGATTCTTTAGTTCTTTAAATATCATTCAATATGCAATGAGACTTCTTGCTATAATTTTTGTAGGATAGGACGCTGGGAACTGATTTGTTTGCTACTTTTTGTTTTAGCTTTTGCAATTCTAAAATCCCGGCCATTTGTCGCTTTTGAAAAAGGCTAGTACTTGAAAATTATGCTTTCGAAGTTGTGTTTTTCACTTTTGTCATGATTAGCTATGTTTACAGAATTTATTTTTGAGTCTATGAAAAATAGCTTATAGAGATAAATAAGTTTTTATGTTATTTCATAATTTATTGATCGGAGGGGAGAACCACACGGGCCGGTAAAACCGGGTACTCGTGGCCAGTCAGGTTCTCCAGTGTAGATTAGTAAAGTCAGTGGAAACTGCGCACCAAAAACATGGTAACAAAAAAAAAGTTGTATCTCCATAAGCTCTTTTTTCGTAAACTACCTTGACAAACTTATGAATAATACATAAAAACTTATTTATTTGCATAAACTGTTTTTCATAAGCTCAAATATAAGCTCTTCCAAACAGGGCCTAAATCTTAAACAAACACACTTATGCATATCAGTCAGTGTTGTCATTCGCTGAATGTGAAAAGGAGTCGTTTGCTCAAATTCCGCACACTATTGCTGCTATTTATCATAGACAGTATACGATAGCGATTAGTCATTTGATATCACTTATTAAAGAAAAAAGAGATGGTATTTTGTAAGTGCAAGGTCAACCAGCCTTGCATAGAAGTTGCTTCTATATTTTTCTGAGAATGTGCATTAAAAGTTCTATAATTGGGTATCCATGGAATTCGAATTATTGATTTGAATTAAGTTTGAGGTGTAATTTTTCCATGTATGCTTTTTTATATGTTGGATTTATGTTGCTAGTGTTTAAACATGGCTTGTTTTCTTGTTCAGGTTGATTTGATAGAGATGTTAAGGAAATCCAAGTACTGGCAAAGGTCTGGAGGTAGAGACCATGTATTTCCTATGACACATCCCAATGCCTTTAGGTTCCTGCGGGATCAAGTGAATGAGTCTATTCAGGTTGTTGTTGATTTTGCCCGTTACCCCAAAGGCGTTTCTAATTTGAACAAAGATGTAGTGTCCCCATATGTACATGTTGTGAATTCTTATATGAATGACGAGCCTCAAGATCCGTATGAGTCTCGTACCGCTCTGCTTTTTTTCAGAGGGGGGACACACCGTAAGGATGTATGTCTTGCTGAAATTTAATTGAAATATTAATATTGAGTTCCTTAAATTTCCAAGCAACTTGATTTTTGTGGTCTGTGATGTTTGCAGAATGGGAAAGTCCGTGCTAAACTAACAAAGATATTAGCTGGTTATGATAATGTTCACTATGAACAAAGTCTTGCTACAGGAGAAAACATAAAATTGGTATGCGTTGTCGTTTAACTTATACTGTTTTTCACTTATATTTAGTTGGAAAATTCGTGGCTAACCATCTCTTATAGTTAAAAGGCCATTTTTGCAATTATTTTTCTTCCTCGCTGTCAGTCAAAGGAGCCGGAATTTTGATAACAGGAAAAAAATATTTGGTGACTTGAACCACAGTTCCTGATCAATGATCAGTTGCTCTTCTTTTAAATTGTCTTCGACTTGCATTCTGACACTGGGATGCTATTTACCTTTTATGAACAAAATGAAATGTTTTGGAAGCACGGGAACTTTCTTTATTGTGTTTTCAGCTAATACCATCAAGCCAGAAGATAATATTTTTGTTTGTGAAAGAGTAGTTGTATGTCTAAGCATTTAGATTTTTTCCGTTACCACTGAAAACATTTATATGTTAACCTGTTTAAGCATGCACAATTTTAAGGGAGCATAGATCTCAAAAGTTTCTTCATTCTTTATTCAGATAAGTCTTTGCAGTGGGAGAATAATCATGGTCAACTTTTATTCTTTTGTTCCTTTGCTAGTCTTTCCTTGTTTTGTTGTTCTTTTGCCTGATAATGACAAGACCATTTAATCCATCAACGCTCTGCTTCTGTTATAACAGTCATCTAAAGGGATGCGTTCATCAAAATTCTGTTTGCATCCAGCAGGAGACACCCCTTCCTCATGTCGCCTTTTTGACGCGATTGTGAGTCACTGTGTTCCTGTTATTGTGAGTGATCAAATTGAACTCCCATTTGAGAATGAGATTGACTACTCTCAGTTCTCAGTGTTCTTCTCTTTCAATGAAGCATTGGAGCCAGGGTACATGATCAATCAGCTTGAAAGGCTTCCAAAGCAGAAATGGACTGAAATGTGGAGGCAGCTTAAAAACATCTCCCATCATTATGAATTCCAGTATCCACCAAAAAGGGAAGATGCTATTAACATGCTGTGGAGACAGATCAAGCACAAGCTTCCAGTGATCCAACGATCTGTTCATAGAAGTTGGAGGCTAAAAATCCCAGATTGGTGGAAGAGATGACTCTCAGATTGCTGATGTCTGTTCATCGACCTTGTACATTTGCTCTTCAGTTACAGCGGCAGCCCTGAAAGGGATGAATATATTGATACGACCACTTCCAAATTAGAATTTTACAAAATAAAGATTTTGATAGCGTTTTAACATGTGATCTGTTCATAGAAGTTGGAGGCTTAAAATCCCAGATTGGTGGAAGAGATGATTCTGAGATTGCTGATATCTGTTCATCGACCTGGCATTTTCACATCACCTGGATTGGAAGCATGATGTTCATCTACATTCTCTATGCTGACCAAGATTCTATGATTTTGTGGTTTCTCAAAGTGCGATTGTTGCTTCCTTTCTGATGGTTTTGGGAGAATCTGGACTCTAGTTGTGCAAGTGAGAAGATATGCTCTCAGGATTTATGAAAAAGCCAAAGGCTGTACAGATGGCAATTGAAAATGGTCATTTGAGGATTACTGCAATTACTGCAAGACTGATAAAGTTCTGTAAGTAGAGGAGGGAAAAAGACTTGAAGAAAGAGATTTCAATTGTTTACTCTGTCATTCTCAGGTTCACCCAATTAGTTTATACACACTTCATGTTATTGAAAGATACTCATAAATTTCTTTAAATTTGCTTACGGAATTCAATTTCTATATGATTCTTGTTGGTTGCGAAGATTTTTAAGCTAATATGGAGCTTAAGAAGGGAACTTATTTCACTCTAAATTCACATATGACAAATGTTAGAGAAAAGTTCTACATGATCTACCAATTAAGGATCACATACAAACATCAAATCCATGCATTCAAATTTAGCACTCGAAGTTGTCAAAAAAAAAATAGCACTCGAATTAATAGCCAATTTTCATCGTCGTTAATTCTTAATTATTGTTTCAGTAAAACCATGTTTTCTCCAATTTCCTTGCTGAGATAATGATCTACCAATAGTCGGAGTTTGTCAAAACCACTCGTGGAAGTGGTCAATGGCAGCCTGGTAGGGATATGGATTCCCATCAAAACGGTTATGGATTCTCTACTCTGAGGGCAGGAAAACGCCACTGCCTTTGTCTCTATCTCTCTCATATTTTTCCTCTATATTTTTCTATATTCTCTCTCATCTTTTATGCCTAAAATCACCTAAAGATAGATGCATTTTCCAGCCATCAAGGTAGATACTCTATTTCCCACCAAAACATTTCCACACTCATGTCAATAATAAATTAATAATTTTAGCAGCAATAATAATATCAGAGAGCAAAAACTGAACTCTTGAGGATGATTAGGATGGCACAGAATGAGCATTTTTGAAACTGATTTGAATTTTGTGACTTTTGCTTATATTTGAGGTTACCGGATTATGATCATTTTATTAGTGCATCAATGGTCGGGGAGATGTTAAGAGGTTTAGCTAGCAAGCCTTTTCTGAATACAATCTATTCCCGCCATTTCATTTTATTTGTCGATTAAGGATATGTGTGATCTTATGAAAATGATTAGTTATGTTAATTTTCAAGATTTAAAAATCTTTTTTTAACTGTGATAGCATTGTTACAACTTACAACCAGAGGCGGCACTTAATAGGAGCGGAGGGGAGCCACGGCATCCCCTAAATTTCTGACCTTTTTTTTTTAAACTCTTCCAAAACGACGTCGTTTTGGGTTAAACTTAAAATTAAAAAATACAAAACCCCACAAACACGCATCAGTTCACTTCGCGCTTCACTTCACTCACCCACCGACCCACGCACGCAGCAGCACCTCACTCACTCACCACAACGAGACGACGACACGTCGACACCGCACACAACGAGGCGACGACACCGCACGACGACGCACGCAACGCAAACCACTCCTCTTCTTAATCTCTCTCTGTAACTCTGTGACTGTAAGTGTTGATGGTGATGGTGCTTGTAGCGACGGAGAAACGGTTAAGGATGAGAATTCCAAAGTGAAGAAAAAGAAGAAGAACAAGGATGCAAAAGAAAGCCAGAATGTTGAGCCGTCTAATACTGGTTTGTGTTATTTTAAATAAGTTAATTCCAGTTTTTTTGTTATTTGAAATGTGGGTTGTTTGTGTAATGTTAATAGTTGAAAATGAGAAAGATATGTTCCACTAATTGCTATATGTGCTTCTAGGTGTGGATCCTGATGTGAAGGATAATGTTGGGGAAGAGAACATTGATGAAACTGAATATTATGCATGGAATGAATTGAGGCTTCATCCTCTTTTAATGAAAGCAATTACAAAACTGGGATTCAAGGAACCAACACCTATACAGAAAGCTTGTATTCCGGCTGCTGCTCATCAAGGGAAGGTTGTTTGAAGTTCTTCTTCAGGGAACTTTGATGATTTGAAATATAACGAATTTGTTTGAAGGTTGTTCAGGGAACTCTGTATTTATGTTATTGTGCTTAATTTCTTTATTGTGCTTCAATGAATTTGTGTTTCTGTAACTGTGACTGTATTTGTGTTATTGTGTTCATTGTTTGTTTTATTATTGTGCTTCATTGAATTTGTGTTATTGTTTTTGTGGTTCATTGTTTGCTTTATTGTGCTTCACTATTCTCAATCTCTTTCTGTAACTCTGCTTTTGCGCTTCATTGAAGTGGTAGAAAAAAAACACCTAATATGTGATTAATTGATTTTAATTGACTTATGCACTATTTAGGAGTGATACAATGGTTAAGCATAAGACAATTGATGCATTTTTCAAGAGGAAAGCTTCCAACAATGATGAAAATTGTGTAGCTTCAACATCGACACTTGAAAAGAATCCTCCTGATGATCAAACGATTCAACTAGATGAGCAACCTTTAAAGATTCAAAAAGTTACTATTGATGAATTTGATGTTAGTCATTTAGAACGTGACCCCGGAAAGCGTCCCCAAATTTGGGAATATCCAGTGAATCAAAGAGATGAAGTTCGAAGAGCTTATCTCAATTGGGGTCCTTATCAAAGTCAAGTTGAAAATTATCCCCTCAATGAAGAAAAGCATCCAAGGCGATTTCAAGCATCTTGGTTCAAAATTTTCCCTTCATGGCTAGAGTACTCACCGACTAATGATGCTGCTTATTGTTTGCTTTGTTACTTGTTCAGTAAAAAGCCAAGTGGGCATTTTGGAGCTGATGTCTTTACTAGAAAAGGATTCAAAGCATGGAGAAAGGTCAATGCTGGTAAAAATTGTGCTTTGCTTAATCATATTGGAGAGAGTCCTTGTTCATTTCACAATAATGCATTCAAAGCTTCTCAAGACTTGCTCAAACCATCTATGCACATCAGAAATGTCATTGATGTGCAGAATTCTGATCAAATTAAAAAAAATAGACTTCGTCTCAAGATTCAGTTCGTTGGCTCACGTCTCAAGCTTGCGCTTTAAGAGCACACGACGAATCACAGGGATCAAAAAATAGAGGTAAATTTCTTTCATTGATCAAACTCTTAGCATCCTACAATGATGAACTTGCAACAGTAGTGCTAGAGAATGCTCCATACAATTCAAAGTATACTTCTCATCTAATTCAAAAGGAAATCTTGCATATCATTTCTAGTAAAATGAGAAGCTATATTCGAGAAGAGATTGGGGATTCTAAATTTTGCATAATTGTTGATGAATCACGTGATGAATCTCTAAGGGAGCAAATGGCTATTATTTTGAGGTTTGTTGATAAAAATGGTTGTATACAAGAACGGTTTTTTGATCTTGTGCATGTTAAGGACACTAAGGCTATCACTCTTAAAAACGCGGTTTGTGATGTTCTTTCTCGGTATGGTCTTGATGTTTTAAACATCCGTGGACAAGGGTATGATGGTGCTAGTAATATGAGAGGAGAGTGGAATGGATTGCAAGCATTATTTCTCAAAGATTGTCCTTGTGCTTATTACATACATTGCTTTGCACATAGATTACAACTTGCTTTGGTTGCTGCTTCTAGAGAAGTTTTCCTTATTCATGATTTCTTTAAAGACTTGACTTTTGTTGTCAATGTTGTATGTTCCTCTCCTAAGCGTCATGATGAGCTGCAAGCTGCTAAATTAGAGGAGATATCACTTTTACTAGAGATTGGTGAACTTGATAGTGGTAAAGGACAAAATCAGGTGGGCACTTTGAAGCGAGCTGGAGACACTCGTTGGAGCTCACATTTTTGTTCTATTTGTAGTATGATAAATATGTATGATGCAACTTGTGTGGTTCTTCAAGATTTAAGCAAAACTGGATCAGGTTATGTTCAAAAAGGGGATGCTAATGGTGCTTACAAGATTATGAAGTCATTTGAGTTCATATTGATTTTGCACATGATGAAAGAGACTATGGGAATTACAGATTGTCTTTGTCAAGCTTTACAACAGAAATCCCAAGATATACTGAATGCCATTCATTTAGTCGGCACTACAAAAACATTAATTCAGAAATTGAGAGATGATGGATGGGATCGGTTATTGAAAAATGTGACATTATTTTGTAAACAACATAATATTGATTCTCCTGATTGTAATGCTGTGTATATAGAGCGTGATGGGCGTGCTCGTCATCAGAAGGACAACATCACAGTGGGTCAACATTTTAGAGTGAATCTCTTTTATGTTACAATTGATCAACAATTGCAGGAATTGAATCACAGGTTTAATGTGCAAACAATGGAGCTTTTGAGTCTAAGCAATAGTTTGGTTCCTAAAGATATTTACAAAGCATTTGATATGGATGATATATGTGCTCTGGTGGACAAATTCTATCCGGTGGATTTTAGTGAGCAAGACAAAACAACATTGATATATCAACTTCAACACTTTATTCTTGAAGCTGTTAATCATTCGGATTTGAATAACTTGTCGACTTTGTCTGAATTGTGTCAAGCTTTGGAAAAAACGGGGAAGGCGAATACATATTACTTGATTGATCGTATAATTCGCCTTGTTTACTCTTCCAGTTTCTACAGCTACTACAGAAAGATCATTTTCAGCAATGAAGATAATCAAAACAAGGTTGCGTAATAAGATGGAGGATGAATTTCTTGCTGACAGTATGATGATTTATATTGAACAAGAGATAGCTGATAACTTTAGCAATGATTCAATTATTGATGTTTTCAAGGCTTTAAAAGAACGAAGGGCAGCACTTTAATTCCTAGTAGGTCTCTCTTTTCATATATATTATTATATTTTTGTTGTATTGATGTTATTTTGAATCTTTAGTAAAACTATATTTTGTTCTTTTAAATTTATATTATAATATTTTAGTTAGTTGTAGTTGTTAACGGCTCCTCTTAATATTTGGGGCAAGATCCGCCACTGCTTACAACTGAATTAGTATAAAGTAATTAAGATAACTAGTGTACTATGGAGAAGTTTTAATTTTTTTTTTAACTTCTAAAATAACAAATAATTTGAGACAAATAAATAAGATAAATTATATGAGAGAGACCGAATGAGCGTAATTCCGAGCTTATTATATCTAAAGCCTAACATGGATAAGTGTCATATTCCGTGAGTTTGCAAGGTCAAAACTCAAAAGCAATTTCATTATGCTATAAAGATGTTTGGGTTTGTTATGAAGAATCAATTTTGTTGGTCCAAAATTGATTCTACCAGAAGCTATAATAAGTAGCTTTTGCGGTGTGAAGAGCTAGGAATATCGAGTTATATATAAGGTGGAGGAATGACGAGGACCATTTCAGCCCAACCTTTTTTAATGAGTTGGCAACCTGTCGGCCCTAACCTATTTTGCTTACGAGCTAAAATCTTTTTCGGGTTGGCCCCAATTAATACAATGTACTTTTTTTGTCTAAAAACCTAAGAAACACTTATTTATGAATCCATATTCTATTTATGAGACTTCAATTATTATAAACTAATGTAGTGATTAGATATAAAACAATTATAAAAATGCATGTGTTATGATTTTAATACTTTCTTTTCATAAACTTGGACAATATTTAAATAATCTGAACATTACCCTGTGAAAATAAAGACAAATTTAAAGCAGATAAAAAAGGAGTTTCAAATAAAAAATAGATAAATATTAAAATCTAAAAATGTAAAAGTATCATTTAAAAACAATCTGTACATTTATTCTGTGTTTTTTTATATATCAGTGCAGTGTTTTTTTATATATCAGTGTTGTTATTCCATATTTTTTTATATATCAGTGCAGCTATCCCGTGTTTTTATATATATCATTACAATTATCCTCGTGTTTTTTATATATCAGTGCAGTTATCCCGTGTTTTTTATGTATCATTGTAGTTATCTCATAGTTTCAATTGATTATTTGAGTTGATTAGTAGATTATAGTAGATACTAGATTATCAATAAGAAATATTTATCTCGTGTTTTTTATATATCAGGGACAATTATTTGTCCTTTTTTAGGTATTAGTGACAAATATTTGCCACGTGTGTTTTAAATATTAATCAGTTTAAATAGTTATTAAACCTTCTTGTTTTTTTAGATAGTAGATTTATAGTAGTTTTCAAAAATTATAATTATCAATGGCAAATATTAATCCCTTGTTTTTAATATATCACTCCAGTTATCCCGTGTTTTTTTATATATCAGTGCAGTTATCTCGTAGTTTTTTATATATCTGTGCAGTTATCCCGTGTTTTTTATATTTGTTTTAAATATTAATTAGTAGTTTAAATAGTCATTAAGTCTTTTTGTTTACAAATATTAATCTCATGTTTTTTTATATATTAGTGCAGTTATCTCGTAGTTTCAATTGATTATTTTAGTTGATTAGTAAATTATAGTAGATAGTAAAAGAGAGATAGTAGATTATCAAAAAGAAATCTTTGTTTTAAATATTAATCAGTAGTTTAAATAGTCATTAAATCTTCTTGTTTTTTAGATAGTAGGTTTATAGTAGTCTTCAAAAAATTTAATTATCAATGACAAATATTAATCCGGAGTTTTATTTATATATCAATGCAGTTATCCCGTGTTTTTTTATATATGATTGCAGTTATCTCGTAGTTTCAATTGATTATTTTAGTTGATTAGTAGATTATAGTAGATAGTAAAAGATAGATAGTAGATTATCAATAAGAGGTGATAGTAGATTATCAATAAGAGTGTAAACAGATTTCAAAGAGAAAAATTAAAATTTTAAGGTGATAACTTTTTCCAAAAAGGTGATAGTTTTTTTTTCGTTTTTTAGTGTGACCCATTTACATTTTTATAGGTGATTTTAGTAGATTAGTGTTTGTATAAATTTAGAAATTTAATTAAAAAAACAAAAGTGAAGTGATAAGAGAAAGAGAATAGTTGTTTATGGGAAAAGTAAAAAGAAAAAATGAAGAAATAGAGTGTAAGAGAAAAGTGAAAAGGAGTAAAGAGAATGTAAGAAGAAAGAGAAAAAAAGTAAGAAAGAGAGTGTAAGAAGAAAAGAAAAAAAAAGAGTGTAATGACATTTTTATCCTTAAATTAGATAGGTGTATTGTTAATAAGAGATCCAAATTGGTATTTTCATAGGAAGTTTGTTTGTATAAATAGATAAATAGATATTAGATTAGATTAGATTGCAGTTATCTCGTAGTTTCAATTGATTATTTTAGTTGATTAGTAGATTATAGTAGATAGTAAAAGATAGATAGTAGATTATCAATAAGAGGTGATAGTAGATTATCAATAAGAGTGTAAACAGATTTCGGAGAGAAAAATTAAAATTTTAAGGTGATCACTTTTTCCAAAAAGGTGATAGTTTTTTTTTGTTTTTAGTGTGACTCATTTATATTTTTATAGGTAACTTTAGTAGATTAATGTTTGTATAAATTTAGAAATTTAGTTAAAAAAACTAAAGTGATGTGATAAGAGAAATAGAAAAATTAGTTTTTCTTAGTTCTCAATTAGTTTTTCTTCAAGTTTACGTCCCTGCTTATATCCTTGTTTACTTTTGGTCTCTCGCATTAAGTTGATGTTCAATTAACAAACGAAATGTAACACTAGCACGTGTCACATCACATTTTAATGCTTATCGAAAAAAACATCACATTTTAATGACTATGATGGAAAATCACCATAATTCATTTATTGACAACTATTGTCAAAATTTTAATTAGTCGAGGATCGGCTAAAGCTTAGACCTTGTGATTCATTTCTTCAAAAGATTACACTGAGGAAGGAACTTTGTTCCTCAATTACGAGTTTCCTAACTACTCCAAAAAGCGTTAGGATTAGGTGTGAGAGATGATTAAGCTAGTCTAGGATAATCTATGGCTATGCATAACGTAATGGAAGAGTAAACAAATGCTTGAAAAATGATACTTTGATGGATCGTCGTGTGTCTAAATATTTACAAGCTGAGTATTTATATACAATGGTCTCGATTGACAATGATCACTAGCCTACAACTAACCACGATTATAAAAACGGTTGGATCGGCAAAAATCAACGCACACTAAGCCTCACACGCGCTAAAACCTAGGAAAACTGCTCCATGGGACCCTTTAGCACGGAAAGTGGATAGTAACGGTCATCTCCTACACTTTATGCGTCTATACACGTTATCTTCAACTCCTCCACGTCTTGACTTGCAATCTTCAACGCAATTTCCACGTACTCTGTTTTCTTGCTCCCAAAGTAACTCCCTTGCATCAACAATAGTACCCTCGGCTACAAAATCCTTAGCAATTGAGTCCTGAGCTATTGGTCCCTCAATTGAGACGTTCCTCGGCTGACACATTCAACTTCAGTAAAAAAAATCGTCTCTTAGCTGTCTTAACATAAGTATTAAGCCTAAGCATTACATTGATGTTCTTCAAAGAATTCTTCTTCGGTGTATTCTTCTCCACCTCCTTCAACAAGGATTTTCCAATTCTTAATAGGCAACACAATAGAATCTCATCAGAATTGGTGATTCTTGACAAATCAACCTTCACCATCTTAGCCCATGGCAAAATATATCATTTCTTCGTCCCAGAAGGCTTATCTTATTATCGCATTTTGCTGAGGCTACCAATAACTCCTTTGTGGTTGCTTACCCAAAAAAATGTGAGAATCTAGGAGATGTATGAGAAGTATAATCCCTAGCCCTTTTGGCGGGTGCTTTATGAGATTTTTGGATGTATCAGCTCATCTAGACTCAAGACTCGGTTGAGTACTTAGCTCGGCCGAGGTCATCCTCGACTAATGACTTAGCAATTTTTTTGAATTAACTAAGGACCCGTTTGTTACGGATTAGAAAATAAGTGATTTTATTGTTAAATAATTTAGAGATTAGTTTTTAGAGATTTTTAAGAAAATGAGAAGTTGTTTTGTGTTTGTGTAACATACTAAAAATCACTTACTTTAAAAAAATCATTCTCAAAAAACTGATTTTCATGAGAAGCTACTCAAAACAGCTTCTCATATGAAGCAGTTTTTAGATTATTTTCAGCTTTTCATTTTTAAAAAATCTGTAACAAACGGATATGATGTCGTCATAAGTGATTATTTTTTTAAAAAAATGTTTTTTTTTTAAAATAAGCCGTAACAAACGGGCTCTAAAAATAAAGATGAAAATCACTTAATTTACGTTATCTCTATATCCTATGCGGCTTGTCAAAAGCGCGCCGCCAATCTTCCACTTTTTTTTCCTTTTTTTTGGTTTTTGTTTTTTTGTTAACTTTTTTGTTGTATTCTTTTTTTCTTTAATATTACTTCACTTTTTTTTATCTTCTTTTTTTTTTGTTTCAGTTTTTTTTTTACTTTTTTGTTTTTGGGTGATTTTTTTTTTTTTTGATTGAAAAGAGGGCCGAAGCCCGAATTTTTGGGTGATTTTAGGGTGAAAGAGCAAATCAAATTCCTCACGGTAAACCATTAAATATGACTGTATGATGTAGTTTAAAAGTTCATCAACGATTGAGATTTAATACTGGTTGATTCAATCTTAACCACTCATAGTATTTTACACAATATCCTACGGTCAATTTTAATGGTAAATCGGTGAGAGATTTAATTTGCTCCTCACCCTAGAAGCACCCTATGGTTTTTACTTCAGTTTTTTTTTTCTTATTTTATATTTTAATGTTTTGCATTTTTTTTATATTTTAAGGGGTACTTTACAGTCTCGAAAAATTTTAGATTTTTAAATTTTACACAATATCCTACGGTCAATTTTAGTGGTTAATCCGTGAGAGATTTA
This sequence comes from Astragalus membranaceus, assembly GCA_039519185.1. NCBI lineage: Eukaryota > Viridiplantae > Streptophyta > Magnoliopsida > Fabales > Fabaceae > Astragalus > Astragalus membranaceus. Next base: position 57,950,246 of record CM076848.1, on the reverse strand, counting down.
ATTTGCTACCTCACCCTAGAAGCACCATCTGGTTTTTACTTCAGTTTTTTTCTTTTTTTATATTTTAATGTTTTGCATTTCTTTTTTTATATATTTTAAGGAGTACTTTACAGTCTCGAAAAATTTTAGATGTTTAAATATGCAAATTTTGTTGTTGAATAATTGATTCGGTGAAAAAAGGTTAATTTGTTGCCAAAATACGTAAAATGAGATGCTAAACAGTGTGCTTTGGTGTACTTGATGGTGAAAATAAAATTATTTTGTAACAGAATGCGTAAAGTGAAATGTTAAGTGGTATGTTTTGGGTACTTTAGGAATAATTTTTTTTTTAACTCTTCAAATACCAGAAGTTTCTTCGTAAATAACCGGTTTGGAAAAAAATAATAATAAGTTTGTGACAAAATACGTAGAGTGCGATGCTAACAGTATATTTTGGGGGTACTCTAGCGAGCCAAAAAAAATTAGATGTTCAAATACGCAAAATTCGTTATTGAATAACCTGTTTGATGAAAAAAAAAGTTGTGACAAAATACATAATGTGTGATGCTTTTTTTGACAAAACATAAAGTGTGATGCATTGTGTTTTGGGGTATTTTAAGATCCAGAAAAATTTTTACATGTGCAAATTGATGTATTCTTCTTTATTTTGATAAATTTGCACCAACGAGTATTACAAGCTTACTTAAATTGGTGTTTTGTTTAAAATCAAACTCGGCATGATACCTACGTACGTGTTTCACTTTCTAATTATGTTGTTATCTTTAATTACATGTTACGTTTTTATATTACTGATTAATATAGATAACATTATTAAAAAATTTAGACTTTTTCTTCTTCTTATTATCTATGGATGTTCAATTCCAATATCTGTGTTAAAGTTTTTGTAATTTTATAATATTGTTATTTAATTTATATTTATAATTTAACTTTTTTTGTGAAACTTTGGTCTCATTTACAATAGAACTCCCCAACATTTTCTTTGAACTTTGTATAGGTGTTTCTATTTTATTGGTGGTTTTCATCCAACCATGCATGATTCTCACGCGTTTCCCTATCTATTTGTGTTTTCTTCTTTGTTTTGATAATTTCGCACTAACGGGGTACTAGAGGCATACTTAAATTGGTGTTTAGTTTAAGCGCGCGAACTTCAGCATGTTTTTTTTCTTTCATTTTTTCTTCAATTTTTTTTTCTTTTATATTTTAAAGTTTTGCAGTTTTTTCTCTTTTATATTCTAAGGAGAACTTTATGGTCTTGAAAATTTTTAGCTTTTTTAATATGCAAAGTTTATTCTTCAATAATCAATTCGGTGAAAAAAAATTAATTTCATGACAAAATACATAAAGTGAAATGCTAAACAATGTGCTTTGGTGTGCTTGATGGTGAAAAAAATTTATTTTTTTACAAAATACGTAAAGTGTGATGCTAAGTAGTGTATTTTGGTGTACTTTAGGGTTTAGAAAAAATTTTAAATGTTCAGATACGCGAGGTTTGATTATAGAAAACGTTATTAAAGTTTCTATTCTTTTTTTTCTTATTATCTATAGATGTTCAATTTCAATGTCCTTGTTAATTTTTCTTTTTTAATTTTATAATCTTCTTATCAAATTTATAGTTATAATTTAATCTTTCCACGGGAACTTCAGCTACATTTTTACAATAGAACTCCTCATCATATTTTTTCATCTTTGTATACGAGCTTCTATTTTATTGGTGGTTTTCATCCAACCATGCATGATAGCCATGTGTTTCACTATCTATTTGTGTTTTCTTCTTTGTTTTGATAATTTCACACTAATTGGTACTAGAAGCATACTTAAATTGATGTTTAGTTTTAAATGAAACTCTGCATGATATACGTATGTGTTTCACTTTCTAATTGTGTTGTCTTTTTTTCTCTTTAATTATGAGTTAAGTTTTTATATTTAAATTTGGTGAATGTAGTTAGTGTTATAAAAGTTTTTAGACTTTTCTTCTAATTATTCATGGATGTTCAGTTTCAACGTCTTTGCTAATGTTCATTTTTAATTTTATAATCGTCTTATCTAATTTATTGTTATAATTTAATTTTTTTCACGAGAACTTCATCCATATTTACAATAGAACTCCCCATAATATTCTTTCACTTTGTATAGCTTCTTTTATTTTATTGGTGGTTTTCATCCAATCTTGCATAATACTCATGTATTTCACTTTCTATTTGCGTTTTCTTCTTTATTTTGATAATTTCGCACCAACGAGTATTAGATGCATACTTAAATTGGTATTTATTTTGTTAAATTTCCTTCATATTCGAAAACCGCGTTGTAGTATTTACTATCGCGAGAATGTGCAACATTTACTCCCGCAGGAACTTCAGCCACATTTACAATTGAACACCCCATAATCTTCTTTCAACTTTATGTAGCTGCATCTATTTTATTGGTGGTTTTCATCTAATTCTGCATGATACTCACGTGTTTCACTTGATAATTGTGTTGTCTTCTTTTCACTTTATATAGTCGCATTTGGAAGATGTTCAATTTAGATGTCTTTGTTAATGTTCGATTTTAAATCTATAATCTTCTTATTTAATTTTTAGTTATAATGTAATTTTAATTCACCGTTATTAGATTTTATATTTTGCAAACTAACAACATTGGCCCAATGACATAGGCTACCATTGGACACAGGGATCAACTCGATGCTCCCGAGTTCGATTTCCACAGTGGACAAGCTCAGTGTTGGCCAGGGCGAAATTTGCTCCAAAGCACGATGGTATATTAATCTTTCGTTAAAAGTGTCGGGACAGTCCTATATAGCCAACAATAGTCCAAGCTAAAAAAAGATTACATTTTACACAAAACAGATTTAGCCGTACCCGTGCATCGCATGGGTGGGCTAGTTAATTTATATAGGGACTTTTTTTGTGGTGTTACAACGTAACAAAACAAAAAGAACCAAAAAAAGAAGAAAACCACTAGGGATCCTAGGACATCCAAGAGAAGTAAATGATCCCACTCCCGGGGGAGGTACCAATTATTGAGGTTTATAATCAAAACCTACTTTAATTTAAAACATATAGCCGTTGGCTAATTTAAAATATAGCCGTTGGTTTTTTGTTAACTAACATAACAGAATATACAAACGGTTATAACTAACCTAAAGTCTATTCTAGTTTGTTATGTAACAAACTTTGGTTGTTAACTAGCAACAACCAAATTCTAACAGCTAGATCACCAGAGAAAGCTATATAAACATACACTTGTACATACAACTTACAATGAATGAAAAAGAATTTACAGTTTAATATTTTTCTATGCTCTAGTCTACCACTTTACTATACACTTCCTTTACGTATGCTCCTATCTTCTTCTTTCTACCACAAATTCTGAGTTCTTGGTGTGCATTCAAGAGTGTTTGTACCTCGCAAGATAAGAGAGAAACAGTGTTAGAAACTTAGGGTTTATGTGACTTAAACCAAGAAAGATAAGGAACAAAGGTTAAAGGAGTTTCTAGTTACCTGAAGTAAGAGATCTTGAAGGTGCAAGTGATAGAAGTATTCTGGACTGAGTTTCAAGGGTGAAACTCATCAGTTCATGCAGAGAAGAACAATAGAAATTAGGGTTTCTGTTTCAGACCAGAGAAAGGAAAATCAAAAGGCACAGTGGTGTGAGATTTACCTTGTTTGTGTTCTGAAACCTTGTTTGAGTTCTTCACCTGCAAAAGACAAAAAGCAGAAATTAGGGTTTCTGCAAACAATGACAAATCAACAAGAAAAATAAGAGAAACAGTAAAGAGAGAAGTGATTCTACCTTAGCGAAGGTGAATCACAAGCTTGATCAAAGAAATCAAGCAGATCTGTGCAAACTAGGGTTTGCTGTTCATCGCGAAGTGAGAAGTGGTGATTACGATCTCAGGAAAGAGGAACTCAGATCAAAACCTTGGAGTTTTGATTCATCATCATTCAACATCATCATCGATGGTGAAAACGAGCTTCAACGAAGCTTCAATCACCGGAGTGAGAGCAACGTTGAAGCTGGGTTTCATCGTAGAGAGAGAGAGAGAGCAGAGAAGAAGAAGAACGGAAAATCAAGAGAGGGGAAGTGAATCTTGATTTTCTGAAGAGTGAGAGTGAAGAGTTATCATATATATCTCGGGTCAAGGACGACCCGCGAAATATCCATCAGAAACGGGTCCGGGTGCGCAGCAAGTACCAAAAATAATTGTTTGAACTAGTTGCTACATCATTGGGTTGGTTCACTTGTAAAGCTGGGCTTTACAAGTTGCACCTCCCTCAGTCTTGTAATACACCCTCCTGCAAATACAACATTAAAAGTGAGCAAAAATTCAACATGGTATACACAGCTACTATAAACGATCCAGGGCATATACTCTAATCTCTACTCAATTCTTGTGATTTCTTTAAAGTTTCTTTCTATATTCTCTACTGTCATTTTTTCAATCTAACTGTGTGTGAAGTGTTCCTGTGTTGCAGTTTAAAATGTCTAAGGATATGCAAACACACCCTAGTTTTGGGGCTCAAGTTCCCATCCTCAATGGGAAGAATTGGGATAGATGGTGCCACCAAATGAAAGCAGTCTTTGGCTGCCAGGGAGTGTTAAAAGTTGTCAGAGATGGTGTGACACCAGTGACAGCTCCTGCTACTGCAGAGGATGATGCAAAATATGAAGAAGAAATCCACAAAGATTGGAAAGCATTACACCTAATTCATATAGGATTAGATGATAGTAATTTTGATAGAGTTAGGGGAGTTGAGAGTGCCAAGAAAGCTTGGGACACTCTTGATTCCTACTACAATGGTTCAACTGAGGCTAAGAAAGAAAAGTTGGAAGCCCTTAGGGCTCAGTTTGAAACCTTAAAGATGAAAAGTGATGAGGATGTTGTGACCTACTGTGGTCGTGTAAAGAAAATTACCAATGCCATGACCTTAAATCTCTTCATACCTTTACTGATGAAGAGATTTGTAGAAAAATCTTGAGATCACTAACTAAGAAATACTATGTTGTAGTGAACAGCCTTGAAGACACCCTAAACGTTGAGGACTTAAAGGTTGAGCAGCTGCAAAGTAGATTAGAAGCCAAGGAGATACGGCTAAATCTACTAAATGAAGACAGTGATGATGAAGACACTGCTTTCTTCACAAAAAGCAAGGGTAAGAAAGGCTCAAAGCCTGGCAACAGTAAGTCTTCCTCTAAACCTAACTCTAATAAAAATAAGCCTAAATCTAAACCTAATTCTAAGAATAAGGGTGATTCTAAGAAGAAGGATAAATCAAAAGTTCAATGTTATAGATGTGATAAATTTGGGCACTATGCCACTGAATGCCCAACTAGGAATAAGTCTAAATCAGAAGTAGAAGCTAATGTGGTAAAAGAGGATTCTGATTCAGACAGCCCAGTTGTGTTTAGTGCTATAAGTGATAACTCTAAACCTAGACCTAGGGCAGAAACTAAGGTAACTAATATTGAACTTAAGAAAAATAAGGACTATATTGCACTAGTGGTTACTAAGAGTGATGGGAGCTGTATTACGGAAATATGGTACTTGGATTCTGCTTGCTCTAATCACCTTACAGGAAATAAAGATTGGCTAGTGGATTTCAACCCTAACAAGAGGACTACTATCAGATGTGCTAATGATAGGTCACTACAAGCTACAGGTATGGGAAACATACTGCTAAAGAAAGAGGATGGTCAGGTAGTCACAATTCATAATGTCTACTATGTTCCAGGTATGAGCTGCAACCTAATTAGCTTATGGCAACTTATAGAGGGGGGATTTTCAGTCATTATGAAAGACCTAAAACTTAAGATTTTTGATAAAAAAGACAAACTGATTCTAACATCTCAGTTGGCTAAGAACAGAACTTTTAAGACCAGCATTAGCACTATAGAGGCAGAATGCCTTAGTGCTACCACTGATCTTGAAAGTGTTCTATGGCATAGGAGGTATGGGCATTTAAACTATAAGAGTCTTCTAAATCTTAGCTCTAAAGGCCTAGTGGAAGGTTTACCTAAGATTGAGAAACCTAATAGTGTATGCACCACTTGTCTGTTGGGTAAACAACCCAGGAAGATGTTCAAGACAGATTTAAAACTAAGGTCTAAACATCTTCTACAGGTTGTTTACACAGACATATGTGGCCCATTTGATGTGATTTCAAAAGGGGGGAACAAGTATTTTTTATCTTTTATTGATGAGTTCTCAAGAAAAATTTGGGTCTACCTGATTAAGACTAAAGATGAGGCTTTAATTAAGTTCAAGGAATTTAAAGCCTTAGTAGAAAAACAATGTGGTAACATGCTTAAGATCCTTAGGTCAGATGGAGGAGGAGAGTTTACTTCAAAAGAGTTTGAAGCTTTCTGTACAAGTCATGGAATTGTTCATGAGGTTACTTCTCCCTATACTCCACAACATAATGGAGTGGCAGAGAGAAGAAACAGAACAATTCTGGACATGGCCAGAAGCATGATGAAATTAAAATCTCTTCCAAAAGACTTATGGGGTGAAGCAGTATCCACTGCTGTTTATCTACTAAACAGATGTCCTACTAGAGGCTTAGATGATAAAGTACCTGAGGAAATGTGGACTGGGGATAAGCCTAGTGTCACACATCTAAGGGTATTTGGATCATTAACCTATGGACACATTCCTGATCCTAAGAGAAAGAAGTTAGAGGGCAAGAGTAAACCTATGGTACTAGTTGGGTATCACCCTACTGGTGCTTACAGGTTAGTTGATCCTTTAACAGGTAAGTTAGAAATATCTAGGGATGTTACTATACTTGAGGATGAGGCTTGGGATTGGAATAAGAAGGACCAAGCAAGCTCCACTGATTCAAATGTAATTGATGGAGGTAACACCGAGTTACCAGAACATCATCAAAGAGTTGATGATGATGAAAGTGATGATGAACCTATTGGAGGTGATGTTCAAGTTGAGGAACATGCTGTTGAGCCAAACTCACCTGAGATAGCTCAACAGGAAACTGGTGTTGCTAATAACCCTATTAGGCCTGCTAGAGTCAGGAATCTACTTAGTAGGTTGGCTGACTATGACCTAGTAAGGGACAATGAGGTGGATGATGATGGAGATATCATCCATTTTGCTATGGTAGCAGATTCTGAGCCTCTAGACTATGCTGAAGCTCTTAAGAAAAAAGAGTGGAAAATGGCTATGCTAGAGGAACTGAAATCTATTGAAAAAAATAAGACTTGGACTTTAACTAAGTTACCTAATGGAAAGAGAGCTATTAGTGTTAAATGGGTTTTTAAACTAAAGCTTGATCCTAGTGGAAACATAGTTAAGTACAAGGCAAGGCTGGTGGCACGTGGTTTCCAACAGAAACAGGGCATTGACTTCACAGAAGTTTTTGCCCCTGTTGCTAGACATGAAACTATCAGGCTAGTAACAGCACTAGCCTGCAGCAGAGGTTGGGACATGTACCATCTAGATGTGAAGTCTGCTTTCTTGAATGGACCTTTGGAGGAACTTGTTTACATAAACCAGCCTCCTGGGTTTATTGAAAAAGGCAAAGAGGACTATGTGTACCATTTGCATAAGGCCCTCTATGGGCTTAAACAGGCCCCAAGGGCCTGGAATAAGAGGATAGATGGATTCTTTATTCAAAGTGGTTTTGCTAGATGTACAACAGAGTATGGAGTCTATGTCAAAGGTGACATAAACTCCTACTTGCTGATTGTATGTCTATATGTGGATGACCTACTTGTGACTGGTAGTTGTGCTAAAGAGATAGCAAATTTCAAATCTTCTATGAAAGAAGAATTTGAAATGACAGATCTGGGAAAACTGACCTATTTTCTTGGGTTGGAGTTCCTAAGAGTTAATGAAGGATTAATATTGCATCAGCAAAAGTATGCCAATGAGGTCTTAAAGAGATTTGAGATGGAAAATTGCAATTCTGCAATTAACCCAGCTGAGGGTAATCTTACTTAGAAAGAAGAGGAAGAGGGCACTAAAGTTGATGCAACCTATTTTAGACAAATTGTTGGGTCTCTAAGATATTTATGTCATAGCAGACCTGACATACTCTATGCTACTGGTGTAACCAGTAGGTTTATGAATTGCCCTTTGCAAATTCATTTGAATGCTGCAAAGCGCATTTTAAGATATATAAAAGGCACTACTAATTATGGTCTGTTTTTTCCTAATGGCAGGTCTACAGGTAAAAACACCTTGGTTGGCTATTGTGACTCAGATTGGTGTGGAGACAAGGTTGACAGAAGAAGTACAAGTGGATATGTATTCCTATTTCAAGGGGCTGCTGTCTCATGGAGCTCTAAGAAACAGGCCACTGTGGCCTTGTCATCATGTGAAGCAGAATATATTTCTGCATGTCATGCTGCCACCCAAGCAGCCTGGCTAGAAACCTTGCTTAAGGAAATAAGTGTAGAGTTAACTAATCCTATAACTCTGTTTATGGATAATAAGTCAGCTATTAACTTAGCCAAAAATCCAATATCGCATGGAAGAACTAAACACATAGAAACTAAGTTTCACTACATTAGGGAACAAGTTTCTAAGGGTGGTCTAGTGTTGGACTACTGCTCAACTAATGACCAGGTGGCTGATATATTCACCAAGGCTCTTAAAGGTGAAGTTTTTGCTAAACTTAGGAGGCAACTAAATGTTATTTCTTTCTAAGTCTCTAAGAAAGGAATGACCTATAGCTATTGTCTAAGGGCTTGTCTTAGACTATTATTGTTTTAAAACCTTCCAGGGGGTTGTCCTGTGTTTCTAAGTTGCCTATGTTTTTTATTTTTCTAAGTTTAGCTCTAGTCTAGTTTAAGGTAGGGTTGTCTACTTTAAACTTAGGTATGTTTTGATTAAGGTAGGGTATTGAGGTTTATAATCAAAACCTACTTTAATTTAAAACATATAGCCGTTGGCTATTTTAAAATATAGCCGTTGGTTTTTTGCTAACTAACATAACAGAATATACAAACAGTTATAACTAACCTAAAGTCTATTCTAGTTTGTTATGTAACAAACTTTGGTTGTTAACTAGCAACAACCAAATTCTAACAGCTAGATCACCAGAGAAAGCTATATAAACATACACTTGTACATACAACTTACAATGAATGAAAAAGAATTTACAGTTTAATATTTTTCTATGCTCTAGTCTACCACTTTACTATACACTTCCTTTACGTATGCTCCTATCTTCTTCTTTCTACCACAAATTCTGAGTTCTTGGTGTGCATTCAAGAGTGTTTGTACCTCGCAAGATAAGAGAGAAACAGTGTTAGAAACTTAGGGTTTATGTGACTTAAACCAAGAAAGATAAGGAACAAAGGTTAAAGGAGTTTCTAGTTACCTGAAGTAAGAGATCTTGAAGGTGCAAGTGATAGAAGTATTCTGGACTGAGTTTCAAGGGTGAAACTCATCGGTTCATGCAGAGAAGAACAATAGAAATTAGGGTTTCTGTTTCAGACCAGAGAAAGGAAAATCAAAAGGCACAGTGGTGTGAGATTTACCTTGTTTGTGTTCTGAAACCTTGTTTGAGTTCTTCACCTGCAAAAGACAAAGTGCAGAAATTAGGGTTTCTGCAAACAATGACAAATCAACAAGAAAAATAAGAGAAACAGTAAAGAGAGAAGTGATTCTACATTAGCGAAGGTGAATCACAAGCTTGATCAAAGAAATCAAGCAGATCTGGGCAAACTAGGGTTTGCTGTTCATCGCGAAGTGAGAAGTGGTGATTACGATCTCAGGAAAGAGGAACTCAGATCAAAACCTTGGGGTTTTGATTCATCATCGTTCAACATCATCATCGATCGTGAAAACGAGCTTCAACGAAGCTTCAATCACCGGAGTGAGAGCAACATTGAAGCTGGGTTTCATCGTAGAGAGAGAGAGAGAGAGAGAGAGAGAGAGAGAGAGAGCAGAGAAGAAGAAGAACGGAAAATCAAGAGAAAGGAAGTGAATCTTGATTTTCTGAAGAGTGAGAGTGAAGAGTTATCATATATATCTCGGGTCAAGGACGACCCGCGAAATATCCATCAGAAACGGGTTCGGGTGCGCAGCAAGTACCAAAAATAATTGTTTGAACTAGTTGCTACATCATTGGGTTGGTTCACTTGTAAAGCTGGGCTTTACAAGTTGCACCTCTCTCAGTCTTGTAATACACCCTCCTACAAATACAACATTAAAAGTGAGCAAAAATTCAACACCAATGAGCCAATTTATATAGGGACTAACTGCAATATAACTTGTAAAAAAAATGCAATATAAAAATCACAATATTAAATGCATTTTAATCAAAAAAAACATTAATTGCATTATTAATTTTAAAATAAAAACTTTCTAATTTAAGCACGGCCTAAAAGGAAATTGATTGTGATTTGCCAGCAACTTTTTTGACAAAAACTAACGCGTTATCTAATAGACAATTAAGAATCTAAAAAATTAAATAATATTTCTTGTAAACACGATATTTAATTTCCAAATCGAAATAGGCATTTATGTGAGTAAAAAAAAACACCTATGTACGTTTCAATCATGAGAATGCGATGAAGAAAAACCGCCAATTGATAAATAGATGATGAATTTGGATCCTAAATGGATTGGGGGCAAGTTAGACAAACATACACGATTACACACGATGTTTCGAAACCAAATTAAACACTTTTCTTCTAACTTCTTTGGATATATATTTAAGAAGAAGTAACTACTAACTAGTAAGGGAGTGAGTGTACTTAATAGACAATTGGATTCATCAGATCCCAGAAACGAAAGGATTAGGATATATATATTCATCACTTGATTATAAGATGAGACGCATTAGGATCGACGGTAGCTTCGTCGCGTTTCGCGCTTCTTCCTCTTCTAATTCCTCCATCGCTCACACTTTAGGTAATGTAATCTAAACTGTTTCTTAGTTTAAACGTATTAATATATGTTATCTCTTTCGCTTCAGTGATTTCATTGTGTTGGTGCAATCTTTTTTCTTAATAATATATATATATATATATATATATATATATATAACTGCTACTATAGTTACAAGGACTTTGATCTATTTTTGATGTTTCATTCATCAAATTTCAGTTTATCCTTTCTCCTATTATTATTATTCATAATATAAAACTTGAGCCATTTATTTATTCAAAAAAATTAAGATAATGTTTTCAAATTTGAAAGATCCATGATTGATGATCCTTCCAATGTCACAAAACTAGAAAAGGAAAAGGAATAAAAATAGATAGGTAGACAGATAGTAATCAATTTCGGTGCCGAATTCGGTGTTGTTTGTTTCGTAACGTCAACCATCAAGCCAAGTCGTGAGGGTCCACTTACGGCGGAAGACGCTTATGTGACTGAAAGTATACTCAAACCAAACTCCATAGGATTATAGGATTATTTATTAATGGAGTTCTTAGTAGTTGTTTTTGTTCAGATTATTGGCTATTTATCAAGTGTCTTAAAATCTCTGTGGATGTGTTTGTACTGGCCAACATTGAGTTTATCTACTGCGAGAATCAAATCTTGGAGTCTTGGAGCACCTAATCGACTCCATGTCTCAGGTAGATTATGCCATTGAGTTGTCCGTGTCGGTTTGGAGTTGTTAGTAGTTGTTAGAGTGAGTGAGCGAGTGAGTGAAGTGTTGGGGAACAAACAAGAACATGGGAGTGGTGGGGATGGGGAGTTACCGAACCCATAGGAACCCCTACACCAAAACGAAATCTAACCACCCACCATTACGAGTGCAACCAAAAGAAAGAGTTTATAAAGCGTAACACTTTGTATCTTAAGCCTATTTTATAGGTTGAGTTTGACCAAAAGCGTAACACTTCTCTCCTTAAGCCAATTTTAAACTGACTTTTATTATAATACAATTATCGAACACAAAAAATATATCAAATTTACTTGGTTAATAAGTTTTGTACTATTTTGAAGTTTCATTTTCATTTTCATTACACAATAGAGAAAAAAACATAATCGCGTATTTCGCATTCAAAGATTTCAAGCTCTCTGTATACCTATAATGGTAACGCAGTCGCGAAACCTCAGGGAGATGCTGAGACGGTGCAACAAAGTGATGGCCAGTGGAGTGCTCAGACGCAAAGGAGGTTAAGTGTGCATATACTTCAATATTTCACAACATTTTTCAATCTTTTTTATAAGAATTGGGTCAATTTAAAATTAGAAATCAGCCATTAATTTTTTGGTTTAGAAGCAAAGTTGGGAAGTGTGAAAAGAGGTGAAAGGGAAAGAGAGAAAAGGTGAGAAATAGAGTATTATTTGGTTTAAGTGAAAACGAAGAGAAATAGGCGAGAGAGATAGAGATCTTTTTTGGTTTCCTTGGAGAGAAGAGAAATGGTATATTTTTGAAAGCACAAAAACACCATCAAAATTAAAAAGTATACTTTATTCAATAATTTAATTAGCTAATCATTTTTTTAAATTTAATTAACTGAGTATTTATTTTAATAACTAAATTAGCTAAATATTTAATTTAATTTGTGAAATATTTAATTTAGTCATTTAATTTAATTTATTTTAGTTATTTAATTAAATAAAAATTAGGGTAAACAAATTAAGGCTAAAATTGTAAATGTGATAACTTAGGATCTATTTCCTCTTTCTTTCTTCCAACTCTTCGAGGGAAATCAGAATGTACTAAACTAATCCCCCTTTCTTTTTATCCCATTTCTCTCATAAATAGGGATAGCAATTGAGCCCATGCTCGTTGGGTACTCGCAAAAATTACCTGCAATGGGTCCGCACCCGCATATGCCCGTTAGAGGCAGGCTCGGGTATGGGCACTGTGATGCCCAGCCCGCTTCGAGCCCGCACCCGCATATATATATATAATTACTATTTTTACGATTATAAGTAAATCAAATTTAAAATATAAATTCAAACTACTAATATTTTGGATGTTTTTAATCCACTAAATACTATTATTTGTAATATTTAATTAGTAGATACGGAAAAATAATGGCTTTTTAAATTGAATTATAATATTTTTTATCTTATTTATTATTTTTTGCTATTAAAGTGCAGGTAATGAGCGTGCTCATGGGTACGGAAACGGGCACTATAGAGCCCTGCCCATACATGTGCGGGCTCGGGTACAGACACAATAGTACCCTGATCATAGAGTACGCATTGCCATCGCTACTCATAAATCAAATAAAAGAAGTCACTCTCTCTTTCTATTCTCTCTTCCATTTTCTCTCTCCCTCATTTCTCTATACCAAACACCCTAGATCACTCGCTCCCTCACTGTGTAGCAAACTGTAGTAAAAATAATAATAATAATAAACTACTCCATTTTCTGAATCGTAGTAATATTTACTATGTATCTGCCCACGTGGGTTGTATGTGGTCCTATATCCCAAACACCACACTGCACAGCTCATGGCTTGTTTATGTCATTTTGCTTTTGAGAAATGCTATTTTGACCACTTTGTGGACCAGTTTTTGGACCAATATACGGATACAGTCATACACACACTAATACGTATTATACTAGTTGGTTTTAATAATAATAAATTGTTTTATGTTTAAAAAACTGAAAATACAAAATCAAAACGACACTGTCATTTTTCCCACCTTCTTCTCTCTCAACGCGACCTTCTCAGGCAAACCCCAACCTTCTCTTCTTCTCTCTCAACGCGACGGCGACAGCGACGCCGCCGTCTCAAGTTCTCTCTCAACCCCAACCTTCTTCGGTTCAAGTTCTTCCACCGTCTCAACCGTCAGCTCCGGCGAAGCACATCCACGTCGGCGTCTCGTGTTGACTCTCTCAGCTCCTTCGTCTGCGAAACCATCAGCATTTGTGTTTCTCTCACTCTGGATTTGATACAGTATTCAAAATTTTTTGCAAGGTCAGGTATTTCTTTGATTTTCCTTTTCATAATCTGCTAGCTAATCAGTTTTTTGTTTTGGTTTCTGTAATGTCACGAGTGAGTTGATTTGCTAGTTGTAGCATGTTGCTTGTTAATAGGTTGCTTTGGGCCTAAAATGGTTGATTTGCTTGTTAATAGCTTTTAGTTTCTATGTCTCTGTATATCGTGGATTCCATTTGAAAAAAATGTTGCAATTTGGGGTTGGAAGTATATCATCTGAAAATCAGAAAATAATATGGTTTTGTGTAGTTATAGTGTTGACTGTTGACATGCTGTTGTATGTTACTATTTTATTTGATTTCAAGTTTGCATTTGGAGTATTTTAAATGGGAAGAAATGTGATTTTATTTGTTGCCATAACACTGTTTATTCTGATTGCTGTTTGAAATATGGGTTTTTGGTGCTTAAAGCATTATTAATAAAGTAGTTCCATTTGAATCTATTAAGGAAGTTATTTCTCATTTTGGAGGAGTTTTTGAGGTATAAAGTAGTTCCAACAAGCTTATCAATTGTTAAAGCCATTTGTGACTTCTTCCACTCATGTGGCTCTTGTTGCCATCACTACTGCCATGCTACTATAAGCTTGTTTATCTGCAAAACTTACACCCATTACATTTGGTAGTTCCCTGTTACAATTCTTGTTGGTTGCACATAAGTTGAGAAAAATATTGGAGATACTTCAAACATCAGTGATTCAGTTCATTGTTTTATACTTATCATTGTGCAAAGTGGTAAAATATTTGTAGGTTTGTCTGGTTAACTGTTTAGAAAACCTGGGTAATTGATGTGGTAACTTGGTTAATTATTGTTAGAAAATCTGGGTAATTGATACAAATTGAATTTGAATTTAGTGTTCATATTTGAATTTAGTGATTGATTTTGTTTATGCAATGTTTGTTGATTTTGTTTATGCAATGGTTAATTATTGTAAGGAACACTAACAAGTAACACTGTTTTTAGTGATTGATTTTGTTTATGAAGTACATTAATTGAAGTATATATTTTTTCCACAGCAAACGTATAATAACGTTCCATTATGGGAAGGACCAAAGAAACTGAGGTAATTTTATTTTCACATACTTTAGAAGTTTTTACAATTGTCCTTAAGTTAGTCATTTACCATACTTGTAAAATTGAGTATAACTCGGTGTTATTGTTATTGTGTCTTAATTGATGTATTTTTCAGATCCGAGTGAGACACACAGTAAAGACTCAGGCACTAGTTGAGATTAATAGAAACTTAAGTCCACTACAAAAGAAACGTCTTCTAACAACTCCCTTCCATTCCTTGATTGATCTTGTTGAAGAGATCAACATTAGTGGTGTTTTACTTAGGGAAGTTTTGAGAAGGTGGGATACACATAGTGTAGGTATTGGAGTAGGGAATAGGCTAATTTCATTTTCAAAGTTAGATGTTTGTTTTGGGTTGGGGCTTCGCATAGTTGGAGACCCTGTTTTTGATGATGATAGAGTTGACTCTAGAGTCAAACAGTTGTTTGATGGGGAAGTAATTAATATGCCCTGTATTGTTAAAAAAATGGGAGACCTAACATCAGATGAATTTGTAGAGGACTTTTGTAGGCTTTACCTTCTCCTTGCTTTTGCCACTTTTTACTTTCCCCAAACCACCCGCACGATCAATACCCTACCCTTTAGCTTATTGGATGATTTAGATAGCCTTCATAGGTATGATTGGGGTGGTAAGGTTTATAACAACTTAGTAGGTAGCTTAAACCGTACTGCTCCCCTCTTGAATGAACGCAAGAACATTGAATCAGTGAGTATTGCCGGGTGTGCAGCTCTACTTCAGGTACAATTCTGTTATCCTTTTTAGAGTTGTTATTAAAGTAAACAAAATTTAAATTTGATTGTTGAATCTATTTTGTGATGTAGATTTGGACCGTTGAACACTTATTGTTGCGGCCTACTCCACAAAATACACGTTTTCCACGGTTTTTAGCTTGGTTTGACGTGCCGTCGGGAAAGTGTATAGTTGGTAGAATATTTGAAAGCAAAAAGGTTAGCTGCAATGCGTTTAGTTTAATTCATTTAGTGTTTAGTTTCCTAAAATATTGGAATTCGTTAATGTGTAGTTTCATTCATTTAGTGTTTAGTTTCCTAAATTCAGTTTCATTCATTTAGTTTTATTGGTGAATTGATATTATATTTTTGTATTCAGTTTGTTGAGGTTCTGGCGTTGAGCGAAGGAGACCGATCAAACGAAGTCCTCAATGAAGCTATTGAGGAGATTGAAAGGAGATATTGTGAAGGGATATTTACCAAAGAAAAGGAGATTAACATTAGGCTTTCGAGTGTTGAGGATAAAATCAAAGTCTATAAAAGAAAAGATGATAGAAGGGCATCAGGAAGCAATGAAATTGGTGTGAGTGATCATGTCCCAGGTGCGTCCTATGCACCTACCGTCGCAAATGGCTCAAAGGCGACAAGAGATCAAAATAAATTCAAAAAATTGCTGTATTCTTTGTACAATTTTTGCACCCGCCCAAGCACATCGACAACGGCGAACGAGTACGTGTTACTTCTTTTTAGAATTTATAACTGGAAGGTACTTGAAATTTTGTTGTTGCCAATGAGTAGAAATTTTGACAACGTGCTTGTTCTATGGCGATGCAGAACGTTGGTTAGGTTGGATGACCACATTCTTACAAGAATGTCTCTCGAGGGTCTTGCACCAAGGAAATGGGTGGACAACCTGGTATTCAAATGCACCCAATATTGAATTGTGAATTTCATTTGTTTTTCGAATATTGTTTATGAAGTTTAATTTTAGGGTAAATTTTTGTTTTCAGCTATTCTGTTTTGTTTCGCCGATGTTGATGGAAGAAGAATTGGAAAGAACGGGTTTGCTGACCCGTTTCCTATTTAATTCCTTCTATGCTGTGAGTCCATCTTAAAATCCTTTATTTGGAAGGATTTGAGTTTAAAAATTAGTTAGTTAATATAGTTATGATGAGAATATTGATTTTATAATGTAGGCGGAAGTGATCAAAGAATTACAATCTGGACAAGCCGGCACCCAAAAAAGATGGACTTTACGACAGCATTTCAAACATGTTTCATTGAAAGAATTGAAGTCAACCCCCATGGATGTCTTAAGGTCTTCAGAGATGGTAAGTTAGTTCGAATTAGTGGTTTTTTGTTGTACATTCAGCCCCCTTGGAATACTCTGAATCTTCTATCATGAATTCACTAATTGTGCTTCTGAATTCACTGCTCACCTCACCGTGTTTCAGTCACATTCAACAATGGTGCATGACAATCATGCACACACACACACACACACACACTCACAGAAAGAAGGAAGTGAATCTGAGCGACAAAACGAGTAACAGAAGAGTAAACAGAAACTGAAAAGATGAAATTGTATTCAACTGAAATGTGAATCTGTTACAGTAGTATTTATATGTTGTTTGAGCAAGAAACTGATTATCGCAATTGAATGCCAACTAGGCTGCCATTTTTTGCCACATCTATTGTGGCTTACAAGTTCATTTATTCAATCTACACTTAAACAAAATACACAAACTGAATTAACAAAATAGAATGGAAAAAAACTGAAGATGTTACAGGAGTCTTTTGATTAGCTTTCAACAGTACATATGTGTATTATGAATATTACCTAAAAATTTATTAATAAATGTGTTAGATTTTTGCACCGGCCTGTTACAATGGACATTGGGTGTGCTACGTGGTAGTTCAACACGAACGGAAGATGTACGTGTTGGACTCCTTGACAGATGAACGAAACGATTCTTGGTTGTTGCTTGATAATGCAATGGTAGTGTCCTATTCTAACACCTTAATATATCTTTTTTTGGTCTTCTAATTAAATTTGACAACGTTTGTAATTGTGATTTTTTAGCGCATTCGTTTTGAAGAGCTGTTGAGTTACGTTTGTGATAATTCTCTGGAGACCGTTTATGAAATACTGCCCAAACAACACAATAGGTAAGTCATTTTACATGCGTTCTTGGGAAAGTTGTTATGTTTACAATAGATTTTTATTGTTTTTATGTTTATGTATTGAAATCCATATTCCCTTCCAATACAGTCATGATTTATTGTTTTTATGTTTATGTATTGAAATCCATATTCCCTTCCAATACAGTCATGATTGTGGAATCTATGTTTTGAAATACTTGGAATTCTGGAACGGTGAAGGAACCATGCCACAATACTCAGAGGTTAATCATTATTTATTTTTATGTTTCTGTCTTTGAAATGTTATGGGAACAATGCATATATATATTAACTCTACTTCTCTTTTGTTTAGGATGATGTACTTCAATTTCGTCAAGACTTTGTTTTGAAATGGGTACTTGATCCACGAAATGTGTATAGGGCAGAGGTATTAGAAAAAGCAAAGGTTCCACAAGATTTGACTTTGCTAACATCATTATGACTTTATTGAGAAAGATGAAGACACTTTGAGATGTTGCTTTGGATGAACGAGAGGAGCAGAAGATGATTATGAGGGACAATTTGAAGAGATTCAGATGTTGCCTACACGATGAGGGAGACTCTGAAGAGATTGAGATGATAGATGAATGTACTTACTTAGTTAATGTTTATAACACGTTTGTTAAATGTAAAAAAAACATGCGTAATTCTGAAGGCTGGTTGGTGATATGGTCTAAAAAAGAAATGTAGCTTTAATTTTAACACCACATGTCAGTAAGCTTAATATTGTGCTTACATTTTGAGCTGGAGTTGGTGACATGATATGATATTTGTAAAATGAGAAATTTACAATAAATTTCTCCTTTATTGACAGGTTGGCTAGTTGTGAGTTAAATCTGGGGAATTGGGCACGTAGGTTGGTTATCAAATACAACATAAACAATTAACCATAATTTTTTATGTGTCATTCATTGTGCTTACATTTTGAGCAGGAGTTGGTGGTAAGATATGGTTAAAATCAGAAATTTAAAATGAGAAATTTAGAAATTTTAATTAAATTGACAGGTTGGCTAGTTGTGAGCACAATGATGGGGAATTGAGCACGTAGGTTGGTTATCAAATACAACATAAACAATTAACCATAATTTTTTATGTGTCATTCATTGTGCTTACATTTTGAGCAGGAGTTGGTGGTAAGATATGGTTAAAATCAGAAATTTAAAATGAGAAATTTAGAAATTTTAATTAAATTGACAGGTTGGCTAGTTGTGAGCACAATGATGGGGAATTGAGCACGTAGGTTGGTTATCAAATACAACGTAAACAATTAACCATAATTTTTTATGTGTCATTCATTGTGCTTACATTTTGAGCAGGAGTTGGTGGTAAGATATGGTTAAAATCAGAAATTTAAAATGAGAAATTTAGAAATTTTAATTAAATTGACAGGTTGGCTAGTTGTGAGCACAATGATGGGGAATTGAGCACGTAGGTTGGTTATCAAATACAACATAAACAATTAACCATAATTTTTTATGTGTCATTCATTGTGCTTACATTTTGAGCAGGAGTTGGTGGTAAGATATGGTTAAAATCAGAAATTTAAAATGAGAAATTTAGAAATTTTAATTAAATTGACAGGTTGGCTAGTTGTGAGCACAATGATGGGGAATTGAGCACGTAGGTTGGTTATCAAATACAACATAAACAATTAACCATAATTTTTTATGTGTCATTCATTGTGCTTACATTTTGAGCAGGAGTTGGTGGTAAGATATGGTTAAAATCAGAAATTTAAAATGAGAAATTTAGAAATTTTAATTAAATTGACAGGTTGGCTAGTTGTGAGCACAATGATGGGGAATTGAGCACGTAGGTTGGTTATCAAATACAACATAAACAATTAACCATAATTTTTTATGTGTCATTCATTGTGCTTACATTTTGAGCAGGAGTTGGTGGTAAGATATGGTTAAAATCAGAAATTTAAAATGAGAAATTTAGAAATTTTAATTAAATTGACAGGTTGGCTAGTTGTGAGCACAATGATGGGGAATTGAGCACGTAGGTTGGTTATCAAATACAACATAAACAATTAACCATAATTTTTTATGTGTCATTCATTGTGCTTACATTTTGAGCAGGAGTTGGTGGTAAGATATGGTTAAAATCAGAAATTTAAAATGAGAAATTTAGAAATTTTAATTAAATTGACAGGTTGGCTAGTTGTGAGCACAATGATGGGGAATTGAGCACGTAGGTTGGTTATCAAATACAACATAAACAATTAACCATAATTTTTTATGTGTCATTCATTGTGCTTACATTTTGAGCAGGAGTTGGTGGTAAGATATGGTTAAAATCAGAAATTTAAAATGAGAAATTTAGAAATTTTAATTAAATTGACAGGTTGGCTAGTTGTGAGCACAATGATGGGGAATTGAGCACGTAGGTTGGTTATCAAATACAACATAAACAATTAACCATAATTTTTTATGTGTCATTCATTGTGCTTACATTTTGAGCAGGAGTTGGTGGTAAGATATGGTTAAAATCAGAAATTTAAAATGAGAAATTTAGAAATTTTAATTAAATTGACAGGTTGGCTAGTTGTGAGCACAATGATGGGGAATTGAGCACGTAGGTTGGTTATCAAATACAACATAAACAATTAACCATAATTTTTTATGTGTCATTCATTGTGCTTACATTTTGAGCAGGAGTTGGTGGTAAGATATGGTTAAAATCAGAAATTTAAAATGAGAAATTTAGAAATTTTAATTAAATTGACAGGTTGGCTAGTTGTGAGCACAATGATGGGGAATTGAGCACGTAGGTTGGTTATCAAATACAACATAAACAATTAACCATAATTTTTTATGTGTCATTCATTGTGCTTACATTTTGAGCAGGAGTTGGTGGTAAGATATGGTTAAAATCAGAAATTTAAAATGAGAAATTTAGAAATTTTAATTAAATTGACAGGTTGGCTAGTTGTGAGCACAATGATGGGGAATTGAGCACGTAGGTTGGTTATCAAATACAACATAAACAATTAACCATAATTTTTTATGTGTCATTCATTGTGCTTACATTTTGAGCAGGAGTTGGTGGTAAGATATGGTTAAAATCAGAAATTTAAAATGAGAAATTTAGAAATTTTAATTAAATTGACAGGTTGGCTAGTTGTGAGCACAATGATGGGGAATTGAGCACGTAGGTTGGTTATCAAATACAACATAAACAATTAACCATAATTTTTTATGTGTCATTCATTGTGCTTACATTTTGAGCAGGAGTTGGTGGTAAGATATGGTTAAAATCAGAAATTTAAAATGAGAAATTTAGAAATTTTAATTAAATTGACAGGTTGGCTAGTTGTGAGCACAATGATGGGGAATTGAGCACGTAGGTTGGTTATCAAATACAACATAAACAATTAACCATAATTTTTTATGTGTCATTCATTGTGCTTACATTTTGAGCAGGAGTTGGTGGTAAGATATGGTTAAAATCAGAAATTTAAAATGAGAAATTTAGAAATTTTAATTAAATTGACAGGTTGGCTAGTTGTGAGCACAATGATGGGGAATTGAGCACGTAGGTTGGTTATCAAATACAACATAAACAATTAACCATAATTTTTTATGTGTCATTCATTGTGCTTACATTTTGAGCAGGAGTTGGTGGTAAGATATGGTTAAAATCAGAAATTTAAAATGAGAAATTTAGAAATTTTAATTAAATTGACAGGTTGGCTAGTTGTGAGCACAATGATGGGGAATTGAGCACGTAGGTTGGTTATCAAATACAACATAAACAATTAACCATAATTTTTTATGTGTCATTCATTGTGCTTACATTTTGAGCAGGAGTTGGTGGTAAGATATGGTTAAAATCAGAAATTTAAAATGAGAAATTTAGAAATTTTAATTAAATTGACAGGTTGGCTAGTTGTGAGCACAATGATGGGGAATTGAGCACGTAGGTTGGTTATCAAATACAACATAAACAATTAACCATAATTTTTTATGTGTCATTCATTGTGCTTACATTTTGAGCAGGAGTTGGTGGTAAGATATGGTTAAAATCAGAAATTTAAAATGAGAAATTTAGAAATTTTAATTAAATTGACAGGTTGGCTAGTTGTGAGCACAATGATGGGGAATTGAGCACGTAGGTTGGTTATCAAATACAACATAAACAATTAACCATAATTTTTTATGTGTCATTCATTGTGCTTACATTTTGAGCAGGAGTTGGTGGTAAGATATGGTTAAAATCAGAAATTTAAAATGAGAAATTTAGAAATTTTAATTAAATTGACAGGTTGGCTAGTTGTGAGCACAATGATGGGGAATTGAGCACGTAGGTTGGTTATCAAATACAACATAAACAATTAACCATAATTTTTTATGTGTCATTCATTGTGCTTACATTTTGAGCAGGAGTTGGTGGTAAGATATGGTTAAAATCAGAAATTTAAAATGAGAAATTTAGAAATTTTAATTAAATTGACAGGTTGGCTAGTTGTGAGCACAATGATGGGGAATTGAGCACGTAGGTTGGTTATCAAATACAACATAAACAATTAACCATAATTTTTTATGTGTCATTCATTGTGCTTACATTTTGAGCAGGAGTTGGTGGTAAGATATGGTTAAAATCAGAAATTTAAAATGAGAAATTTAGAAATTTTAATTAAATTGACAGGTTGGCTAGTTGTGAGCACAATGATGGGGAATTGAGCACGTAGGTTGGTTATCAAATACAACATAAACAATTAACCATAATTTTTTATGTGTCATTCATTGTGCTTACATTTTGAGCAGGAGTTGGTGGTAAGATATGGTTAAAATCAGAAATTTAAAATGAGAAATTTAGAAATTTTAATTAAATTGACAGGTTGGCTAGTTGTGAGCACAATGATGGGGAATTGAGCACGTAGGTTGGTTATCAAATACAACATAAACAATTAACCATAATTTTTTATGTGTCATTCATTGTGCTTACATTTTGAGCAGGAGTTGGTGGTAAGATATGGTTAAAATCAGAAATTTAAAATGAGAAATTTAGAAATTTTAATTAAATTGACAGGTTGGCTAGTTGTGAGCACAATGATGGGGAATTGAGCACGTAGGTTGGTTATCAAATACAACATAAACAATTAACCATAATTTTTTATGTGTCATTCATTGTGCTTACATTTTGAGCAGGAGTTGGTGGTAAGATATGGTTAAAATCAGAAATTTAAAATGAGAAATTTAGAAATTTTAATTAAATTGACAGGTTGGCTAGTTGTGAGCACAATGATGGGGAATTGAGCACGTAGGTTGGTTATCAAATACAACATAAACAATTAACCATAATTTTTTATGTGTCATTCATTGTGCTTACATTTTGAGCAGGAGTTGGTGGTAAGATATGGTTAAAATCAGAAATTTAAAATGAGAAATTTAGAAATTTTAATTAAATTGACAGGTTGGCTAGTTGTGAGCACAATGATGGGGAATTGAGCACGTAGGTTGGTTATCAAATACAACATAAACAATTAACCATAATTTTTTATGTGTCATTCATTGTGCTTACATTTTGAGCAGGAGTTGGTGGTAAGATATGGTTAAAATCAGAAATTTAAAATGAGAAATTTAGAAATTTTAATTAAATTGACAGGTTGGCTAGTTGTGAGCACAATGATGGGGAATTGAGCACGTAGGTTGGTTATCAAATACAACATAAACAATTAACCATAATTTTTTATGTGTCATTCATTGTGCTTACATTTTGAGCAGGAGTTGGTGGTAAGATATGGTTAAAATCAGAAATTTAAAATGAGAAATTTAGAAATTTTAATTAAATTGACAGGTTGGCTAGTTGTGAGCACAATGATGGGGAATTGAGCACGTAGGTTGGTTATCAAATACAACATAAACAATTAACCATAATTTTTTATGTGTCATTCATTGTGCTTACATTTTGAGCAGGAGTTGGTGGTAAGATATGGTTAAAATCAGAAATTTAAAATGAGAAATTTAGAAATTTTAATTAAATTGACAGGTTGGCTAGTTGTGAGCACAATGATGGGGAATTGAGCACGTAGGTTGGTTATCAAATACAACATAAACAATTAACCATAATTTTTTATGTGTCATTCATTGTGCTTACATTTTGAGCAGGAGTTGGTGGTAAGATATGGTTAAAATCAGAAATTTAAAATGAGAAATTTAGAAATTTTAATTAAATTGACAGGTTGGCTAGTTGTGAGCACAATGATGGGGAATTGAGCACGTAGGTTGGTTATCAAATACAACATAAACAATTAACCATAATTTTTTATGTGTCATTCATTGTGCTTACATTTTGAGCAGGAGTTGGTGGTAAGATATGGTTAAAATCAGAAATTTAAAATGAGAAATTTAGAAATTTTAATTAAATTGACAGGTTGGCTAGTTGTGAGCACAATGATGGGGAATTGAGCACGTAGGTTGGTTATCAAATACAACATAAACAATTAACCATAATTTTTTATGTGTCATTCATTGTGCTTACATTTTGAGCAGGAGTTGGTGGTAAGATATGGTTAAAATCAGAAATTTAAAATGAGAAATTTAGAAATTTTAATTAAATTGACAGGTTGGCTAGTTGTGAGCACAATGATGGGGAATTGAGCACGTAGGTTGGTTATCAAATACAACATAAACAATTAACCATAATTTTTTATGTGTCATTCATTGTGCTTACATTTTGAGCAGGAGTTGGTGGTAAGATATGGTTAAAATCAGAAATTTAAAATGAGAAATTTAGAAATTTTAATTAAATTGACAGGTTGGCTAGTTGTGAGCACAATGATGGGGAATTGAGCACGTAGGTTGGTTATCAAATACAACATAAACAATTAACCATAATTTTTTATGTGTCATTCATTGTGCTTACATTTTGAGCAGGAGTTGGTGGTAAGATATGGTTAAAATCAGAAATTTAAAATGAGAAATTTAGAAATTTTAATTAAATTGACAGGTTGGCTAGTTGTGAGCACAATGATGGGGAATTGAGCACGTAGGTTGGTTATCAAATACAACATAAACAATTAACCATAATTTTTTATGTGTCATTCATTGTGCTTACATTTTGAGCAGGAGTTGGTGGTAAGATATGGTTAAAATCAGAAATTTAAAATGAGAAATTTAGAAATTTTAATTAAATTGACAGGTTGGCTAGTTGTGAGCACAATGATGGGGAATTGAGCACGTAGGTTGGTTATCAAATACAACATAAACAATTAACCATAATTTTTTATGTGTCATTCATTGTGCTTACATTTTGAGCAGGAGTTGGTGGTAAGATATGGTTAAAATCAGAAATTTAAAATGAGAAATTTAGAAATTTTAATTAAATTGACAGGTTGGCTAGTTGTGAGCACAATGATGGGGAATTGAGCACGTAGGTTGGTTATCAAATACAACATAAACAATTAACCATAATTTTTTATGTGTCATTCATTGTGCTTACATTTTGAGCAGGAGTTGGTGGTAAGATATGGTTAAAATCAGAAATTTAAAATGAGAAATTTAGAAATTTTAATTAAATTGACAGGTTGGCTAGTTGTGAGCACAATGATGGGGAATTGAGCACGTAGGTTGGTTATCAAATACAACATAAACAATTAACCATAATTTTTTATGTGTCATTCATTGTGCTTACATTTTGAGCAGGAGTTGGTGGTAAGATATGGTTAAAATCAGAAATTTAAAATGAGAAATTTAGAAATTTTAATTAAATTGACAGGTTGGCTAGTTGTGAGCACAATGATGGGGAATTGAGCACGTAGGTTGACATAATTCCGCACGTCCTTTTCACAAAATGGTACCTTTTCATGGCCTCCAGCATCTGTAACAATAGATTGAAACGTTTTGTTAATCCTCACTCCCGCTTCATCATTGATTTGGATTGTCCTCTTCACATGTAGATTTAGTTTCTTGTTAGGCCTAAACAACCTTGCCTTTGTGGGGCTCATCTCGTGAGAATGGACACCTTCAAATTTTCTGACTTCCCATGTCCCATCGCATTGTAACTTCAAACCTATCCTGGCAGGACATTTGTTCACTTTAGTCGGAAGTGTTTTCAATGAACATGGAATTTTTGACATGTTTGCCCTAGACCCCGCTCTCGAGCATGCAAGATTGACCCACTTCGTTTTCCCATCATCCCTCTTTAGTGATGTTCTAATTTTCCACCCAAAACCTTTTCTTGACGCATACTCACCATAAAATGATTTCCCCTCATCTAACGAAGCAAAACACATCCCTATTACAGGCTCCCAACGTGCGTCGTCATCGTTTGAGTTTTCAACTATTATACCTTCAGCATCCCCACCACCACCCTCCACGAAGGTTGCTGCACTATCCATCTTTTTTCAAACCTACGTGTCACGTCAACACTGCACGGTTAAAACCAATAAAACACAACATTATTTAATAACCCAATCAGTTTACCGATATTTACTACTAACTAATAATAGTCAAACTAAAGTACCACAAACTTCACAAATTAACGGGGTTCTCAAAGTACAATGAGACGGATTTCTTATTAGTAACACAAACCAAGTTCAGAAAACAATTACCCAGCTTTCTTGACCAACTAACCAACCCGTGTGGTTCATAAGTGATGTGCTATTTCGCTAACCCACTCATGTTAGGCTTACACAAATCTTCAAACCCAGTAACTTAATGGAGGTAAAAGAGAGAAGCAAAACCTAACTATTATTCTAAGGGGTTAAATTGACAATCTAACAATAATTAACCAAGTTACAACATCAATTACCCAGGTTTTTTAAACAGTTAACCAAGCCACACCACATTTGTATCAGACTTAGAAAATTTAGGGGGAAAAACACAAACACGGGACAAATTCCTACTGTAATTACCTCAGTAAAAGATCCTGCCGCTGGACAACGGTGGAAGGTGCGAAGCGCGAGTACACAACAACGGCTAACAGCGGAGGAGGAGGGAGGACAGGGTGGAGGGGTTTCAGTTGAGCGTCCCACTGAGAGGGTGAAACGCTAGTAGGCAACAGACACAGCGGAGATTGGCGGAGGAGGGCGGAGGAGGAGGCGGATTTCAGAGGGAGGAAGCGGTAACAGCGGAGGAGGGAGGACAGGGTGGAGGGGTTTCGGTTTAGCGTGGTACTGAGAGGGTGAAACCCTAGTACGCAACGGACAGAGCGGAGAATGGCGGAGGAGGAGCCGGATTTCAGAGGGAGGAAGCGGTGAAGGGGTTTCGGTCTTTCATGGAGATGGTTTTGGAGGTGCTGGATCGGTCTTTCATGGAGATGGTTTTCTGATTTTTGTGTCTTTAATTTTCTAAATATAAAACTATTTATTATTATTATTATTAATATATAAAATTTTATTTTATAAAGAGAGGGGTATGTATCCGTATAGTACATTGTTGTATTTGGTCCACTTTGTGGTCCACAAAGTGGTCAAAATAGCATAACTGTTTGCTTTTTTTGTTTGTCGGGTCAAAACACGACAACAGACACTGTTTAAATTACCACACTTCCTCATCCTCTTTCTTCTCCATCATACGCAACTCCCTTTGATTATGTCCCCTACGAGACTATACTGTTTGGTTTACCTGCTAAAATCTGTTGCACCCAAAACACAACATATCTGCCACAACACTGTTCCTAACGATTAATGCACTCAACTAGTAAATAAAATAATAATAAAAACAGAAAAACAAAGATCTTTTTAATTTCTTTCTTCAACCGAGTGAGTGAGTTGCTTTGTTGAAAAGAAAAAGGGGTTGAATGAAATGAGGAACTCTCATGATTGGTTATATGCAGATCATGCAACATGCGGCACAACACCCGCTTGGATTGATAAAGGACTCACCTGTGTTTGCTTCAAGCCCAAGGGAAATTGTCAACGGATCTGTATTAGTTTGACTCCTTTACAGGTCAGTCATTTTTCAACTCTTTTACTTTCTAGTTAGAATGTTGAAAATGCATCTGAAATTTTGTTTTAAAACTGTCCAATGCTTTCTATGATAGCTGGTTGAATACTTGTGTGTGTTTTTTTCATTTTTGTCATGCATATATTTAGGACTATAGCAATGGGGAACAGTTTTTTTAAGCAGCAGCTTTGTAAATATCTTGCAGGAGGAAAGATTTAGAAGACTAAAGCGCAGAATGAAAGTTTACTTTGATGCTTCCTTGCTTGATCACCAGGTATATATATTCTTTAATTTATGGCATCAGAGAAAGCATATTCTGTTGAGTGATCTGCTGTAATCTTATCATGTTCTCAGCTAAATTTATAGCAGCACATTGACATGGAAAATGGACAGTTCAAACTAAAATTTAGCTGTATTGAAAATTTTAACATTCATTCAGATAGCTTTTTAGCCTTCATTTTAAAGCAACTCATCAAGAAATTCTTTGAAGGATAGGATGCTTTGAGAGCTCTTTGGTCTGCTTCGTTCCCCGGTCAGGAGCTTCGAGGCTTGGTTTCTGATCAATGGAAAGAAATGGGATGGCAGGGAAGAGATCCATCTACCGATTTCAGGTTATATTTAGCTCATAATCTCATTGTTATATTTTGGCCGATTCAACCGCTTGAACTAAGAATTTATCATATCGACAGATCTGTTATTTGGCCGTTCGAGCCGTTTAAAGCAATAGAATAGAACAAAATTACCCGGGTGTTTGGCTAGTTTCAACTGTAGTTAGATTCTTAAAACATTGGTTGACATATAGTTCACTTACTCTACTATTTTGTAACAGAGGAGCTGGTTTTATATCCTTGGAGAACCTTCTATTCTTTGCTAAGACATTTTCCGTAAGATTCTAAACTAGCCACAATTTTCTTAATATAATGTGACATTCTATAGACCAAAGAAATTGGTTCAACTTAGCTCAGCACTTCTAATCTTTACTTTGCAAATACTTCATTTGCTTTTGTCTTGAAGTTCTGTATTTGTCTTGTAGACTTCTTTCCAAAATCTTTTGAAGAAACAAGGAAGAAAGGGAGCTGTATGGGAGTATCCCTTCGCCGCTGCTGGCGTAAATATCACATTCATGATCATGCAAATGCTGGACCTTGATGCCAGTAAGTCCTATGCCTTTTTGTCTCAATGCATTTTGTACCAAAGATACTTATACTTATTTTTTGTTAACATTCTCCTATTTATTTAAATATATGAGTGTGTCCCACGTCTCCTAGGAAATTCAAATTACACAACATGCTTATCTATCTTAAAGGGGATATTTCATATTGCTAATGAAGGACAGTTTCTTCATTTGCAGCCAAACCCAGGACTTTCTTAAGGACAGTTTTTCTACAAATGCTTTCAGGTTAGAATCGGAAGTTGTGTTGATCCCAATTTGTCCAATGTTCTAAGTTAATGTCTGTTTTCAATTTACACACATAATGTTTTATGTTTGTATCTTTTGTGGCATGTTCCAAAGTGTTTATAGGTGATTTCTTACATGTGCAGAAAATGAGTGGGCATTTGACTTGCTTTACTGCGTGGCATTTGTGGTTATGGACAAACAGTGGCTGGACAGAAACGCTACATATATGGAATTTAATGTAAGAATCCATCGTCTACTTGTTAACTATAGTATACTAATAAAATGTCATGTAAATTGTTAAATATGATACTTGAATTGAATCCCTTTAAATAAACATTTGAAAGTTGCTCTGCACATGTGCAATCTTTTTGTGCTTTATTGAAGATCATCCATTTTTTTGGTATATCACAGGATGTCTTGAAATCCACACGAGTTCAGCTAGAGAAAGAAATGATGATGGATGATGTTCTACGGATTGAAGACATGCCTTCATATAGTCTTCTTTGTTGACAAGCTGAGATATTTGACCAAAAGTCAAAACGCTCTTTTCCAAAGCCTAGTTTGTTTGTGTACAAATCCCCTTTTCCTGCTTATTGAATCCATAGCTTTAACTTAGATGTTGATGTGGATCTTCTAATTGAATTGATTCTCACACGAGTTCATAATCCAGTTTTTAATTTATAAATCAACTTAAGATTCGCAATACGTGCATTATGCAACCTTTTTCTTGTTAAAAGAATGAGGTCGTTGCAAATCATTTTTTTTTGTACTCGCCACTCACTTTTCATAATGGTAACTGATACTTTTAATCTTCAAGTTCAGTAGATAAACATAAAAAATAAATAACTATCTAAAATGTTAAAAAAAAAACAAATTGTTATTTATGCACAAATGTGAAAACTCATTTTATTAATTAGACACTCAACAACAATTTTGGTTCAAATTATATGAATTTATGAAAATCACTTTCTAGATTGCTTCTAAACACAAATTGTTTTACTTTTAATCACAATTTTATAAAATCAATTTTAGCCCTCTTGGAACCAAGCCCATGTTTATCTCATGTTTGTGCATCTGAACACAAATCGTTTTGCGTTCAACTCACTTTTAATCATAATCAATTTTATAAAATCAATTTTAGCCCACTTGGAACCAAACACAAGTTTATCTCATGTTTAGATTCACTCTTGTTAGAGCCAAAAGTGATTAATCTCAAGCAAACTGCGTTTGAGTCTGTAGACGTGAGTTTCATGTTCCCGAAGATAGAACCAAAGAGGCTCTTCTACGTTGAAGCTAGGAGTTGGAGCTTTTGCCTTCAAACGTGATTCTTACTCTCACATTTATTGTGCAACTCACTTGTATGTGAATCTATCTAAATATATATATATATATATATATATATATATATATATATATATATATATATATCACTTTAATCCAATTTAATTTTAACTAAAATCAATTTTATAAAGGGCCCGTTTGTTACGGATTAAAAAATAAGTAATTTTGTTGTTAAATAATTTAGAGATTTATAAGAAAATGAGAAGTTGTTTTGTGTTTGTGTAACATACTGAAAATCACTAATTTTAAAAAAATCATTCTTAAAAAACTGATTTTTATGAGAAGCTATTCAAAACAACTTCTCATATGAAGCAGTTTTTAGATTATTTTTAGCTTTTCATTTTCTAGAAAATCTATAACAAATAGACAGCATGTCGTCATGATTATTTTTTTTAAAAACGTGATTTTTAAAAAAATAAGCCGTAACAAACGGGCTCAAAATGAATCGAGTTAAAATCAAATTTTTCAACTGCTAATAAAACACCCACCTAGCTTTTGTGTGAAAGAAATTAATTCTAATTGTAAGACTTGCAAAATTCTTTATATTTACATATCAGAAGCGATTCTACTTTTTATCATCTAAACATAATCTATTATTGGCTTAAAGGTACATTTGGTCCCTGCAAATATACAAAAAAATCCCGTTTCGTCCCTGCAATTTCAAAAAATTTCAAAAAGTCCTTGCAATTACCAAACGCGTTTAATTTCGTCCCTGCTATTAACTTTTGACTAACAACGTTAGTTTCTTGTGACGTGTCTGCCATGTTGGATGCCAAGTTGGATAAATAGTGTTGATATCATCATCTTCTTCATTCCTCTTTCTCTTAAACAAGCTTCTTCGTTCTTCTCTCTTCACCTCCATTCATATCCACGCCCACAACACAACAAAACCATCTTTTGATTCTTTTGTAACTCTCTTCTTTTACCTTCCATGAGGTCAAGCCAAATTCCCAAAGGAAACACCATCTTCATCAGATTTATAAACAAAAAAACAAGGCAAAGACCCTAAATCAATTATAGCATCTTCATCAGATTTAACATAACCCTTTTATAATCCAATTGTTTAAAAGATCCTAAATCTATCGAAACACTCTATTCATAACAAGCAAGAAATCCAAAATGACCCTAATTAACCTAACCTTGTTCATAACTCTGTTCATAAAACAAAACTGAAATCAGATCTGAGAAAAAACAGATCTGCAACAAAAACGAGTCAAAAATGAAAACGATAAAAACGAAAATACTTCTTGGGTTCTGAACATTAATTTCTTCCTGAACTAAAATGGAGATGAACGAAATATAATAAACACCGGTTATGACACAAATCCACGAATTTCACCCCAAAAATTTCTCCTCGTTCTTCGAAGAAAAACCAAAGCAAGAAGAAACGATTTTGATACTTAAATTCTTTGCTGAGAGTGCGGAATTGAAGAGAAAAAGAATAGAGGTTGTTTGAATTTATGTTGATGAGAGTGAACATGGTTTTTGGAATAGAGGGAAAGAGAGAAGAAATTATCCAGGGTTTTTGGAAGATAAAAAGGAAAGGAGTGAAACGAGGAAAGTGAAAGGGAAGAGAGAAAATGCGGGGGAAGAAGAACGGAGGAAAGAGAAAATGAAAAGGAAAGGAAAAATGAACGAAGGAAGAGAAAAGGAATTAGGTGGCATCCAACATGACAGACACGTCACAAGGAACTAACGTTGTTAGTCAAAAGTTAACAGCAATGACGAAATTAAACGCGTTCGGTAATTGCAATGACTTTTTTAAAATTTTTGAAATTGCAGGGACGAAACAGGATTTTTTGTATATTTAGAGGGACCAAATGTACCTTTAAGCCTCTATTATTTTCATACTTTTAGAATTTTATCACTGAACAATGAACATAAATTAAATTTTTAAACTTCATTTTTTAAAATCAATTCTATAAAAAAACATAGAGTACATAATGTAATACAGATGAAACTACATAAAACTTCGTTGTGTCTCGGCCTGGAAATTCATAATTTTTTCGGTGGATTTTATAAAAAAAAGCATTGAGTTAATAATGTAAAACTTCAATAGATATTGCCTTTTTTAAAAATAAATTCATATAGCACGTGGGGTTCAATGTTTGACCTTTCAGAATATATATCGTACAACGTTTATGTTTCACTCTCGATTAGAAAAACTCCCAGTGATGATGCCGATTCTCTGGGTGTTTTTGTAAATTCATGAATGCAATATTCTCATTGCGTATTTTCATCTTTATGCTGTCTTTCGTCTTCGACAAGATACAGCTCGGCTTTACTTTCTTGATGGAATAAGGTAGAACGTTTAATTCAGTAAGTTTTTTGAGGAACTCCAAATGAATTTTTTTTGTTCTCTTCGCACCTAAATGCACCACATCTTTAAAAAATAAAAAATAAAAAGCTTGCATTGCACATGAAAATGATGCCCTACTAAAATTGATCTCACTTCTGGAAACAATAATTATTTCATACTTATCTATCCCAATCACAATCACAATCAGAATCATATGCTTTAGAAAGATAACGTAGGAATCAAGTTCTACAATTTAAAGAACTGTAGACCTTATAAAAAAGACAGAGCTATATTTGACAAAGCCTGGTGCAAAACAGATATCACATCTGATATTTCTCAATAAGGAAGTCCATCAATTTTTTAGGTTCTAAAGAATGAGACAGTTATATGTTAGAAAACTTAAATAATAAAAGAAGAAAAAAAAGTATGAACGATCAAATGACGCACGGATTCTTGAACCCAAAGCTTACATTACCCACCTCTGTCACCCTTGTCTTTTAAGCAAAATATGGTAAATTCTACCACCCCCACTGACACCAAAACTTCTTTCCCATCATCTCTGAGTTTTGCCTCTTCATCATTCATAAGTTCACTCCTCAGCATTATCTAAATTCAATCTGCACTGAAGAGTACCATCAAATGGGATCAGTCCAGACACCAATTGGAATGAGAAGCTCCACATTGCTAGAAACTTCGTGCGGGTTCCTATTACAGGAGCTGCAGGTAAGCTCATTTATTTCGTATGTTAAATATGTCTTCAGATAATTTTGTTGCATTCATTTTTTTTGCTAATGGTAAATGAATTCAGATAATTTGGGATGAAATTGGAGAAGACAAGTTCGATAGGGAGAAGGTTCTGCTGGATTTGGAACAAGAGTGCCTTGAGGTTTACAGAAAAAAAGTTGACAGAGCAAATACATCTAGAGCTTGTCTGCATCAGGAATTGGCTGAGGCTGAGGCTGAGTTTACTCACCTTCTTTTATCCCTCGGCGAACGATCTCTTCCCGGACGGGTACTCATTCCTCTTAGCCATCTCCAAATAGCAGTAAATAAATCAAAACAAGGAAAAATAACAATCAATAAAGTCTTCTTTCATATATCTAAAATAAACCTGTACTTCTATTGAATAACATTAATGCTTTCAACCGCATCTCATTATTCAATGTATAACAAAATCTTCTATATGATGAGTTAATTGTGAGAAAGGTAGCATAAAACAGATTAGTTACTGGGTTGATATTAGTTCTAACAAACAATAAAACTTTGCAAGAGTATCTTAATTCGTAAGTCAAATGTGACTTGAAGATAAATCGGTATGCTTCAACATGAAATAATGAATCAGTTTAGACTTTATAGTGATGACAGTAACTGTACAGCCAGAAAAAAGGGTGGGTACACTAAAAGAGCAGCTAGATTCAATCACTCCAGCACTCCAAGAAATGCGCTTGAGGAAAGAAGAGAGGTTGAACCAATTCCGAGCTGTGCAAGGACAAATTCAAAAAATTTCTGCAGAAATCGCAGGTGACTCAAACGACGCACCCTCAACGATTGCTGTAAACGAGAATGATCTTTCACTAAAAAGACTTGAGGAGTATCAGAATGAGTTGCAAAGGCTTTACAATGAGAAGGTACCTATGCAATTTATGCTTTTCGTCCCACCATTAAGGGGGTAGAATTTTTCAAATTTAATGTTCTCATATTACTTGTGATTACATTTGAAGAATGAGAGACTCCAGCAAGTGGAGAAATTCATCGACAAAATTCACAGCTTGTCTACAATCTTGGGAAAAGATTCCTCTGCAATCATTATGGAAGTTCACCCCAGCTTGAATGATTTGTGTGGAATAACAAAAAATATAAGTGATGCTATCTTACATAAACTCAATATCACAGTGGAGTCCCTCTATGATGAAAAGCAAAATCGGCTGGACAAGGTAAAATAATAGTATTAATGATGTTTTTTGAGTTGGGGGGTCTATATGAAATATAGATAATTTGAAAAGCTAGCTTGTTGAAACACACTGTCCCCCCTTATTAAGTTACTAAAGGAACTTAACATCCGTTACCTCCAATTCTTATGGCAGTGATGCAGCTATTTTTTTACAAAAAACAAAATGACATTCTGCTCAAGGACTTTAAGCTTCTAGTATTGTGCTTTTCCTTTGACTTTTATGATTTCCGTTTTACAATTTTGTATTCTTGATACCTTGTGCAGCTTCACCATTTAGGCAAAGCACTGTCAAATCTATGGAATCTCATGGATACACCTTATAGTGATCGACAATCTTTCTCCCATGTAATCAATTTATTGTCAGTCTCATCGGCAGAAGTATCAGATCCAGGAAGCCTTACTCAAGAGATTGTCCAGCAGGTAGGTATCTAACTTTAATATTTACGAAATACAATACCTCAGATATTTAAAAAGGCTCAACTTTTTACAAGACTGAAGCTGAAGTAAAAAGACTGGATCAACTAAAAGCAAGCAAGATGAAGGAGCTATTCCAAAAGAAGCAGGATGAACTAGAGTTGATATGCAAGAAATCACACGTGGAGATTCCTTCACGGACAGAAATGAACAATATAGTTAGCCTCATAAACTCAGGTGAATCTAGCTAATGCATAATGTGTGTATTCCATTTGAAAAAATGTATGTATATCTACAATAAAATTAACCAGCCTGGAAATTGACTTGCATATATAAAAGGGGAGATTGACCATTCCGATCTGCTCATGAGCATGGATGAACAGATATCCAGAGCAAAAGAAGAGGCTTCTAGCAGGAAGGCTATAATGGAAAAAGTTGAGAAGTGGATGTTAGCACGTGATGAGGAGCGCTGGCTAGATGAATACAGCAGGGTTAGAATTTTCATTTGAATCAATCTTCATAAATAGAATTAAAGAATGACTGTTATATGCATCATAATACAAGTGTGCTATCAGGATGAGAATCGATACTCAGTCAGTAGAGGAGCTCACAAAAACTTGAGACGAGCTGAACGTGCCCGTATAATGGTCAGTAGAATGCCAGGTATATATAATGAGATGAAAACAATGTAATTTGAGCCAACTGGCAGCACTCTCACGTGTGCTTACATTCAATGGTTGCTCTTTTCCAGCTTTGGTAGATTTGCTTATAAAAATGACTAGGAGTTGGGAAGAAGAGAGAAATAAAGTTTTCTTGTTTGATCAGGTAACATATCTTGCACTCTGCAACACTTTGAATTAACTATTCATATATATGAAAAAATATATAGTTGAAAAGTGCATAAGAAACAGTTTAAATCATTCTTAAAAGGGAACAAGTGAGAAGATTGTAAAAATTCAAAGAAATTCCAACATGTTAAGAGAGACCAAATGAGTGATGAGAATTTCCCTCTACAATATATTTATTGATGTGATGGTCCTAAACCCAGTAAATGTCTCATGTATAGGTGACTACCACATGCTACTGTGCTAGTACTATAAGCAACGATGGAACTAAATTTCATATATAAAAGCAGAGTTCCAGCATATTTAGAATCAGGACATCTTCTCAACCACAATATAAGAAGCATTTTAGCATAGTATCCATCACAGTGTAATGAAACTCTATTTTCTTATTATGAAATGCACTGCACTGCAAACTTTGTTAATCAAGTAATGCTATAAAATATCAACAAGTAGTTTTTAGAGAAATACAGTAACACAAAGTTACCCCTCAGCACTTCACAAGAAGATAGCAAAAAACCTTAAGTAATCCAAGAAGCAGATCGTACTATACAGTTTTATGTTGACATCAAATGGCTTGATGAGGCTTACAATGTCACAGTTTACACCCAGTAGATATGTTTCCTGATTGGCCTTTTAAAGCCTATATACTATATACTATGGTTTATAAAATCTATAACAGCAACCCAAAATGCTATCTATGCAGGTTCCTCTAATGGAAATATTGGAAGAATATAACATGCTAAGGCAAGAAAAAGAGGAGGAAAAGAAAATACAGCAGGTTAGTATTTGATCGACAGTGACAGCTCAACACATCAGCTCAAAGCAAATATTTAAAGTTCCTCTTCATATTATGTTGTTCATGAAAAGATTCTTGCCATATAAATAGTTATATTCCATAATAACCATATTCTTACCTCCTTTTTCGTGTTTGGTTCTCAGTCATGGGAAAAGAAGAAGGTCCAAAGGCAAGTGGTTGTTGAGCGTGATAATACACATGCATCAAGACCAGGAACCAGCAATAGACGCCTTCCAAATAGAAGTTTGAATGGAAGTCTAGACAGTGCTGCCCCCCTGAACAAAAGGCTCCCTATGGGTATCCAACAACTGGGATCAAACAGCATAAATTCAGGAAATCAAAGCATATCCTTCATTAAGGATGGAAGGAAGTTACAAAGGAAAAAGTTTTTTGTTGAACCTGTATTTACTTCTCATACAAGAGAGGAGGCATCTTCTGTGGTGTCAACTCATTCTGGACCTTTTTCTCCTTAAGTTTCTTTATTAGAATGATTTTGACTGTAATGCTTCTGAAAGTTCACTTTCCAAACTGTTGTCTAGCTGCAAAAGAATAAATTCAAACTCTACTTGTTTTTTTGCTATTAAGTTGCACAAATGGATTAGCTCGTGCTTGACATCAACCGCAAACAGATTTAGTACTTAGTTCATTGCTTTATTTGCAATTTTGCACCATAAGATGCTATTGCCTGCCCCAACTAAAGGAGAAACCATTTTACTGGTTCATGGATTTGCATTAATATAAAGGCCAGAATTGGGCATCAGACAAGAAAAACATAAGAATTGCACAAGTTACAAAAACCTAAACTTCACAAAGGCGCGATAAAAGTTAAATAACCCATAGATGCTAAATTAGTTTCAGTTCATAATATAAATAACATGGGAGACAGATATCAATAGAGACATTGAACAGAACTGAAAATGTTGACATTGCAAAGCACATATTCCTGTTTCCGTGATCAGCGCCTGCAATACTAATAGATGCAGTTCTTGATCTAGATGCACAATAATCGCCACAAACCCAATCTCACGAATCTGAATAATCATATAAAATTTACCAGCTCAAAATCAGTAAACGATTGCGATGGCAATAGCTAGGTAAACAAAAATAAAAAAGAAACAAAAATAACATAACTGATTAGGCGGATGACTATGCAAAAAGAAACATAGCATATGCTTAAGGTGCTTACAATTTTGAACCTCATCGTTTTGCTAATACGTTGTTAACTGTTACATTCGATGATAAAATACAAATTCCATTTACAGAGAGTAAATAAAAAATAACCTAGAACTCATCCATGAGAACGGGCGCTTGGGCTGGGGCTTCCGCAGGCGTTTCGGCTGGGGCATCCGCAGGCGCTTGGGCTGGGGCTTCCGCCTGGGTTTCTTGCTTTCGGAAGATATGATCGATGCGGCGAGTACAAATTGGATCGGATTTGGACCGATCCACAGCCGGTGAGGGTTTATCGGATTTGGTAGTCTCAGAAGGCATAGGAAGCAAATCGAGGAGAAAATCACTGGTTGGCCGGTGTCTCTTTACCGCGACTCTCATGTGTTCGAGTTTCACTGTCTTGCGTTTCTTTTCAATGGCGACACGCGCGGACTTTTCAGCCAGTAACTGGAGAAACAATTCCGTTGAGCACGATATCAAGAACAACGCTTCTGAACTCACCCTCTGTACGTCCTTGTCTAGAGTCATGATCTTCTTCACTCGACTCTTCGGGAATTCAGGTTGAATCGCCTCCGTGTTCTCTTCCTCCTCCGCCATAACCATAACCTTCACCAGTTCATTGCCCTTCTATATTCCCTTCACTCTTTATTATGTTTAGGCTATGAAGCCCCGATACTTCAAAAATGGAGACGTACCCGTGTCGGATACGTATCCGATACCGATACGCACCCGATACTTCCCGATACGTACCCAAAGAGTATCTAATAATTTTTTAATTATTTTAAAAAAATATTTAACTCGATACTTTTCAGATACATCTTTGATACTTCTTACCAACTAAGGATACTTCTCAGATACTTTTTCGATACCTCTTACCAACTAAGCACATGATTGTCACTCATATATGATACACTTTAATACCTCAATAACTAAAAGACAAAATTATATGTTTTTTCGTAATACAATAATAGAAGAAATAATACATTGTGATATGAGTGGGATACATATATGTAACTATCTCTACTCGATAAGATCACAAGTATTTATTTCTACAATGTGATGAATATATATTGACTAATGATATGCATATGTTTTATCGACCAATTACGTACTAATATGAATATCTTAGTCTATAAAAAGTCATCTATTTCTGCCACTGACTATTCGTATTATACGATTTCGGGTGGTCTCAGTTACTTTTCCACCATTACTTTTTATGACTAGTCACTCATACATAGGTGTGTCGGTTGTCCTCTTCCTTTCATCCATATATTTTGTGTGATTTTTTTTATCTATTTGGGCCGTTTTTTTTTATATCTATAAAATGCAATATTTCAGTTTTTCATCTTTGTTTTTTTCTATTTGTGTTTCTATTCTATTTTATTTTTTGTTATGTTTTTATATATTTAAATTTTAATTTAATTTTTTATTAAAGTATCCTAGCCGTGTCGTATCTTGATTTTCAAAATTTTCTCGTATCCCTGTATCCGTATCGTGTCGTATCCCGTATCGTATCCGGTATCCAGGTTTCATATAAACAGTTTCAAATTGGCGGGAACATAAAGAGGGGTATTGTCGTCATATTAGAATAACCCTTCCCGCCGTTCAGAATTCCCGAAAAATAAAACTTGTGGGCTTTTCTCAAAAAAGTAATGTGGGCTTTTAACCGAGGCCTAAAACTTGAGGGTATTGCTTTTCCCACACCCCCTCCTACTCGAAACACACCCCATAAGGGTGTGAAAAGACCAACAGGCCAGGCCAAACCTCTTTTTTTTCACGAATTTTCACCTGTTCGAACACGGGCATTCGAACAGGTTCGAATGACATCGTTCGAGTGTGTTAAATTTTGACTTCACACCCTTTTGGGAGTTTTTCACCTGTTCGCATGAGGTCATGCGAACCTGCATAACCTCGTTCGAACACATTCGAACGACATCGTTCGAGTGTGTTAAATTTTGACTTCACACCCTTTTGTGCGTTTTTAAACTGTTCGCATGAGGTCATGCGAACCTGTTCGAACAAGGTCGTTCGAACAGTCATAAAACACGTCCTCGCAGCGTCTCACGCGAGGTTATTTTTGGAATAAAATTTGTTAAGGGGTGTGAAAGAGTAGGAGGGGGTGTGGGAAAAGCAAAACCCAAACTTGAATTTACATTTTGGCCCAAGACTTTCTCCTCCTCGGTGTGTGTAAGCGTTTGCGGCGTAGTTGCAGACTAGTTATTTCATTTGCTTGACATTTCACTATCACACGAAAATGGAGTTTTCTCAAGATGACTTTGAGCGGTTACTGATGTTCGAGCATACTCGAAAAACCGCTGAGGAAAATTACAAAGAAAACCCTCTAGACGCTGATGTACGTATCATTCTTCATTCTTACCCTAATTTTTCTTCATTAGTATTCATTCATATCTTTGAGTTACTTTACTCATATACGTATGCTATTTCTTAATTCATGATGGTTTATCTTAGAAGTTCTGTAATTGAGGAAACTGTTTTTTTTTTAATTTATTATTTGTAATTAGTCTGTATACTCTGTGTACAATACGGAAAATTTGCTGCTTGGGAGGTATGCCTTTTATAACCTTGTAGTTTAGAAAGTAGCTTAAGTTAGGTTCATTTTTCAAGTAATAAAAGCAGCTAAAACAATTGTAAATGTGTCTGATTATACAGAATCTAACCAAGTGGGGAGGAGCTTTGATTGAATTATCGGCATTCCAAAGTCCCAGGGATTCTAAGAAGATGATTGAAGGTATATCACTTGTAAAGTTGAGCAACATTTTGAACTGAATTTCCTCTTTTGTGAAGGGAGGAGCTGATTAGGGTGATTGATTATTTTGGCTTTTGATAAGAACTGACCCCAATTAATTATAGATGCCCTTTCTAAGTTGGAGGAGGCTTTACTAATCAATCCAACTAAGCATGAGACTCTTTGGTGCTTGGGGAACGGCAACACGTCCTATGCATTTCTAACTCCGGATATCAATGAGGCAACGGGTTATTTTGATAAGGCGTATGAGTATTTCCAGAAAGCAGTAGACGAGGTAGTGTATTTGCTTTGATCTTCTTGGTGAACTATGATATGATGCACTTGTAAATCTGGAAGTTACTTAGTGGTGGTTTCTGAAATTGTAGGATCCTGAGAATGGTCTATACAGAAAGTCCTTGGAAGTTGCTGTTAAGGTAGACATAGATATGACCATTCTATTGATATTATTTCTGCACGTGATTTTGTTCTTGTGTTTAAAAGTATGCTAAATCTAAAATAACTGTCAAATCAGCTAAAGCTACTTTTTCTACTCTGGTTTTTAGCTTAAAATGTTACTCTTTGAATGATAGGATCATAGCTTGCTGAATATATCTTAATACAAATTAATTCACTCTTTTCAACTTTAATATATCTGCTGTTTTACTAGGGTTTATGTTTATCCGAGGTTTTAATGTTGTGCACTTCTATTGACTGATTCGGGTTCTGTTTAAATATTAAGACTTGTCTAAATCTAAATAAATGATTTGGAGTGTTCGTTCTCTGAAATCACAATGCCAACCTATTGCAGTTATCTCGGTTTTTTATTTTTATTTGTAGTTATGATACTAAACTGTTGGGAAACCATCCATCCGCATTGTTGGAATCAATTTAGTTCACTATGATAGTGAAAAGTGTTCTTCTGATTTTTACAGCCTTTAAACTATTACAGTTATCTAGTATAGTTTTTTAAATGTAATGGGTTTATGTTCGTTTTGGGCAACTGCTTTCACGATTCCTTGCTTTTTCTATTAATATCATATATAGCTTGTTTTCCATTGTATCTTTTCTAAATTGATGAGTGTTGTAAAGTGTAAACCATGTCCATGTCTCATAGGCCCCAGAACTACACATGGAAATCCACAAAAATGGGCTCGGTCTTGGTCAGATGAGTAATGGGGGATCCTCTACTACTTCAAAAGGAAAGGTGGGATTACTGAAAATTTCATTGTTATTCATTTTTTTCCCATGCTCTCATTCTCACATATACTAACTGGTGATTTTAAATCAACTTCAACATGCCATGTCAATTACTCCCTTCATCCCATTTTGTTTGTAGTTTTAGCAAAATCAATTTGTCTCAAATTGATTGTTTTAGATTTTCAATGAAACTTTTAATATTCTTTTCCACTTATACTCTTATTAATTATGACAACTTTTTACATATAATAAATGATTCACATTTTTCTATGTAGAGAGATAAAGGGTTAAATGGTAAATTAGACAATACTTTTTAAAAAATCTAGACTCTTAATCATTTTTCTTAAAGGGTGTGCCAAAACCTTAAATTGCAAACAAAGTGGGACGGAGGGAGTATAAGGAAGTGACATTCCGATAATGGAGTTCTTATTCTGTGAATAAATGCTTGTTCAGAACTATTATGCCTCAAGTTTTGAGATACAAGGCTTCTTATTTAAGAGAAAAGTCATCTTCAAGATTATTTCTTGGATTGTCTGAAGTAATGCAAAAGGCGAAATCTTTGTTGCCTTCCCATTAGGAAGAGCCTTTTGCTCTTTTTTATCTTGGAATTAGATGCATGTTCAGGATTCTCAGGGACGTGTTCCTCAGGATGATTTTCAGGGACATGCTCTTCAGGAGTTTGCTACTATTTCACCTAAGGGGTGCTTCCTGCCTATCCCGCCTACGACATTTCTCTATGCTCTCTCTGTAAAGCTTGTTTATATTGTGTTATATTGTAGATACAATATAATTCTTTTAGAATTAGTAATTAGAAAACATGTTCCAGAGGGATAAAATGATGATAGTTTAATGGTTGTCAATTTATAAAATTATTTGTGTCGCATCGCCTCTCTTTTTGTTTGCGGTATGTTATTTACAGGCTCAGTTGTCTGTCAAAGTACTATCACACAATGGTTTGCCATCTGGCTGCCTATGGTACTACGGTAAGAATTGGGTTTGTATTAGCAAACAACTATTTGTTGATGTAAATGAAGCGTTCTGTTTTCCCCCTAATAATTATTTTCTTTCTGTTATTCGTAATGTACGTACTGAGTATGGCATGTTAAATATTGAGGATAAAGATTTAGATAAACAAACTTTTTTGTCCTTTGAACAGCTTGCTTACACTCTAGCCTGCCATATTTTTTTGATGTAGGAAAGTGATAGAAGTAGCCTTGCAGGATTGAATTGTTTGAAAAAGTTATTCATGATTTTTTTGAGATTTTATGTGTTCTATCATATATATCTGTAATGAAGAGAATGTTATTTTTGATAATCTTTTTGTATATGATTGGTGTGTATCTGCTTTAGTTTGTTTAATGTAGAGAACGTAACAGGCATTGTTTGGTTGGTTTCAGGAATCTAAAAAGCAGAGGAGCAATGACTTTAAGTATGACATGTTTGGATGGGTTATTCTTGCGG
This sequence comes from Astragalus membranaceus, assembly GCA_039519185.1. NCBI lineage: Eukaryota > Viridiplantae > Streptophyta > Magnoliopsida > Fabales > Fabaceae > Astragalus > Astragalus membranaceus. The sequence goes on along the minus strand of CM076848.1, from coordinate 57,906,872 downwards.
TAGGTATAGTAGCATGGGTGGGAATGGCCAAATCTCACATTCCACCACCACCTTCTGGATAAACATATTTAGTTGTTTCTTTAGTGAATGATTATCGGAGCAATGGGAGAAAGGTTATTCACTTTAGATTGGAGGTTGTTGTGGTTGGCAATGAACTGGATTAAAGAGTTATAGTTCCCAAATATGGTTTTCGAGATGGACCGCGATGGACCGCGAGATCGTGGTAGATGATATCAACTCTTCAAAAATGGATGCATCAGAATATGGGACCATTATTTTGGAGTGGAGAAATAATCATTTAAATTTTCCTAAATTTAGCAAAATTGTTTTTGTTAGGAGACAAACATTCCTTAATAAGGGTAGTCATTATTGAGTCTTGTATCAATGAAATGGAATAACCCTTTTACCGTAACAAAATAGGTATTGCATTTTCTTGTCCGAATGCTTACTTCTCTTATGCTTTACCTCTATGCCTTTCTTCCCATTAAAAGATTGATTTACTGGAATCCTTTTTGTTAATTGGCAAAATTATAGTTTTGGTCCTACTATTATTAAAATCTCAGATATTTGGTCTTCCTATTTTAAACCTTAAACATTTAGGGTCCATTTGGTTGAAGGGAAAAAGGGAAGAGGGAATCTCTTCTCTCTTATCTCTTTTTATTGTTTGGTACACTCTTTCTCTCTTTCCTTACTCTCTCTTCCCTCTTTCACCTCAAACAAACACACTCTTAGTGCAAAAAAAAGTCATTCTCTCTTCTCTATTTCTCTCTTCCCTCTCTCTCTCGCTTCAACCAAACAATAGAAGGTCATTCTCTCTTCTCTCTTCTCTCATTCTCTCTTCCCTTTCTCTTTTGCTCCAACCAAACAGATCCCTTATTTTTAAAAATTCAGACATTTAGTCCAAATGGGGCTTTTCTTATAATTAAGGTGAAATGTAGCTCATTAATTGACGTGACATTTGATGTAGGCAGCACATAGAGTTGTCACGTCAATTAATGAGATACATAACGGTGCCACTTATTTATTTAATTAATAAAATAATAAAAATAACAAATAAAAATAAATTACATAATTAAAATGAAATTAAAAGAAACAAGCTGAGAATAAAAAATTCCCAAATTCCTAATTACATCTTCCAATCCTAAAATCTACCTTTCCATTGCTTCACCTACTGTATTTTCTTTTTTGTGCATAGAGGCTAATTCATTTGTGCACCTCCCACATTTTCCATTCATTTGTGCACCTCCCACACCAAAGCAACCTCATTTTCAAATTTGTGATAGGAAGTGTTCGCCTCTTTGATCAAATGAATGGCTTCCAAAAAATTTGATTAACATTTGACTCTATGAAATTCTTGATCCCAACACAGGGCGAGACCACGAAGTAAAGCCATCTGCACACAAAATATTAGAAATACCCATCGAACCACTATATCCAAAAATAAAATCCCCAATGTGATTACGAATCATCCCACCAAACCCAACAACACTTGGGTTGTTAATGGCACTGCCATCCACATTCAACGAGATCCGGTCCACTAGTGGTTTCATCCAAAGACATTCGGTTGTGTTTTGATGCATTGTAAAATAGATAGTACTACATACATTTCTTAATTCTTAAACTTGTAGGACCCGTTTGATGGTCAGGCTATGATAGAGACGTGATATAGTATAGAAGTGAATAAAGATATGATATGATGGAGACATAATAAGGATTTATTTTGATGTCCACCTAATAAGAAATTAGATATCATATATTATTCATTTATTTTGCATACAAAAATAATATATTATTCTATTATATATTTTAGTAAGCTAATAAATAAAGATAGGCGAAAGTACTCTCGGGGTCCCTTATCTTTATTTAAAGTAACGAATTAGTCCTTTATGTTTTTTTGTCCCAAATAAGTCCTTTATCTTTCAAATTTTTGACACATAAATCCTTTTCCGTCAACCTCCATCCAACTTTGTTTACAGTGCTTATGTGGCGTGCTAACTCATTATTTGATTAGGTGGCATGTCATTTTTATTTTTGTTTAGCTTTTATTTGTATTAAATTAAATTATATGCCACCTAAGCAAAAATAATTCGCAAAATTTAATTTAATATTTGTAATTACTTTTAATAATTCGCAAAATTTATTTAATATTTTTATTTTAGTCTTAAAGAAAATGGACCTAAAACACCAAAAAACAGTTATAGAATTTAAGAATAAAAATGATAAATGGACACAAAAATGGAGTTAGCAAAGGATGTTCCTTTTATAGTATAGATATTATCATGGTCGCAAGGTCCACCACTTTCTAATAATGGTAAAATTAGATAAATAATCATTTACATGTTTTATGATTATTGGTCACATTATTTTAAAAAATATGATTATTGGTCACTTTGTCATTAGGGGAAAGTAATCTGATCGATTGGACCTTGTTTTGGACTGGATCATAAGACCCACCCCAGCAATTGGCCATGACTAAGCCCAATAAACTTTGGCCCATATCCATGATAAATTAGCCCATTTATGGCTATCATGCTTCAACGGCTCAGATTCACCTGACTAATCCGACGGCTCAAAGCTGGCACAAAACTCTATAAATACTGACATGCTTGGCCATTAATAGGTAGATTCTCATTCCTTGCTATCCTACTCTATTATCCTCAATACTGATCTGAGCGTCGGAGTGGCTTCGCAGGTACCCCATCTGGGAACGTTTTGACATCAATTCATCATCAGCAGTCCTGCTCGTCCCAGACCCGAGCACAAACAGACCCGGTCACAAGCAAGCCAGGTTACAAGCAGGCCAACTCACAAGCAGCACTCCCTGATCCTACCCATCCAAGTTCGACCAGTCCCTTACCTCCTGGTGCTATCAAAAGTTCAACCAGGTAAAACAACTACCCTACCAACTACCTGCTCGGTCCAATCCGTGGTGTGGTAAAAGTGCAGAACATTGGCGACCACAATGGGAGTTATCTATCTTTCACATTATCTTTACTCCTTGAACTTTTCTCTTGCTTCTCCATGGCACCAAGAGGTAGACCCCGAGTTCGAAGCATTGTTGTGCTCGCGTCCCAGCCAGAGGGCACTCCTGAGGGCAATGTAGCTAGCCAGCCTGATGAGGATACCATCCAGGTCCCGCAGACAGACTCCCTCCAGGAGCCTGCCCAACCCCCAAACGTGAACCAACTCTTGGATCTAGCTCCTGTGCAACCGCGCTCAGACCATGCTGTAGTAGGAAGCACGCCTAAGGCAAATTGAAAGGCGTGTGGCTTCCATGCCTGAACAGGCTCCACCCTACTGGGGAACCCCTCATCAGACAATCGTGGTCTCAAGGCATCATCGGTCTCTCCCTCGAAGGCATCGTGCTTGTCGTTCCCCACCAAGGCGAAAGCACGTGCACCGCTCCCCTCCTCGGCGTCGCAAATATCGGGAGTCGGGCTTACCTCCAAAAACCCCTCCATCCTCCCCGGATGGTACTTACTGGCCTGACGACTCCCACTCCAGGACCTCTTCACGTGCTTCCTCTAATTCCCGTGAAAGGTCAAGAAGCAAGGCCAAGACCCACAAGAGGCGCCACCGGGGCTCGCCATCGAGGAGATCCCCCGACCAGCGCAGGTATCAAGGTTTTGACTACGAGGACGTCTCACCTCGCAACTCAAGGAGGTTCTCCAACGAAGGACCTTTCACTCGGAAAGGTGGATGAATGCCCAATACCGAGGGCCTTGAAGAAACTGCCAGCTCTCAAGATGTACGATGGGACTGGAGACCCAGACCGCCATCCGGCACACTTCTCCCTGATGATGCGCTATAGAGGTGCAAGGGAGCCTGTTCACTGTAAAATCTTTCCTCTCACTCTCGAAAACTCAACGTTAGAATGGTTTCAAGAGTTGAAGCCAAACTCCATCTCCTCGTGGAGTCAGCTGGCAAGAATGTTCACAGCTCGCTTCACTACCTCCCGGCTGAAGCCCAAGTCAGAAGAGGTGCTGAGGGCAGTCAGGCAGCATGACGGCGAGACGTTAAGAGAATACATAGAGTGTTTCAATAAGGAGGCTTCATGTGTTCGAAATTTGGAGGACAAGCAAAGGTTATTTTGGATGAAAGACGATCTAAAAAAATGAAGTATCTTTCAAATTGACGTGGGGGTCAACAGACCCAGGAACTTGGGTGAGTTCCTTCAAAAATCGCAGAAGTACATGGACTATGAAGAGGATAATATGGCTTACCATGAGGCAGCCATGGCCAGTGACGACATGAATGACGCTCGAGAAACCCGACAGCGAAAGGAAGCAGGAGAGGGGCATCGTGAGGCACGACCACGCGGGTTCGCCGAACACGCCCTCCTCAACGCATCCCGGGATAAGATCTTAACGGAGTGTGCCAATGGTGAATTTAAAAACGTCAAAACGCCAGAGCCTTTAGTGCCGAGGGAAGGCCAAAATCCTTCGAAAAAATGGTGCATCTATCACCGAAGAGGAGGTCATGACACCAATGGATGCCGAGCCCTTAAGGACGACATTGAAGAGCTGATTCAGAAAGGGAAACTTTTACAGTACATAAAGAAAGATGGTGAGGTGAGTAGCTCATGCAAGATCACCCCGAACCCCCTCAAAAAGGTCCAGGTCCCCACGCAAAGGCAAGGGTCCGGCCAGCGAAGTCGTCAAAGCTACAAAGGAAGAATACAGTGAGTCCTCCGAGAAGGAAGACACTCAGAAGTCCAAAGGAAGAACAGTGGTCATGGTGATACATGGAGGAGACCCTTTAGATGGGTGTGGAGTGAATAAGTCAATAAAGAGAAGGTGGAAGGAAATCCTGAATGTTGCATCCACCTCAACCCCCAAGGAGGGGCCAGCCAGGCCACCTTTGTCCTTTAGTGATCAAGACTTACTCGACGGAAAGCCAAACAAGTACATTCCACTACTGATTTCGGCCGTCATGGCCAATGTTGAAGTGAGAAGAATCCTGGTCGACCAGGGGAGCTCTGTAGACATCATTTTTGAAGATTTGTTGAAAGTGTTGAATATCTCCCCTGACGACCTGACTCCCTACCGAGGATCAGACCTGACTGGGTTCAACGGATCAAAAGCTAAGCCACTTGGCCATCTGGAACTGATGGTTACCTATAGAGACCCTGATGGCGAACAAACTCTATTCAGAACTGTAAAGGCACCCTTCTTAGTCCTCCCATGCAAATCCATCTACCAGTGCATCATCGGAAGGCCGACATTAGGCAGGTTGGGGGCAGTAACCTCAACAGTTCACTTAAAAATGAAATTTTACAATTTGGAGAACAAGATTGTAACCCTTCAGGCTGATCTGGCAGCAGCACGCAGATGCTACTACATGAGTGTTAAGAATGAAAACGAGATTGCAGAAATAGGGGAGCCGGACAAGAGATCTGGAAAAGAAGCTGAGGTGAACCTAGCAGACATGGATGCCAGATACGATCCAGACAGTGATCAAGAGGAGGATGATAGCACCCTCGCTGATCAGCGGTCGTACGCGGGTCAAAATAATTAAAAAGGATTAAGAATGTAGTACAAGGTGAGAAACCTTGGTCGTCTCACAAGGATCTCTAATACTAAGATTACCAGAATCAGGAACAAAATTAACAATAAAATATAAGTTTATGAAGAAAACGATTTGTGTTTGAGGTGTTTAACAATCTTAAAGTGACAATCGATTCACCGGTTTCCGGGTGCGCGTCTCGTATTTATCATTGGTTCCAAATATTCGTGCAAAACTCGTTCAAGGTTTCAGTTCTTGATTGATAATAAACTAATCAAGCAAGCGCCAATTAGTTTATACTAATTCGCACCGTTTTAAAGCAAGCGTCAAAACAACGTGTTCAATCAATCATGATGGTGAACAAGCGCCACTAAACACAAACAATATCATAACTGAATTCAATCAATTCTCTATCAATTCCTACTCGAATTAAATAAAACAAGCGATTAAATAACCCGAATAGTTAAGAGTTGCGAAAAACAGATTCACATATTAACAAACGTCATATATAAACGATTCGCGTATTGCAAATAAGCGAAATCTGGGTAATTAAGCATCGCACAAAGACGAAAATTTGCAAACAAAGAATTCAAATGTGCAATTGATAGAGAAGAACGAACTGAAAACTAAAAACAAAATAAACGAATTAACATTAGACACCGAACCTCAAAATCCGTAGACGACAGCCTTTCACCGATGAATCAATTTAGGAGTTTAGGCTTCCATAGAGGCTAGAACACAAAAGTTTTCTAAAGTATATGATAATGCGTAAGATAGGTAAAACGACTGCTGACCAACCAAATCTATAAGACTAAAACGAAATACCTAATCCCTAAATGGGCTATTGGATAAAAGCCCGGTAACAAACTAAAATTCGGCCCAAAACACGTTTTACACAGTACTGCTTCGGTATTTCGCAGTTTTCACCTTCAAGACTTCAGAAATGGGTTTCGAGCTCAACAGAATAATTGTATCTTTGTTCCTTATCTTTCCAACGCATGCTCACACGCCTCAATCGGATAACCACAGCCAAAGTTATGACCTGCATAGTAGATAGGGGTCAATATGCAATAAAAACAAGAATTAATCAAGAAATTGTCATATTGCTCAATTAAGACCCAAAGTCTAGAAACATGCAAGACTTAAATATTAGGCACAAAGCACAATTAAAATCACCAAGTGAAAAGCTATAAATAGTGCATTAAAATACATTGATCAAATTCCCCCACACTTAAGCTTTTGCACTCCGGGTAAAACACACAAAACAATATACGAAAACAATGCATGAGTTTCCAATGAACCCAAAGAATGCAAAGTCATATGAGAAATACTTTTCCTAGTCTTCAAGGAGAATGACAATCAAAGATAGCACTTAATTACAATCAAAGCAAACAAGAGGATAGAGCACTAGAGAGTGAATCATAAGTGATGAGTCCTCACAGGATATATATATATATATATATATATATATATATATATATATATATAAGTAATGCTCTCAATCACTCAAGTGTCTAGGCTTGTGTTTACTCTTATATATATATATATATATATATATATATATATATATATATATATATATATATATAATAAGCACATCAATGAAAGTTAGCACTACCATATGTTTGACAAGCTTCTAACATCCACACTTAAGAACACATGCACATAAGATCAAAAGGTCTTTATAAGGGTTGTAATGGGGCCAAGGTCAATGTGGGATAATCCTAAGGGGGAACTAGACTAAAAAGAATCAAAGAGGATAAAGAAGCAATGAAAATCAATTGTAAAGTGAGCATGAGAGGATCCAACTTCAACAAGGTATGATGAATTTCTCTATTTTGATATACTTCTCCACATAACTCTCTCTACACACTTTCATTCTTCTTGAAACAAAAATTAAAAGAAATGCACACTTTTTTTTCCTTTTTCTTTTTTTTTCTTCTCTTTTTTTTTTCTTTTTTCTTTTTAAGGAATATTTTTCTATACAAATGTACTTGTCAAAAATTCCATTGAGAACCCAAGAACAAACCCAAGTGAGAACCACAATTGCACAATTTGGACACCCCCACACTTATGGATTTAACAATTCTCATTTCAAAGCTCCTTCACCCTCTAAGATTGGGTAATAACATTTTTTTTTCACTTTTGGGCTTGTAATGAGCTATAAAACAAAGAATGGGATAAAAGGGCTCAAAGGGGCTTACACAAAGGGATAAATTTAGGGTAAGCTTATTTGGCTAGTAGCTAAAAAAACAGAATTCCCTAGATCATTTCAAACATGCATGTGAACAAGTGTTTCAATAAGAATCAAGTCAAGTTCTAGAGTAACTAACAAACATGAGTGAGTCACACACAAGAAAGGAGAGAATGACAAAATGTAGTCCATCCAATAAAAGGCTTAATTCTCACCAGCGACACTGACTATCACAGATGATGCAAAATCTAGTGCCCACATCCAACTTATTATACCAAGAGCAACAAGAAATCAATCAAGTCATGTCAAAACACCTATGGTCCTAGAATAGTAAAATCACTCACAACTTGTACAAACCAAGAACTCATGGAAAAACATGCTAAAATAACAATTTTTTGTTTTTTTTTCTTTGTAGGAAAACTGAAAAAAAATGACAAATTACTAAGCTACTAAAAGACACCCCCCACACTTAAATCAGACATTGTCCTCAATGAAAACAACGAGCATAAAATAAGAGTAAGGAGGAGGGACTCCCTAGTCAAACTTCAATGTAGGTGGGATGTTCCAATGAGAGTTCTCTTATGCTTGCATCTTCAGTTGCGGAACTCTCATGGAATAACTTGAGGCGCTTTGCATCGACTTTGAAAACTTTGTTTGTCGCCTCACTTTTTATTTCCACTGCACCATGAGGAAAAATGTTAGTAATAACAAAAGGACCAATCCACTTGGATCGATGTTTCCCGGCCATAATTTTCAGGCGGGGTCTGAACCATAAAACTCTATGCCCAATGGAGAACTCCTTTCTAGAAATCATCTTATCATGCTTAGCTTTCCACACTTTCTTGGCAGGAATGCCCGCCAAGGTTAAACCAATGCCACTCCTATGTTTTCTTAAGATTGACGACTTATCTTCTTGTTCAGATTTAAACCCTGCTATATTAGTCTCATGAAGCTTCCCACTCCCCTCTGAATATGCATAATTAAATTTTCTATGGGGTGGTTCAAGCTCTAAAATAAATGGCTGCTCAATGGCAGCAGCAGCTACATCCACAACATCAGCTATAGGAAGTGTGTCAACCTGTAAAGTATCAACCAAACCATCAAGCAATTCAATTTTGCAAAGGGAATGCTATTTCATGGGGTGTTTCTTAGCATTAAAGATGCTAAATTTTTCAGTGGTATCACCAAATTCCATGGAAAGAGTCCCTGCATGTACATCAATTTTAGTTTTTGCAGTCCTCGAGAAAGGCCTGCCTAAAATGATAGGCGACCTGCTGGACTTAGTTTCTTCCTCCATGTCTAGAATGTAAAAATCTGCAGGAAAAATCAAATCATTAACTTTAACAAGAACATCCTCAATCAATCCAGCAGGTCGAGCATTACTCCTATTTGCTAGTTGGATGGTAACACATGTTTCCTGCAAAGGTCTAAGAGCAAGAGAGTTAAAAATAGATGTGGGCATTACATTGATTGAAGCTCCTAGATCTAGCATGGCATTGTCAAATTGACTATTTCCTATGTTACATGGGATGGAGAAAGTTCCTGGATCATTGCACTTTTGAGGCATGGGCAATATGAGGGTTGAAACATTATACCCCACATTGACTTTTTCAGTTCCTTTCAGCCTTCTCCTTCTCTTGTGTGTGCACAACTCTTTCAGAAATCTGGCATATTTTGGAATCTGCTTGATTACCTCAAGGAGGGGAATATTGACTTCCACCTTCCTAAAAGTATCTAAGATCTCACTGTCTCTATCCGTCTCATCTTGTTTTTTAGTACTCATTGCTCTATAAGGGTAAGGGAGTGGTATTTCTTGTTCATCAGAAACATGTTCAGGTGCCTTATTATTCTTCAAAATAGCAGTTTCAGGCACCTTTGGGGTGTCAACAGCCTTCCCAGATCTCAATGTGATAGCACTAACATTGGGGTTTGGTGAATTTGGATTAACCACAACTTGAGCAGACAGTTGGTTTGCCCCCCGAGCTAGCATCTGATTAATTGTGGTAGTCATCTGTCCCATTTGTGTCTGCAAATTCCGAATTGAGGCATCTGTTCTCTGTTGGAACTCGAGATTCTGGGCAGCCATCTGCTTAACTAGATCCTCTAATGAAGGTTCAGGCCTGACAGCAGCTTGTTGTGTAGCTGGATTTCCCCATCTCAGGTTTGGATGGTTCCTCCAGTTTGGGTGATACCTGTTAGATGACAAATCAATATTGGCTTGAGGTTTAAATATGTTGGTTGCATATGTTTGAGGGGTAACAGCATTAGGATCCTCTTGCAGCGTAGGACAAGAATCTGTGGGGTGCTGTAGAGGTGCAAATACCACAAACCCTTGCTATCTGACCTGTTGCCAATTTTTTTACCAAAATCGTGAGTTCATCCAACCTGTTCTCTAAGCTCTTATGATTATTAGCATGTATCTCATTTAATCCCCTTGTTAGAAGTGCAGAGTTGCTTCTGGTTGTGAATTGTTGGGAGTTAGTGGACATATTTTCTATTAAAGCTCTTGCATCTGCTGGGGTCTTGTCTACAAGTGCACCTCCACTAGAAGCATCCATGATATTACGGTCCATGGGTAGTAACCCTTCATAGAAGTACTGGATGAGCAGTTGTTCAGAGATCTGGTGGTGAGGGCAGCTTGCGCACAATTTCTTGAATCTTTCCCAGTATTCATGTAGAGACTCAGTGGAGTTTTGTGTGATACCGCATATCTCTTTTCTGATTGAAGCAGCTCTGGATGCGGGAAAGAACTTCTCTAGGAACAACTTTTTCAAGTCATTCCAATTTTCAACAGAACCTGGTTGGAGGTAATACAACCAATCCTTGACTGCATCTTGGAGTGAGAAGGGGAAGGCCCTGAGTTTAATGTGCTCCTCTGGAATTCCTTGGGGTTTCATGGTTGAGCACACAATGTGGAACTCCTTGAGATGTTTGTGAGGATCCTCACCTGCAAGACAATTAAACTTTGGCAACAAGTGTATTAAACCAGATTTCAATTCAAAAGGAACATCAACATCAAGATAATTAATACATAGAGCATTGTAAGTAACATCAGGTGCAGCAAGTTATCTAAGGGTTCTACCAGCCATGACAGAATCAAGATCAGAGTCAAGTTCAAAGAGATTAGGGCTAAAGATGCTATCACTATCACTACCACTATCCTCTATATGCTCCCCAAGTCTACGATGCAATGTTCTCTCAATTTCAGGGTCAAAGAGATTCAAACTAACAGTATTAGACCTGATCATGCACCATATGAAGCAAGAAGTGAGAAAATGCAACAATTCTATAAATACCAACAATGTCCTAAAGCTAAAATGGATGCAAAAAATAGAAAACGAATCAAATTTAATCTAAAAAATTTAAACTCACTGCGAAAAATCTAACTAAATCAAAATAAAGATATGCAAATTTTTTTGGATTTTTTCTGAGATATGAAAAAATAAAACAAATAATTAAAAATAGAAAATGAAGGAATTTCGGATTTTGCGCTCGTTTTCCCTTAGTTTGAACAAAGGGAGGCCTCATCCTTGATTTTTTTAGAATTTTTCAGTTGTGGTTTCGGGAAATTCAGATGAGATCGCCCAAAAACCATTTTTTTCGCCAACAATTCCTACAAATCAGCAGCCTTAGCGCCTACTACCTGAAATAAGACCTGGAAACACAGCAAGAACAGAAACTAAAACGTTAGTACTGTTAGTGGAGTCCTGAAGTTGGAAATCCTTAATTAGAGATCCCCGACAACGACGCTAATTTGATCGGCGGTCGTACACGGGTCAAAATAATTAAAAAGGATTAAGAATGTAGTACAAGGTGAGAAACCTTGGTCGTCTCACAAGAATCTCTAATACTAATATTACTAGAATCAGGAACAAAAGTAACAATAAAATAGGGGGGTTTGTTTATGAAGAAAACGATTTGTGTTTGAGGTGTTTAACAATCTTAAAGTGACAATCGATTCACCGGTTTCCGAGTGCGCGTCTCGGATTTATCATTGGTTCCAAATATTCGTGCAAGACTCGTTCAAGGTTTAAGTTCTTGATTGATAATAAACTAATCAAGCAAGCGACAATTAGTTTATACTAATTCGCACCGTTTTAAAGCAAGCGTCAAAACAACGTGTTCAATCAATCATGATGGTGAACAAGCGCCACTAAACACAATCAATATCATAACTGAATTCAATCAATCCTCTATCAATTCCTACTCGAATTTAATAAAACAAGCGATTAAATAACCCGAATAGTTAAGAGTTGCGAAAAACAAATTCACATATAAACAGACGTCATATATAAACGATTCGCGTATTGCAAATAAGCGAAATCTGGGTAATTAAGCATCACACAAAGACGAAAATTTGCAAACAAAGAATTCAAATGTGCAATTGATAGAGAAGAAAGAACTGAAAACTAAATAAAATAAATGAATTAACATTAGACACCGAACCTCAAAATTCGTAGACGGACAGCCTTTCACCGATGAATCAATTTAGGAGTTTAGGCTTCCATAGAGGCTAGAACACAAAAGTTTTGTAAAGTATATGATAATGCGTAAGATAGGTAAAATGGCTGCTGACCAGCCAAATCTATAAGACTAAAACGAAATACCTAATCCCTAAATGGGCTATTGGATAAAAGCCCGTTAACAAACTAAAATTCAGCCCAAAACCCGTTTTACACAGTACTTCTTCGGTATTTCGCAGTTTTCACCTTCAAGACTTCAGAATTGGGTTTCGAGCTAAACAAAATAATTGTAGCTCTGTTCCTTATCTTTCCAACGCATGCTTCCATGCCTCAATCGGATAACCACAGCCAAAGCTATGACCTACATAGTAAATAGGGGTCAATATGCAATAAAAACAATCAAGAAATTGCTATATTGCTCAATTAAGACCCAAAGTCTAAAAACGTGCTAAGACTTAAATATTAGGCACAAAGAACAATTAAAATCGCCAAGTAAAAAGCTATAAATAGTGTATTAAAATACTTTGATCACTCGCCAAGGAGCTGAAGAAGCGCATGAAGAGGCCAGAGCCAGACGGTGAATTCATCTCTATCCAATTAGGAAAAGATCCCACCAAGACTGTCAAGAGAGGCGCCGACCTCCCTGAGGAAGTCAAGGAAAAACTCACTATCTGCCTAAGAGAGAATGTTGATCTGTTTTCCTGGTCTGCGGCAGACATGCCAGGGATACCACCCGAGGTAGCTTGCCACCACCCTGTTGTTAACCCAAACACCAAGTGGGTGGCCCAGAAGAGAAGAGCCCAGAAAGGGGAAAAAGCTGAAGCTGCTGCAAAGGCTGTGAAAGACCTCATAGAAGCAAACTTTGTAAAAGAAATTAAGTACACCACTTGGTTGTCCAATGTAGTCTTTGTTAAGAAATCTAATGGAAAATGGAGAATGTGTGTTGATTATACTGATCTTAACAAGGCATGTCCAAAAGACGCCTTCCCCGTTCCTTGCGTAGATAAATTAGTTGATAGCGCCTCAGGTTTTCGTTTATTATCTTTTATGGACGCGGACTCGGGATATAACCAAATCCCAATGTTCCCGCCGGATCAAGAGAAAATGACATTCATGACAGAACAAGGAAATTATTGCTATTGCGTAATGCCCTTCGGGCTCAAAAACACTGGGGCAACCTATCAAAGGATGGTGAATAAGGTCTTTAAGAATCAAATTGGTCGGGTGATCGAAGTATATCTTGATGACATGATAATTAAAAGTAAAAATGATCCAGACCATCTCAAAGATGTGACTGAAGTATTCTCGGAAATCCGAAAAAATAATGTGAGATTAAACCCGGAAAAGTGCACCTTCGGGGTTCGAGCGGGGAAATTCCTCGGTTTCTATCTCACTGAGAGAGGTATTGAGGTCAACCCCGATAAGTGTAGGGTGGTGACCGAAATGACTTCACCAACTACAAAGAAAGAAATCCAAAAGCTGACCGGCATGATAGCGGCTTTATCTCGTTTCATTTCAAAAGCGGCGCACAAGTCTCTGCCATTGTTCAAACTACTCAAGAAGGAGACAAAATTCGACTGGACCGCCGAGCAAGATCAGGCGCTGAACCTTTTAAAAGAAACCCTCTCCAAACCACCCATCGTAACACGTCCTGAAGAAAGAGAAACCCTGTATTTATACCTCGCAGTTGCCGATGAGGCATTAAGCGCGGTGCTGGTTAGAGAAACCAACATTGACCAGAGGCCGGTATACTTCGTAAGTAAGGCATTACAGGGACCAGAGTTGAGATACCAGAAGGTGGAAAAGGTCGCCCTGGCAGTAGTAATTGCAGCCAGGTGCCTCTGTCCGTATTTCGTAGCACATCAAGTGGTAGTTCGAACAAACCAACCAATCACACAAATCCTCCATCACCTGATCTGGCTGGGAGAATGATTAAATGGGCAGTCGAGCTCTTAGAGTTTGGAATCAAGTACGAGTCAAGACCGGCCATGAAGGCTCAGATCTTGGCAGACTTTGCGGCCGAAATGACAACAGCTCCACAAGATGGCAACGTGGAGGCAGCGTGGACTTTTCACGTGGACGAGTCCTCAAATAGTAAAGGAAGTGGAGCAGGCCTAATACTTGAAAACTCTGAAGGACTAATGATTGAAGTATCCTTGACATTTTCGTTCTCCACATCCAATAATCAAGCAGAGTATGAGGCCTGCATAGCCGGCCTACAGTTGGCCAGAGACTTCAGTGAAACACGAGTTGAGCTTCACACAGATTCGCTTTTAGTAGTCTCTCAGATCAACGCTGCATTTGGCGCTTATGATCCAGTGTTACAAAAGTACCTAACCAGAGTGCGCGAGCTCTTACAATTATTTAAAAAAGCAGAAGTAAAACATGTACCCAGGGGGAAAACACCAGAGCTGACATACTCTCCAAGCTTGCCAGCACCAGAGTACCCGGGAACCATCGGAGCGTCATTCAAGAAACTCTATCCAGATCTAGTGTTCCTCTAGACAGTGGATCGCCCACCTCTATCCTCACTGTCGAGGCAAGCCAAAGTTGGATAACATCAATTCTCCTGTATATCATTGAAGGGCAAGAACCCATTGACGCAAAAGAAGCAGCTTCCGTAAGAAGGGGAGCTGCGTCCTACTCAGTCATTGAAGGAAGATTTTTTCGTAGAGGTTTCTCGATGCCTCTATTAAAATGTGTAGAAGGAACAGAAGCGGACTATGTTCTCACAGAGATACATGAGGGGATCTGCGGACAACACCTAGGAGGATGGGCCCTGGCAACAAAAACACTCAGAGCGGGCTATTACTGGCCCACGATGAACGAGGATGCACAAAATTATGTTAAGAAATGTGACAAGTGCCAAAAGCACGCCGACGTGCACATCGCTGCTTCATCAGAGATGACATCCTTGACCTCCCCCTGGCCTTTTTCCTGGTGGGGGATTGACCTCTTAGGTCCCTTCCCCCTGGACCCGGGGCAGGTAAAGTATCTGATCGTGGCAGTTGACTATTTCACCAAGTGGATTGAAGCTGAGCCCTTGACCACAATCACGGCAAGAAACTGTATAAAGTTTTTTAAGAAGAACATTGTGACCAGATTCGGCATACCGGAGGTAGTCATCACTGACAATGGCACGCAGTTTGCAGACAAAGGATTTAGACAACTGATGATCGACCTAGGCATCAAACAACGCTTTACCTCCGTGGAGCATCCACAGACCAATGGTCAGGCAGAGGCAGCCAACAGAGTAATCTTGAGAGGATTACGAAGGAGGCTCGATGAGGCAAAAGGCAGCTGACCAGAAGAGCTACCTTATGTCCTGTGGGCATACAAAACCACCCCACACTCATCAACTGGGGAATCACCTTTCCGTTTGGCATACGGAACAGAAGCAGTCATACCCGTGGATATTGGAGAATAGAGCTGGAGGACCAAACACCCAAACCCTCCGGAAACCAATGAGCAAAGGCTCCGAGAGGAGTTGGACCTCGTAGAAGAATTCAGAAACCAAGCAGCCCTCAAGGACATGGCAATCAAACAAAAGATGGCAACGGGGTTCAATGCCAAAGTGGTCCTTCGAACCTTCGAGGTGGGTGACCTAGTCCTACGAAGGGAAGACGTGGGTTCGAAGAATGCATCCGAAGGAAAGCTAGCCCCTAACTGGGAAGGTCCATACAGAATAATCACAAAAACAGGGAACGGCGCTTTCCATTTAGAGACTTTGAGCAAGAAACCAATACCTTGAACTTGGAATGCCGAAAAGTTAAGAAAATTTGTTGTATAAACAGAACATAAGTGTTAAAAATGAAAAACCAATGTAACAACATGAACCATCAATATGCATGAATGAATGAATGAAACGTTATTATCATATTATTTTGCAAATATTTACAATAACTTGCAGGTCAGAAAGCCAAGTCTTGACACAAACTGCGGGGGACTAGGTAGCTAACACGAAAGCCTGACGGTAGAAAAGAGCGGCATGAGAGCGACGCTGCGATCGTTTGCGCTTTCCTATAAACCAAGGCGTGAGTCGACCCACTCGCTTCGCAAAGCAACTTAAAACGTGTTGCAGCCTCTGAAGGGCGAGTTAGAATCAGACTGGGTTCTGATAAACTGTCCCCAGAGCATACTTGACAAAGAGATGACGCTGGCCTAGAACGAAAGATCGATAAAAGCAACGTTGATGATTCATGAAGTAAATTCGCGCATAGTAAAACAAAAACCAGCGTTAAAGCAAACATGAACTGGTCATCGTCTCAAAATTACATAAACATAGATTAAGGCGACCTCGAAACAACGATGAGGCCCCCGTCACAACTCGTAAGCGCCAACAAGAAGTACATAACTAAAGCAAATTCAAACAAATACATGATCATGGAGAATCAGGAGAGGCTGGGGCAATGATGTCATAACCAGACTTATCGGCACGAGCCTTTACAATCTTCCCATGCCGAACCTCATGATCGAAATGGATGATTGAAGGATCCAACTCTGCTTCTGGATACAAGCAGCGAACATGGGCCAAACACTTCTTGAAAGAGGCCTTGGCAAAATCCTTGGCCTTACACGCCACTGTTTACAAATTTTCTTTGGATTCCTGCTTCACCTGACTTAACTCCTTCTGAGAGCCTGCAAGCTGGCCATGAAGGTCTCTATTTGCAGCTTCGAGCCCTTTCATCTTCTCATCTGACACAGACTGAGACTTCTTTAATTCCTGCACGACATTCCCGGCATCAGCAAGTTCCATCTGGAGCTTTTCCTTCTCCAACTTGAAGCACTCTCGCTCCTCACTAATCCCTGCAAAAATAGATTGCAACATAAATCGAAATCAAAGGCATATAAACTAAATTTACGAAAACCACGGGAGTATGAGCATTAAAGATTACCTGACTCATGGCCCGCAATTTTAGCCTCACGTTTCTTGAGCTGGATAGAACCATAGTCGGTCACTTGAGAGCACAAAGCAAATGGATCACTCTGGTAAGCCTCATACCCAGCCCGGTCGAAGCCTTCAAAAAGCACCCCAGTGGAAGGATGGTTCCTCTTATCTTTATGACGCTTGCGGTTCCTAATCTGGGCACCTATGGGCGACACCTGCAGATTCTTGCACTCTCGATCAGATAGTAACTGGGCTTGAGACTTGCCTTTCCCATGAGAACTCGCTCCTAAGGACGTCCCTGCCTTAGACTTCAATCCAGATACCTTACGAATGGTCTTAGAAGCAGGAGGCGAAGGAGTGAGATGGGCTGACTCTGCGGCTTGAGCATCATCATCACCAGCCCAAGAAAGAATGTCTTCAAAAGACCCCTCCGTGCTCGTTTTATCTAAAAAAGAAACAGAGATTATGAGAAACAAACATTCAAACATACTACGCATAAAAGTAGATCCAACAAGATAAACTACCCAAGGCTGTGATAACATCCCCCACGCTCTCACATTTCACAATATCCCGAACTTTGATGGTGCGACCCTTCAACTTTTTAACCACAGCTCGAAGCATGGCCCAAGTTCACCGGTCCTCCGAGTCCATTTCTTTCGGATCAACAAAATAGTCTCCCTGGATTACATGACACACTCCTCACTCCAAGACAAGGGGAAGTTATTCTCGTCAAACTCATCATTTTCATCTAAGGTTCCCACAGCCCTCGCCGCATTATCGTCACTAGGCACGACCCAGAAATACTTGTGCCTCCACTTCTTCTGAGAATCCGCATACCTCTTGAAAATTGGAAGGTTAGGTCGATTGCGAAAATACACATGCTCATAACGATATCAATCCGAGCCACGAATACGTCTCCAAGAGACCTCAAAAACAGTAAAGAAAACATCACTAGACGGAGTCCTCCACATAGCCCGCATCACAAGCTCGAAATCCCTCAGAAAGGCCCACCCGTTTGGATGTAACTGGGAAGGGGCGGCCCCAATGAATCTGAGAATTCCCTGCTAAAAAAAGGTGAAAGGGGTGCGAACACCTATCCTGGACAAGATGCAGTGGTAAATCATGAATTTCAAGGTTTTGGGAGTTTGGAAGATACACTCTCCTTGCTTAACACCCTATAACCGCCACTCTTGGCCTGGATCCCCAACAAAGCACTCAAGGTCCGACAGGTCCTTTTCAGAACTAAAAATACTCTTTGCACCACGAAGAGTCCGAGAAACCCTATCATAATCAACCTCATCAAACTCTTCCGGCTCGGATTGAAGCAGCTCTACCTCCTCAATTTCAGATTTAGAACCAGACATCTCAGAAGTTACTGGCGAGTTTGGGGACGTCGAGGAGTCAAGATCTTTCTTTCGCCTGACAGGCATGCGACCACCGTACGAGACTTTCCTCACAGTCTGCTTAGTGTGGGGAATCAACTAAACCTGCAGGGTGGGGGCATATAGTCAAAACAAGTATCTAATAAGAAAAGTGATGACTTGTTCTTGACAAGCTCTCCCTCCTGAGGCCGCCCAAGCAGAGTTTAAAAAAGAGGGAAGGACCTACGTATCCAAGACTTCCCGAAAATAGAGACCAAAGAGAATTAACGTTTATCAGATGCGGAGACAAGCAAAATACCTCGAGTTGGACGCTTGGATCAAATGATGGCCCGATGCGCTGAGATTTTGATACTGAAAAAATCACGAGACAAAAGGGTTAGCATAAAGATAGCACACTTCATTGGTACAGGAGAAGAGATCACAAAAGTAGCATGTGAGGGAATAAAATGATGCATGAAGTGATGGACCTAGCATGTGAGGGAATCAAATGATGCATGAAGTGATGGACTAGCATGTGAGGGAATCAAATAATGAGTAAAGTGATGGACTTGGCATGAGAAGGAAAATTCAACTCTCTGCTCGTCCTTCATTCTACTGCTCGCCCTCACTCTCTGCTCGCCCCTCATCTCCTGCTCGCCCTCATCTCCTGCTCGCTGTCATCTCTTGTTCGCGTCTGCTCGCCATCATCTCCTGTTCGTGCACTCCTCTGCTCGCTCTCATCTCTTATTCGCGTCTGCTCTCCCCTCATCTCCTGCTCGCCCCACTCTCTGCTCACCCTCATCTCCTGCTCGCGCACTCCTCTACTCGCTCTCATTTCCTGTTCGCGTCTGCTCGCCCCTCATCTCCTGCTCGCCCCACTCGCTGCTCGCCCTCATCTCCTGCTAGCCCCACTCTCTGCTCGCCCTCATCTCCTGCTCGCACACTCCTCTGCTCGCTCTCATCTCTGCTCGCGCCTCACCCTCCTGCTTGCCCTCTCGCACCTAAGCTCCATGAGCTAATCAAGACTAAACAAGAAAGAAAGAAGGTTTACTGAAGATGTGGTCGGTCCTAGGCAATCAGCGCAAAGGAAGACTTGGTCGGGCCAAGAGGAATAGTTGTGGTCGCCCCTCCCTCCTTCTCTCTCAAAGGAAATCGCCTCACACCTCCTTCTCTCTCTAAGAAGTTTTGTTTTGGCCCTTGACAAGAGTAAATGTGAAATGGGACCACCCCCTATTTATACAAGGTAAAAAAATGAATAAAAATTACTTACCATCAATCACCTCGATCAAGGCAAACCAGTAAAAAATATCAAGAGACGAACAAGATAATTGCTGTGATCAGCCGTCAAACTGAACAGGCCCGACGACGGAACGAGTCGTGAGAGTGATCCAGCCTACGAAGGCATCCTTAAATATCAAGTCAAGACCATCCCCTAGGATAATCTCGACTTGGGGGGCAACTGTTCTGGACTGGATCATGAGACCCACCCCAGCAATTGGACATGACTAAGCCCAATAAACATTGGCCCATATCCATGATAAATCAGCCCATTTATGGCTATCATGCTTCAATGGCTCAGATTCACCTGACCAATCCGACGGCTCAAAGCTGACACAAATCCCTATAAATACTGACATGTTTGGCCATTAATAGGTAGATTCTCATTCCTTGCTATCCTACTCTATTATCCTCAATACTGACTTGAGCATCGGAGTGGCTTCGTAGGTACCCCACCTGGGAACGTTTTGACATCAATTCATCATCAGCAGTCCTGCTCGTCCCAGGCCCGAGCACAAACAGGCCCGTCACAAGCAGGCAAGGTCACAAGCAGGCCAACTCACAAGCAGCACTCCCTGATCCTACCCATCTAAGTTCGACCAGTCCCTTACCTCCTGGTGCTATCAGAGGTTCAACTAGGTAAAGCAACTATCCTACCAACTACTTGCTCGGTGTAATCCGTGGTGTGGTAAAGGTGCAGAAAAGAACTCATATGATATCTCCACTATAGCATACTTATTTATTGGAGTAATTTAATTGGAGTACGTGGCTACTGTATTCTCCTATAATTTATATATTAACATTTAAGTGTCAAAAGTTGGCCTAAAGAAAGATTCCGCTTGAATTTTTCTTCCAAGGGTTTCTTGCGAATACTCTGTAAGCAACATTTCTCTTTTTACTCTTCAGAGTCCTACAAAGACAACCTACTTTATCTGCATTTATATTTAATAAATCTTCTTAGGTTGATTTCCTCTGTGGCTGGATTTTTGCTTTAATGGTGCTTCCCTTTGAGTCTTAGGACAAGAGTTTAATAATTATAATCATCTCTTGGGACCATTGATTCGGTGCTTTCATCCAATGACCACACTTCACCTCAAAAATATTGATGCTTCCATCCATGCTTTGTGAAAGGAACCAGATCAATTCTATAATAATATATTAATATGTAATAACTAGATTTGTTCATAGGTGCGGAGCCACGTGTTTTTCTCAATGAAATATGATTTATGCGTTTTTTTAATAAGTGATTTACACATTTTGTAACAGCTCAGGGGAAGATGCCTATACTGGAAAGTGTACTAGACAACATGTTTAACAAAAATTGTACGGGGTACATGTTGTCTAGTACTGTCTTGTCTGGTACTATACCGTTCAGTCTAGTACTTACCTGTTTCCAAATTAAACGGATCCTTATTAGTGTATCTTGGCTTTAGCCATATTTTCTCCTAACTTCCACATTTTACTTGTGCTAAGTTCTATTAATTGTTGGATTTAGTAATCCTCAACCTTAGATAAGTTTTATTTACAGCCTTAGATTAGCTGTGATCTAAGGGCCTGAAATAACTAGCCGTTGGGTTAATTATGACAGTTAGGCTTGATAGTTTGTTGCTTAACAAACTAACTAACCAACTATATAGTTTGTAACAGTTTTAACAAACTGAGTTTTCTTACAACAAACTCCTAACAGTTAGTTCCAGCGAATATAAATACATGTACATACTCAGAAATTAAATAGTGAATCAATAAAATTTACATTGAAATTTTTCTTTGCAAGTGTTTCTTCTTCTCGTGCTTTCTTCCTCGTTCATTCTGTGAGTAGAAGTATTCAACAAGTGGTTGAATACCTCATAAGAGAGAATAAAAAGTGTTAGTACAGGTGTTTTTCAAAGTTGTGAAAAGAAGAAGGAAATGGAAAAAGAAAATATACCTGTTCATACATTGTTGATTGAGCTTTCTAAGTGAGGAACTCAAGTGTGTCCAGATCTCACTCAGTACATACAAACACAAGCAAATCAGATTAGGGTTTGCTCATTAACAAAGGAAACGAAGCTAAACACAAGATTGTGGTGTTTTACCTTCGTTTTGCGTTCACAAACTCCATCACAGCGTGCTCTGGTACCTGAAACAGTTAAGAATAGGTTAGGGTCTCTTAAGGTTCACACCAAACAAGGAACTCAGTGAGAGTTTGTGTGTGATCTACCTTCGTTTGATGTTTCAAGGCCATTCGTTCATCAGTCAACCAGTATTTCATACATACAACAAAAGGAAACCAGAAAATCAGTGATTCAAGTCTAAGGCGTTTCAAATCAGAAGTAAAACAAGAAGAAATAAAGAAGAAAACTGAGTGTTATACCTTTGCGTAGCCATTGAAGCAGCTTGATTGAACGATTCAAGATTCTGATTGACGAACTAGTGGTGTTCGTGGTTCGTTGGAGAATATCGTAGTATTCAAACACAAAATCAGAGGGGTTTTGTTTCTGGATCGTCTATTATCACTTGTGTAACGTGATTGAAGTCTTATCAAGCCTCAATCACTGAGAATCTGAGTAACCCTGGCAGAGCTAGTTGAAAAAGGGAAGAGAAGAACGACTGAGAAAAGAACCAGAGAGAGAGAGAAAGAGAAACACTGAAAGCAAATTAGGGTTTGCTGTTTTTGTTTAAATAAACGGGTTGTACCCGTATCCATATCCAGATCCGCACATAGTAACAGTACACGGGTTGTGGGTGCCGCATGGGCAATTTTGGACCCGTGTGATTTTTGCTAAAAGTTTGGGCCTTCCTGTTTTTTTGTTTTACTTCTTGCACCCCCAGAACTTTGTTCTTGGCAACCTGCAGTGAAATAACAATTAAATGGTCAAAAATTTAACATTAATAAAACTCTTTCATTAAATATAAAAAAAATAAAATTGTCCAATGTAATCAAATCTCTTTCAAGTCCTTAATTAGTTGACAACTTTCCTTCATGTACCATTTGGAACAACAGAAAGCACAAGGAAAGAAACATTGCGGTAAGAAAAGTTAATTGAAAATTGTGTTTCCCTAGTATGATTATGATTGTGAGAGGAGAAAAAAGATTAAAAAATTCGCCCCATGCTATAATTCCAATTCGTTGGACTCGTGGTTTTGGATCCTCTCCTGCAAAAGTAAACTAGAAGGAAAAGAGGAAAGAAATAAAAGGGATGGAATCAAGAGAATGGAAAGAAGATGATCCGCCGTAGATTAATGAAGAAAGAAGAAATAGTTTAAAATTTGGTAAAATGTCAATTTTACCGTTACTTTGAATTTTGAGCTACAACAATTATATGTGTTTTTTTTTCTTCTCTTTATTTTACCTCTTTCTCAATATTTCTCAATTAATTCTTAATGTATTTTTGGTTTTTTAATTTTTCTTATGAGTAGAACCCATTGATGAAATATAATACATAAATAAAAGTATTTAAAAAGATTGTTAATGTGTTTTCACTTATTTTTAAATAATTTATTTTTTATTCTAAGTAATAAATTTTGTTATTTACAAATATATCTTTCTTTTTTCTCATTTCTTCTCAATTAAAGGAGGAAATATATCTTCCTTCTACTTCCACTCATATCAAACAACTAAAATATCATTTCATTTTCTACTTTTACTCTTTTTTCCTGTTTTGTTTATCATTTACTACACATAAAAAATAGCATACTTCAACCAAAAATCGTTGAGTTTTTTTTTTTGACAACCGCCAATTGAGTTAGTAATTACTACTCTAGATAGTCATATTTATAAAGAAAACTTACAATTTTAAATTTATTAGATAACTGATGTATTTGTTTTTTGGTGGTGAAAAAAATAAATATATAGATCAGATACATAACTTATTTAAATTAAACAAAAAATATTATTTTCCTGAGTCATCCATTGATCGACTATATTAAACATTTGCATGTCTCCAGTCGAATTGATAACGTATCCCCTGCAGTTATATTTTTTAGGTTTTTTTTTTTTCGGACCCCCTCTTCTCCCTTATACCCTCATTTTACGTTTTATCCCCAAAATACCCTTCATTTTTTTACCAAAATTTAAGCTGTAACTGATTTTTTTTAAAAATTTCCGGAAACACCTCAAAGGAAAATAATTCCGGAAGCCATAATTCCGGAAGCCATTTTGGCTTCCGAAATTATCCTCCTTTGAGGTGTTTCGGGAAAACTTCATCAAAATGGCTTCCGGAATTATCCTCCTATGAGGTAAACTCTGGAAGCCATTTTGATGAAGTTTTCCGAAATTATCTCATAGGAGGATAATTCCGGAAGCCAAATTCATCAAAATTGCTTCCGGAATTATCTCATAGGAGGATAATTCTGGAATTATCTCATAGAAGGATAATTTCGAAAGCTATTTTTTTAGAGTAAGGGTAAAATGGTCGGTTTAGTCAAAGTAAGTGGGACATGAGAAGAGGGTACGAAAAAAACCCCTTTTTTTAATATGCTACTTGAGAAGTAAAAACAGTTCTACAGTTTCGATGTACAATTCCAGTAAACTAGTGGAGTGGTAATGAGAATTCATAAGGTTTGAGATATCATTTTAATTTTTAAAGCTTTGGTTTCTATTGATTTAATTAATGAAGTAAAGAAAAAGACAAGACAAGCTAGCGCAAAGTATGCCATACAGCTTGCGCTGTAGAAAATTCTATGGAATATAATACTATTTATAATTTTGTTCACAACGTCGATGATTATCTATGGAGTCTCCCAACGCTTTTAACAAATGATTAATCTCTGCTCGTGCTTAGGATCAAATTTCACACTGGCCAACACTGAGTTTGTCCAATACGAAAATTGAACGAGAGAGCACTGGGTCGACCCCATGTCCTAGATAGATTAAGCTACTATCCCAACGGTGTTGATTATAATACTATTTATATAAAGTTAAAGTTGCTGCATTTTTTTGAATATTATATATCTAGATACCGATGAGTGTGCTGTTTTTTTTCCTTTGTATAATAAAAGTGTCGGGATTGAATGAGGTTTGGGAAAATAGAGTGTGCTAGATTCAAACCATGTTCTTAAGAACCATTCGTACTAATTACGTGTATATTACGTGTATTTTACCACCCGACTATTGCGGAGAAAACACATATATGCATGTATAGTAATCAAATATGAATCCAAACAAAAACCATAAATCAATCTAACGTAAATTGAAAATCACAAAAAACTATTTTTTAGATTTGTTTAAGTTAGTTTCTCTTTATCCCAAGTAGGTAGCTCAGTTGGCGAGCTAAGAGATATTGAAGGAGTGCACCAAAAAGAATGCAAGAAGGAGGTCCCAGGTTCAAACCCCAGAAACTAACATTCCCCCACCCCCACTAACATTGCTTATAAAAAAAAAGTTAGTTTCTGTTTCTTCGGAATGATCATTTGGTTTACCGTTTTACTAACTACAACCAAATCAAACAAATCATCTATATTATTTTTTAAAAACCTAGTAGTACTCTAGTAGTCACACTTGTGACATTTTTATACACCCAAAACCAGTAATGGACCTACATTGTTTTCAGCGGGTTCAGTTAACCCTTAATTTTTTTAATAAATTGATGGGATTTTTACCTGTGACCCAATTATCTCGGATAACTTCACCAAAAACAGGTTATCCTTAACCCTAATTTTATTGTCTTTTCATTTATCCTTAGTGCAAAAGCAAAGCCACCATACACACACTCCTTTATGCATAGGACATGTTATATTTTTTAAAGTATATTTGTAGATAATGATGTTATGTGGTTTGGTTCAGACATTTTTTGTGTTCGGGCCAAACCCAAACTAACCCATATCAATCTATAGTAGTTTGGTTCGACCAATAGATTTTTAAAAACAGACTCGGGAACCCCCGAACCAACTCATACTAGTTTTGTAATTTTAAAAGCACATAATGCTACTTGGTTAGAGTTTTTACCTTTATAATTTATGATTAAATTGTACGATTTTAGTACTATAGATATAGAAGACTATTAATGGGTTCAAGTTTGATTGGATTTAATTTTTAAATTTTAGAATTTTTTGGCAATTTAGAAGTGTAAAAATATATTTTTTTTTTACCATGTTTTTGATGCCCAGTTTCCACCGGCTTTGCCGATGACTAATCTACGCTGGAGAACTTGACTGGCCACGAGTACCTGGTTTTGCCTGCCCGTGTGGTTCTCCCCTCCCAATAGAGTTTTTGCCACACCCAAGATTTGAACCCAAGACCTTAGGGTGAGATCCAAGTTCAGTTACCACTTGGACCGACGTTTGTCCGTGAAGTGTAAGAATATTACAGAAAAGTGTAATTTTTTATATTTTAAAAAAGTAACACTTTGAATGGAGCATACTAAATTCAAACGATACTCTTAGCGGTCGTATATATTTATGTGTGTTTTACCATCTCACTGTATACTCTCAAGACTATATATATATATATATATATATATATATATATATATATATATATATATATATATATATATATATATATATATATATATATGGTTCTTTTTTTTTACCCCCTCTTTATACCTCATACCCCCCAAATTGACAAAACGGACGATATTACTTTTGACTTCAAAAAAATTCCGGAATTACGTCAATAGGTATAAATCTGGAACTCAATTTATTGAGATTTCCGGAAATACCCTAAAATAAGATAAATCCGGAACAATTTTTTTTGGGATTTCCGGAATTACCTCATTTTAGTGTAATTCCGGAACACATTAGACTTTCTGGAAATACACTAAAATAAGGTAATTCCGAAAATCCCAAAAAAATTGTTTCCGTATTTATCTAATTTTAGGGTATTTTCAGAAATCTCAATAAATTGAGTTCCGGATATATCCCTTATTATGGTATTTCCGGAATTCAAAAATAAGAAATTAAACATTTATTTTATTAATTAAAAACACCGTCTACATTGACTGAAAATAACAGATTACAACAACAAACAAAAAAACAAGGTCTAAAACTACTGAGATGGTGGAGTTAAACGGCGAAGGATGTCAGCGACGCTCATTGTGGTTTCGACATACAACTCTAAAGGACTCCGAAGTCTAAACATGTCATAACTGTCCATCATGGCTGGCACGTCATCGTTGTTCTTCACATCCATTGTGGACCAGCGAACACGATTATTATCGCCCATACCGGGGTTGCGATAAATGATACGAGTGACCCCTCGCTCGTCACCCACCAGTTACACCTTACTTTGTAGTTTAGCTTTGAGAGCAGCAAATGTGATATTGTCTTTAAGTCTACATAAAATAGGTTTTGGACACTGGAAATAGACACCATTTTCTCTGTTGGTGATTGTGCCTTGATGGTGAAGGGCAATGAGTGCAGAATCACGAGAGTATTGTGTATTTAGGGTGCCCATTTGCTTGTGTTGTCTGTGAAAGAAGTGAAACCTAATGAGTCTATTTATAGGGAAAATCTGAAACCTTAAAGCGAATTTCCACCGTTGATGAAAAGTGGTCGGCAAAATCTAGGTGCAAATAACCAAGCTCACAATGGGATTGGACGACCATGTAGGTGCAAATAACCAAGTTCACAAGAACAAATGACCTCTTCAATGACCAATGGGCCGACTCAACCCTATATATAACAAATTAAAACACATAATAAAAAAATTGACTCGAAATAAATTTAAAAGACATAATAAAAAAAATTAATGTACCTATTAGTCGTGGTATTCCCATAGTGTCTGACTTTATCAGTCCACGGTCCAACAAATCTTTCCCTATGAGGATACAACCAATACTTGTTCACATAATTAACAATCTGGGGTATATCAGCACATGAAGCTTCAAAAGCGTGCAACATCTCATAAAACCCCTCCTCACAGGTAGAGTCAACTATTGCATGCCAAAGTCTCATCACTTGTTTCACTCTATCTCTCTTGACCGCTTTCTTAATCTTAGCATTGGCATTGTTGTTAATGTGATACCGACAAAGCAAATTAACTGCCCCAGGAAACACAATCTTGATAGCAGTCATCAATGCCTCCTCATAGTCAGTGAGGATAATCTGAGGAATTGGGATATCTACCACCATCAAATCTCTTAGGCTCTGCAACGCCCATCTGTAGTCACCATATCGCTCATGAGACAAGTAAGCAAATTAACGCTACTGAAAATGTCAACTCGGTGCAAGTGACACCAACAATCTCCAGGAGAGGCAATGCATATTTGTTGGTCTTGAAGGTGCAGTCCATAATCAAGACACTAGGAAACATCCTCAATAACTTGATACTCTCAGGGTGTATCCACATGATCTCCTCAACAATATCAGTTCCTTCAAACCGTCTGGTCCAACACAAGTAATGCTCAAACTCGATCAGTCTCATAAGCTCCCGCATCTCAGTCCTACTACCTCTCCTGCCCGATCGGAGTTTGCTGCGAGTTCTATACAGCTGAGAGATCTTACTCAAGTTGTTGGCAAATCTCCTTTTTATTGCCTCTAGACTTTTTTGTGCTCTCACTGATCCCAACAACAAACGCTCCTCAACAACTAACCACTCCTCCTTGTTAAACTTACCAAATATTGCTGCTCCAAGCCAAGTCTTATGAGGCTCATGATTGTGACTTCCACACATAACTTTAACCTTCCAATCAAAATTAGGAGGATTGAGTGGTTTAGCTTTCAATCTAAAAGGACAACCACATTTTTTTGAGGTCTTGTGTCTAGTAGAACACCCAACATCTATTGTAATATATCTCCCATGTCTCTCGCAACCCAAAACGATCTTATTCTTCTTCCCCTTACCATTTTCCGTGGACTCGGATCGAATAATAATAACAATGACTCCGTTGGCTTTCCCGATATCTCTAGCCCAACGTACAAGATTATCCCGAGTAGGAAAAAGCTACAAAATAATCTCAAACTAAATTAATGACGTATAACAAATAATAAACAAGAAGCGCTTTAGGAAGATATGTACCTCTGAGGTAGTAAACTCGTCTGATAAATCTATAGTAAACGGAAGTCTGCCGTCAGCTGTAGCCATATTTGTAAAATAACGAAAAAGTAAAAAACAACTTTAAAAACAACTCCCGGAATTACCGAAAATACACGCAATTTCGGAAGGGACATTTTAGAACTTCCGGAAACACGTAAAAAAAACGGTATTTCCGAAAGGTAAAAAAATAAACTTTCCGGAAATACAGTGTTTCCGGAAACTAAAAAAATAATGTTTCTGAAAATACCAAAATTTTGCTGTTTCCGGAAGCAAAATAACTGTTCCGGAAATACAGTATTTTCGGAAAAAACGCGAATAAAATTTCTGGAATTACCTTTAAATGAGATAATTCTGGGAAACTCAAATTTTTGTGGGGTCTGGTCAGATTTTGGTAAAAATGAGAGGGGTATTTATTGGGTTAAACTGGATTATGGGATGGGGTATAAAGAGGGGGGTACAAAAGAAAAAACCATATATATAGTGTTCAAATCCGATCGAAAACAAAAACCAGAAATCAATCTAAATTAGATTAAAAAAAAATCCCTAGTAATAAAATCTTTCTACCAAGTGGTTTAGTTTACGATTTTATTAACTACAACCGAATCAAATCAAATCAAATCGTCTATACTTTTTAAAAACCTAGTAGTACGCTAGTAGTCACATAATGTCACAATTATCTCTGATAAGCTCACCAAAAAGCATGATTATCCTCGACTCTAATTTTATTGTTTTATCATGTATCCTTACTACTACAAGCAAGCTACTATACAACCAACATTCGTCCATGCACGAGTTGTTATATTTTTTAAAATGTATTTGGAGATTAGGGTACTCAGTGATTCGAGCAAATCCAAACCAACTTAGAATTCAATCAAAATTGATATAATTGGTTCAAACATTTTTTTTGTGTTCGGGTCAAACCCGAACCAATCCATAGTAATTGGGTTCGGGCAACAAATTTTTAAAAAACAACCTTACTATTTTAGATAGGGGTGGTTCGTATTTCTTAGGTAACTATCCAAAACCAAACAAAAATACAAATTGTCAAAAAATACAAAAAACAACCTTACAAATTGTCAAAAAACAAAAATACAAAACTGCGTGTTGTTTTTGAATTTGGATTAAGCGTCGTATGTTCGATTGTGCAGTCGAAAAAATGGAGTTGTCCTATCAAGATCGGACAATCTAGATTTTAAGTACAGTTTTTAATTTTTGCTAACTATCAAATTCGAACTTGAAATATGGACTGTTTGATCTTGATCGGATGACTCCGAGTTGGCCGAAAACATATCTGCACACTCTCTTTGAATGCACATTGTATACTCTCTCCCATTGCACACAAACCGGATCCGTTGTTTTTCCTTCGATTCATCTGACTTTTCGCTTTAAAACTAAACCAAATCCCTCTGCGAACCCCGGATGAATAAAGTCCTTGGCTGGTGAATTAGTAAAACAAATGAAGCAGCAGAGTGTGTTACGCACATCATACAAATAAATAAAGTGGCAAAGGAATCCTATTCTGTTTCTTCCTCTTCCTCTTCCTCTTCCATATATATATATTTCGCTTGCTAATGCTATATATGCGGTAGTTGACAGATGGCTATGGCGGCAACTGGCAAGTGGAAATTTTTATAACCATGTGGATGTGGGGGACTGAAATCAGAGAATGCCACAGTCCACACTATTCCATTTTACGTATGTTTTATTGAAATTAATTGTTATTTTGCAGAATATCCTACAGTCCTACACTATGAAAAATCACGAATCAGTCAATATAAACAAATCTCAAATTAATCATTTGCGTACAATATTTTATTTATGGTATAGTGATAAGCAATATCAAGATATATAATAATGGGGTATGCTTGGAGCGAATCCCGGATCTTATTCGTGAAAGCAGAATAATCCATGTCTAATTCACGTTTGAACAAGATATGAAAAAGACTGCTTTCATCTACGGTACTCTAGTTAATCACTCCCTGTTTTTCTGTTGAGCTAATTTTGAGTAATGATATTTAGCCAAAATGTTCGGGTCAAAATTAGTCAAAAGTCAAGTTACAACAACAAGTAACCAAGTTATATAAGCAATTAACCAACCTATTTTTTCACAGTTTTCGAGGTCATTCATTAAAAGACATGTTGGTTAATAGCTTATAAAACATAGTTAATTCATGTTGTAAATTAGTTTTTGGTTATTTTTTGTAAGAATATTTTGGGTAAATAATATTACTCTTTATCCAAGTACAACAATCACTGTTGCATATTTCATTATTTTTGCTTTCGATGCATATGCTAGCAGCAGGTATCCGTACATTTTGGTTAGAAGAGAGGGGAAACATGGATATGAGTGGTGAATGATGACGACATGATAGTTGATACTACACTAACATAAAGTAGCACGTTAATTATGTAGTGCAAAATATTCCTTGAATAAAATAGTAAACGTCATAGTCCTAAAGCCTTTGGACGTGCAATTGCTTAACCATGGTTATCCAATTAACCGTAGATTCCTATCTAACCTTGGCCACTTTCCATTCCAAATTCTATAAATACAATCGATTCCCCTCTTGTTGTAACCCATGACAGAGGTGTATCTCTCTGCTTAAACATGCAGGTTCATTTCCATCAAGTCACCTCCTAAATTCTAATTTGTTTTTCATTTACTACTCTTTTCTATAGAATTCTCTTAAATATAAAGCCTACGTATACTCTCTCGTTCTTGATCATGATTCTAACACTTCTGTCTATCGGCACAATATTGCAATCCACACTCTGTTTCTGTTCCTGGTCACTTGTTACTCTTTTTCTCTCCACGTCACTAGCTCTCGTTGCTGTCTCCCTTAACTACTGGCTACTCCCTGGAGGTTTTGCATGGAGAAACCATCGCAACCGTTACAAAGAACAACCAAAACTCCCTGGTCCAATGGGCTGGCCCATATTGGGGACTCTACCCGAGATGGGCTCTTTGGCCCATAGAAAACTCGCTGACATGGCCACTTCGCTAAATGCGAAAAGACTCATGTCATTGAGTCTGGGTGCCAACCCCGTTGTTATTAGTAGCCACCCTGAGACCGCAAGAGAAATTCTATGTGGCTCGTCTTTCTCGGATCGTCCTGTTAAAGAATCTGCTCGCGTACTAATGTTTGATCGTGCCATTGGATTTGCTCCTTATGGGACCTATTGGCGTCACCTTCGAAAGGTGGCGACTACTCACATGTTCTCTCCAAGGAGGATCTCCGCCTTGGAGAGTCTCCGACAACATGTGGGCGGGGAAATGGTGATGAGAACACGGAGGGAGATGGAGGAGAAAGGGTTAGTGGAGGTTCGAGGTATGTTGTATGAAGGGTCTCTTGGCAATATTTTGGAGAGTGTGTTTGGTACCGATGATAGTTCTCTGACCTTGGAAACAAAGGAGGTGTTGGGTGATATGGTTAAGGAAGGGTATGACTTAATTTCCAAGTTTAATTGGGAGGATTATTTTCCCTTTAAGTTTTTGGACTTTCATGGGGTTAAGAGAAGGTGTCACAAATTGGCAGCTAAGGTCAATACTGTGGTGGGTCAACTTGTGGAAGAAAGAAAAACATCAAGAAAGTTTGTTGGGCACAATGATTTTCTTAGCGCTTTGTTATCATTGCCCAAAGAGGAACAGTTAGCTGACTCAGATACAGTGACTGTTTTGTGGGTAAACCACTCAATCTCTCTATTTCTTTAACTCATTTATAGATTACTATTATTATAGTGTTATTTTTTTATACAAATTGTTCTTGTTGCTGCATGTAGGAAATGATATTTCGAGGAACAGACACGATTGCGATACTCTTAGAATGGATTATGGCCATGATGGTATTACACCAAGACATACAGACAAAAGTACGCCAAGAGATTGACACGTGCGTCGGCCAAAACGGACACGTGCGAGACTCAGACATTGCTAACCTCCCATACCTGCAAGCCATAGTCAAGGAGGTTCTCCGTTTACACCCACCAGGCCCATTGCTATCATGGGCTCGTCTTGCAATTCATGATGTCCACGTGGATAAGATCCTCGTGCCAGCTGGAACTACAGCAATGGTTAATATGTGGGCCATAACACATGACTCATCCATCTGGGAAGATCCATGGGCTTTTAAGCCTGAACGATTCATAAACGAAGATGTCTCTATCATGGGGTCAGACATGAGACTTGCACCATTCGGTGCAGGACGTAGAGTGTGTCCGGGAAAAGCACTGGGCTTAGCCACCGTTCATCTTTGGCTTGCACAGCTTATCCATCGTTTTATATGGCTTCCGGTGATGCCTGTGGATCTTTCAGAATGCCTCAAGCTTTCCCTCGAAATGAAAAAACCTTTAAGGTGCCAAGCAATTTGCAGGGATCAAACATTGTAAGCTAGCTACCTACCTCTTTGAACTCAACTAGGTTAATTTGTAATAAAGAATATTGCCATGTCGATGTGCTTTCAAAAAAAGGACAAAAGATGGTCTATCGGTAAAGTGTGAGTTGTAATAATAAAATGAAATATAAATAAGTGTGTAGTACCTGTTGAGTTCGCGAGGCAATCCATGTAATTGGCTAAGTAGTGAATTAAATAGAGACCGTGTTTCGTGTACAACTATAAGGTGTCTATTTGATGAAATTGAAGTTGCTTTTGGCATGACTTCTTGTATCTTTGTCACTTTATTAGATTCATGCTCTTTTTTTTTATAGATGAGGGTTGAAAACCAATGGTAGTTGGTAGGCCACTCAAACAAGTCGTGTTCTTATTATCAAATATATGCCTAAATCAACCTTTTTATTGGACGAGTACTCATGTCATGAAGTTTAATTGATTTTTTAGAAAGGACAATCTGGACCAAGAGGGTTGTGATGCAAATTTTGTTTTGATAATAAAGTAAATGAAAACCAAAGGGTAATATGAAAAAAATCAAGTAATTCGATTATCGAACTCAAAAGACATTGATTCAAAAGCTTAATGAAACCTAAAAGAAAACATATCTACAATTAAAATGAAAACAAGCAAAGGCATGGGAAAACGAGGGTAACTTGAAACTTTGAATCGAAGAACATCAATTGTAAACAGCAAGTGGAATCCAAATTTTAAATTGAAATTGATAATTAAAATAAAAATGAAAATGAGAACAAAGTTGTATCATTAGAGGTACGGGGGCATTTGCCCCCACGAGATGAAAATAATTTACTTAAGAATGGTTAATAAAAATATTTTTGCCTACGTAAAAAAAGAGGGGTTACCCCATATAAGTTAATTACTTTTTAAATGTGTGTAGAAAATAATCAGAGATATAAGAGAGACTAATTAATTGGTACTAATTTTATTATACAAATTTTTATTGATATTTTAGGAGTATAGTCCCAAAAGCAAAAACGTTTTTGTGGTATTTTAGGAGTAGAGGCCCAAAAGCGTTTTTAAACAAAAAAAAGACCTCTCTAAGAAATGAATAGTACCAACTTGACCATTACAAAATTAAAATACTAGTCAAACTAATATCTAAAGAAGACTAAAATCACTACAAGAATAAGCCTATATTGCTACCAATGTTTGCCACGGAGGACTGTCCGTCGCTAATTTGCGACGGATTTGCGACGAAGAGTGAAATTTGGCATTGGCGCTAAAAATCCCGCTCATAATTTGCGATGGAAAGACATGTTGGTCACTAATTTGCGACGGAAAAGTATGTTGGTCGCTAATTTGCGATGGAGGGTTAGTCACAAGCCCGTCGCAAATTAACAATACCAAGTGGACTCTCGTTCTCTCCCTTTACTCTCTCGTTCTCTCCCTTTCTATTCTCACTCTCATACGTACTTCCCTCACTCTCAATCACCAAATCTCACCTCCACCCACACCCACCATCGCCGCAGCTCTCTCTCTCTCACCTGGCTGGCTTCTCGTTCTCTGTTCTCTCTCTCTGGCGGCAGCGCTCTTCTCTTCTCATGGAGTGACGGAGTCACGGTGGTGAGAAGCTTTCTTCTCTTCTCACGGTGGTGAGAAGCTCTCTCTCTCTCTCTCTCTCTCTCTCTCTCTCTCTCTCTCTCACGCACAGCTCTCTCGACTCTGGCGGCGCTCTTCTCTTCTCACAGAGTGACGGAGTCACGGTGGTGAGAAGCTTTCTTCTCTTCTCACGGTGGTGAGAAGCTCTCTCTCTCTCACGCACAGCTCTCTCTGCGACTCTGCCTCTCTCTCTCTCTCAGGTTAGATTTCTTCTCTGATTCTTTGATTAGTTATTTGATTCTTTGATTGAAATTAATTTTTGATTTGGGGAAAATTTAAAACCTAATTGTTTAATTTCTGATTTGGGGAAAATTGGTAACCCTAATTGGTAATGGAAGTGAAGCATTCCTTTTATTTCTCTGATTCTGTGGCGATTTTTTATTGATTAACATGACACTCTCCTATTTTATGGAATATGGAAGTGAAGCATTCATTTTATTTCTGTAGTTTTAACATGCGCTTAAAGAAAACCTCAAGTTGAAGAGAAATGAATACCAGTGAAAGCAAAAAATCATTCAAAAATTATGTATGTCCGTAGAACTCTTTTTGGTCTTAGAATCAATAGAACACCAATAATCCACCAAACTGAAGGTGTATTAGCAATATATCCCTTTTCATCATTGAATGAGACTTTTATCTGTAACTGTAAGTTGTGTTTAAGTTATGTGCTGCATTGATAATAATTGTCCTTGCACTTAATACTTGCATCTATCTGTTTCACCCCATAGTTTGGCTTCATATTACCTACATAAAGTATTGGAATGCATTCTAAATTGGTATTTGTTTTCTTTGTGCAGAGGGCATTCCTTCAATTGGAATGTCACCTTTCTCATGTGGATGGCTCACCAGTGAAAGGCATGTTAGTACACTTTCAATTGAATATATGTCAGATCATTCCATCAATAATAAATTATAGGCTTGTGTTGTCTTCCCTTTCAGATAAAGTTCATTCTAAGTTCATCTTCAACATGTGCAGATATCTTCAGCTGATTTGTCTTCCGTGGCTAAGACAATTGATTATGGTTTTACACCTGTAAGATTCAATTCCTTAACTTATATCACTACTTTGAAGTTTTTTAATAAATTTTTACCATTCTATTACCTTTCCTTGTTAAGTGGAAATAGTCTTTTAACTGAGGAAATCCTCGTTAATCAAGGATCAACTGTTTTTCATGGGAATTACATGTCGAAAAACTGGAACAGAGAATGTTGAATTTGCCGCAGTATATATAGTCACTAGTTTATGCATACACAAGTGACTGGGGAAGGGACATGTAGTTGCATGACGTAGTTTCCAAAACATTATTCTTTCGCTGTATCCGAAGCAAATGAATCATCATAGACAGCTTCCATGAATTAGAAGAGAACTTGGTATAAAGCCCTTATCTAAAATGAGATATTAGAAAAATATGGCCAAGAGCTTTGGGTATAAGTTGAAAGCCCTTAGAGGACAGACTTGTAAGTAAGATTACATAGTTTTGTGATATCACATGCATTGAAATTTCAAACGAATTTTTTTCTTAACTGTTGTTATAGGTATATCACTATTGTTATAGCCCTCTGTTGTTATAGTTAATAACTAAACAGCTTGCTCCAGTACTGAATTCTAAACTTAGTTTTTGTAATGTGCAGGAGGCTTTATAACTCTCTTGGGCATGTTTGCTGCAGTGGAATTAAAACTGGGCCTGTTTGCTGCAATTGAAGGCCTACTCTTATCAACGTGTTCACGCTCTTGAGGAGGTAGGGTAGATGAAACTTTGTATATAACCATGTCAAAGTTATGCAATTAACTCATGAGATTGTATAATCATTGCTAGTTCTGATTGAGATTGTTTAATCACGCTCTTGCACACGTTTTTACACAACAAGAAACATGTAATTTGAATGGCTGATGCAGGGGCTGTCTTTGTAATAATTGAAGAAATGAATCAGGGTTTGTCTTTTGGTGTTGTTTATGAGGCATTAAATTCCTTTAGCAGTGTTTCTTTAAATGTAAGGTCTGATATTCTTTGCTTCACTTTTGTATCAGTTTTTGTCAAGTTACTCTTTTTGCTTATACACAATGCTTTGAATGTATTTTAGGCTAAGTGCCTTGAAACTAGTGAAGCTGTTGCAATAAAGAAAGTCTTACAAGACAAGAGATATAAGAATAGGGAACTCCAGGTTACGCGTATGCTCGAGCATACTGACGTTTTTAGACTAAAGCGCTGTTTCTACTAGACGGCTGCAAAAGATGAGGTGTACCTTAACCTAGTCTTGTAGTATGTTCCTGAAACTGTCTACAGAGTTTCAAAGCAATATGCCAGAATGCACCAGTATATGCCTATCTTTTTGTGCAACTATATACATATCAGGTAATCTAGAAATTGAGTTGATTATTATCATTATTATCTAGTGTTTATGCTGTCAGCATGTGCCTTGTTCTCTAAGACTTGGATTGAGGTCTCTGGTTCATCAGCTAGAGATGTTGCCAAGCAGCTGAAGGTATGCTAACAAAGCATTTTGTTGTTTGCATGCTTTATTCCCCTCTCCCCTCCAAACTTAACATATTTGCAATATAACGAGGCTAATTTCTCGAGATTTGTGATTTTTTAAGAATAAAAAATCACCCGCTTGATAACCAGGCACATAATATAATTCTTGAACGATGCAAACTATTAGTCAGCCAATAAGAACGGAAATGGACCATCTAGTTTGTTTTCATAACCATATTGGTGAGCTTAATTTATTTGTTGTTATATGGTACAGTCAAAGATCAGTCTCGTGTATGCACACTGTTACTCGAGTGCTGCTATGATGTCCGTGATGGGAGCTGTACAAGCTACTGTGTTTGCTCTCTGTAGAAAAAGATTGGAGGGCTTGGCATTTGGCTTCACCTATTGGATGTATAATTTCACTATCAATCTGATTTTCATTTGAAAGGTTATACATCGCTGTATTTATTGTAGGTTTTAGGCAAATGTCTAATTTCAGCTGAAAATGGGATAACATAGGTTGAATTTCGTTTTGTTGATCCCTTTTGCTTCTTCTATGTGCTGCCTTTCTTCAAGTTTGGATTGAGTTTGGTATTGCTTTCAAGGATTGGATTGAGTCTGGTATTGCTTTCAAGTTTGGATTGATCCTTTTTGTTGATATAAAAAAGACTTATTATACTATTATATAACTCCATATTACCTCCAGTTTGTTTTCCATCTTTGATTTCATTAAACCTCATTGGAACTAAGCTGTTTGCCACATGTTAATTTTGATATGGGGTTCATACGAGTTGGGAATACAGTGCTTGGTACAATATTTTGGCATCTTAAATATGGTTTGGATAAAAAAAATTATGTGTTAAGGTGCAATTTATGTTTTGGTTTTGGATTTCATTAAGATTGTGCAATTTAGTATAGTTTTGATTCATAGAGTCATGCATTGGAAGCAAACAAAAGAAATGTGGATCTGGGAAGTACAGCTGGATTGGTTTTTCTTCTGCATAAAAAAGTTCAACTGTCAATCTTACTATTTGGTTGGTTTCTGTTTGGGCTCTATGTTGTTGATTGACTGAATGAATTATATGATCTAGGTTGCAAATTTTGCGTATGTCGATGAGGCTGGGGCTGCAGCAGAGGAGGAAGCACAAAAAAGAGCAATGGAAACTGTGAACAGTTCAGAAAGAACACATTTCTGGGAGGAGCTGTTAAAAGATCAGTTTCTTATTTATAATTTATTCCTGATGCAAATATGTTTGTGTTAAATGTTGTAAATGTTGTAAATGTTGTCACATTGACCTTACTCTTTTAGCTCTATCAGTTAGGGATATTAAGATTGGGAATTTTTGGTTTTTTTTTTTATCTTATTGCTATGCTGTCCAAAAATTAGAACTCAGTCAATCAGAAATAATTGTATTATAGATATATAACTATTAAATAGTATTTTGGAGGTATAATTTAAATTTTTTTTTATTTTTTTTTTAAAATTTCCGACGGATTTGCGACGGCTTTGCGACGAAAAGTTGTCAGAGTTTGCGACGACTTTGCCACGGATTTATGCGACGGCTTTGCGACGGACAATTTGCGACGAGGAGTTTCGTCGCAAAGCATTTGCGACAAGCTGTTTTGCCACGACTTTTCGTCCGTCGCAAATGCCGTCGCAAACGCAAATTTGCCACGGAAAAAGGTCCATTTGCGACGGAAATTGCCGTCGCAAATGAGCGATTTTCTTGTAGTGAATATCTTTAAAATTATTTTAAAAAGACTAATTTAACCATTGTTTAAGGATCAAATTGATACTTTTCATTTTTTTCAAATTATGTAAGTATCTGTTTTTCGTATCAACTTGAAGTGTTTTTCAAATTGTGCTGGTAAGACTAAATTTAAAAGCGTTCGTCACCTTTTATATATTCATCAAACACTATTTTTGTTATATGCATGCCCAAGGCTGGATTCGAACCCAGGACATTGGTTAAGTTGGAGGAGACCCCTACCATCCCATCCAAGTGCTATTGAGTATTCATTAAATACCATTTATAATCAAATACTAAAAGCGAGACTAAAATAAAAATCTAAATACCAATTTAAGTATGCTTATAATTAATACCCATTGGTGCGAAGTGACCCAAATAAGGGTCATAAAAAAAGGGATCGACGGGAGTACTCATTAATGGCCTGTTTGGGAGTTTGGGCGGGGGTGGAGTACAGAGAAAACTATATAAATCTATCACCTTAATTGAGAGAAATTTTTTGTAGACAATGATAAGAGAATGCTTATGATTAATATATTTTTAATTTAAAGACTATTATAAAAGAATGTAAATTATTAGAAAAATTTGTCTAAGCCCTCCCAAGCCGTCCTCCAATACATTTTTTGAGTTCCTCCAAATTGGGAGGATTTTATGTTATGAAGAAAAACAAACTCCTAATTGAAGTTGATGGTACATCATTCCTTCTATTTATCTTACATCCTTCCTATTTTTTTAAGCTCTCCCCTCCCCTCTAAACTCCCAAACAAAGCCTATAGAAACAAAAAGAGGGGTGCAAATACTCGCAAAAATAAATATAAGAAGAAATAAAAATATAAGGAAAAGAAGTATAAAAATAAATTAATTTTTTAAAGTGGTGAGTTGCACTTTACATAAATTAATTTTGGCTAAAGTGCTCTCGGGGTCCCTTATCTTTATTTAAAGTAACGATTTGGTCCTTTATCTTTTTTTTGTCCCAAATCAATCCTTTATGTTTTAAATCTTTGACACATAAATCCTTTTCTGTCCCAAATCAGTACTTTATGTTTCAAATTTTTAACACATAAATCCTTTTTTTTTGACACATAAATCAGCACTGTTAACGGAAAAGGATTTATGTGTCAAAAATTTGAAAGATAAAGGACTTATTTGGGACAAAAAAAACATAAAGGACTAATTCGTTACTTTAAATAAAGATAAGGGACCCCGGGAGCACTTTAGCCATTAATTTTTGAATAGTTAATTTTTTCTTTCAAATGCTAAAATACTCTAAAACATGTTGCTTAACATCACACTTTACGTATTTTGTCACGAAATAAATCTTTTTTTATCAAATCGGTTATTGAGGAATGAACTTCACATATTTGAACATCTAAAATTTTTTTGAACTATAAAGTACCTCAAAACACTACTTAACATAGGACTTTACGTATTTTAATACAAAATTATTTTTTTCGATCTATGAGTGGGAGTGAGGGATGGTGCTTGAAGTGATCTTGTGAGTTATCTGAGGTCGATGCTATATCTGCTGGATCGTTGGGCTTGGGGTTTGGATTCTTCCAAAGTTGTTTCGGTTAGATCTCTTTGTTAGACTTTAATGAAGGATCATTATTGGATAGGTTTGGAGCAGGAATTTAGGCATATGCTGGGATTGATTTGGAAGGTACACGTGCATTTGAAGGTGTGTGTGTTTGGTTGTAGATTATTGTCGGGTAGATTACCGACACGTGATGTACTTTTACATAGTGGGTTAATCTTGGAATTCTTCAATGAAGTTGTCCTATGTGTTTTGAGCAGGATGAAATAATTTCACATCTATTTTTCTCATGCATGTTTATAGTGACATCAATTTCACTGTGTACTTCGTCGGATTGGGTGGAGCAGTTCCAACACTTTGAAAGTCTTGTTCTAGGCAAATGTGCCAAGAAGGTGATTTTTTTAAGGTTTAAATATATATTTGGTCCCTGCAAATATGACCATAATCCAGTTAGGCTCCTGTAAAAAAACTTTTAAAAACACCCTTGCAAAAACACCTTTTAAAAACACCCTTTTAAAAATTAGCTCGGTGGTATTTGTGAGTGTGTATTACCAAGAGGTCATAGATTCAATCCCCACATTCTCCAAAATGGCCATTTTTTTTAGTAACAACAATGTGTCCCCCTTTTCCATGCGAGCGCCACGTGACAACCATCAATTGGTTGCTGACGTGGCAGCCACGTGGCCATGATGACATGGTGTGTCAGTGCCACATGGCATAAATGTCCAATAATATGGTGACACGTGGCAGTGACGTCATTGCTGACGTCATCTTCGTTTGCCCATCACCTTTTTTAACAAAAAGTTAACAGAGAGATTTAACTGTAAACGCTTAATATTTGCAAGAGTGTTTTTAAAAGTTTTTTTTTTTACAGGGGCCTAACTGGATTATGACCATATTTACAGGGGCCAACATATATTTAAACTTTTTTTGCGGGGGCCTTTTTTTTAATCTAGTTGGCGTCTTTGTGGTGCATTTGGGTGGAGAGAAATAACACTTTGCTTAGAGGAGCAATGCTTGTTTCTTAGATTCTCCGTAGAATTAAGATTTGTCTTTTGGGGTGGTTTGTAAGCAATTTAGGGAAATATGTGGGATTCATTATTGATATGTGGTGGTCTAAGTCATTGACTTGTTTTTAGTATAATTAACACCTTTGTATATTGGGTTGGAGTACTCTTAGTGCTTCAGTTTAATACACATTTTCTTAAAAAAAACATTAAACCGAAGCAAATTTGACATTAAATATGCAATTTTTATATGCTTTTGGAGACTATTTTTACAATATCCATTAATTAAGACCCTCACCAGCAAATTCCGCCAAACGGAAAAGCATCAAAAAGTAAATTAAGGAAAGTTCGATGGTAAAATGAGGAAAATGATTCTAGTTTTGAAATTCAAAATTCACTCAAGTGATGACTGATGAGTGTTATTATCATGACCCGTGAATCTCACGTCCCAGCAACGGGCAAAATATGCTGGTGATAGGGACACGTGCCTGCCCACATGAGCGGGTAGCACTCTACAAACACCCTCGCGTGTACGTTTCAAATGTGTAAGAAAAACCATTCCAAATTTCGGTGGACAAATATTAAACATTTTGTAATGCATCTAGGTAGCTCAGTTGGCGAGCTAAGGAATACCGAATGAGTGCACCAAATAAGTGCAAGAAGGAGGTCTCGAATTCAATTCTCGGAAACTAAAATTCTCCCACCCCACTAAAATTGCTTATAAAAAAAAACATTTTCTAAATAAATTTTAGTCTACTCTCTATTATTTATTGACTCATCCCTTCGTTCCGAAAAAAATAATTTCCCATTCTTCATGGTTTTCCCTCTCATCTTTTCATTGGAGGGAAAACATCCAAAATTTCCTCGCATAGAAAAGAATACAGATTCTACTCCCCTGCCTCTACTAAACAAATCTAGGGTTTTAGTTTCAGCTTAATTTATCCGAGCTGATTCTGTACCAATTTGCTTGTTGCTTGTGTTCTTTTGATCTATCTTTTCGGATTAAAGGAAAGCTGGTGTGAATGCAATTCTTGCTGTGATAGATTATCGATTTTGATCTCCATCTCAGGTATCTTTAATTTGAGCTGGAGCTTGTTAGTTTAGCTTACGTTGGTGTATTGTAGTTGTAGATGTTCTGTTTTTGGGTCTGTTGTAGTTTTAGGGTTTTACTGTGATTTCAGTGTGATGGTTGTGCTTTAGCTGTTCGTTGTTCT
Source organism: Astragalus membranaceus (assembly GCA_039519185.1). Taxonomy (NCBI): domain Eukaryota; kingdom Viridiplantae; phylum Streptophyta; class Magnoliopsida; order Fabales; family Fabaceae; genus Astragalus; species Astragalus membranaceus. The sequence goes on along the minus strand of CM076848.1, from coordinate 57,864,245 downwards.
GTTTGGTGTGCAAATTTCGGATACTGATATGCCAATTAGTGCTGGATAGTTGATTTGGTGTGCTTTTTCGAATTTCTCAGTTTCAGCTTGTTAATTTTGAGATGTACGGAGTTATGGTGATTCGATAGTCCCGTCACCCGTGTGACAATGAAGTAACTAATTTGTTAATAATTTGGCTAATGAGTTGGTGTATGAACAATTCTTTCAAATGCATTTAGTTCCCTTGCAACAAATTTTGAGTTTGACCATGGTTGTTCTTTCGCTTTCTTGTTTTCTGGTGTTTTCCTTTCTGATGTTAATGGTATGAATTATTGTCTCTTACTATTGTACTAGCTGGGGATTTGAACTTAGAACTTAGTAAATTTTAGACCATTATGAAGCTCATCCTAGATTTCTACATCATGAAAAAAATCAATGCTTGATAGAATGAGTCTCCACTGGGAAGATTTTTTAATAGAGTTTTGGACATTAGTTATATCTAATTTGTCTCCAATTGACAAGGGTTGTTGATAATCTGTTCCTGGATGCATGCTATCAGGATAACTGTTCTGAAACTGTCCTCGCAGAGTGCGCCAGCTCAAAACTATCCTCGCAGAGTTGACATGCAGACTAAGAAAAAAGCCTCCAGGCGAAATGCTAGTCGAGAGTCCAGTACTCCTACTAGGGTTTCAAGAGCACAAAGGAAGGCCTCTGAAAATGGACAAGTGGTTGAAAAGAAAGTCGCTGACTTAATTACATCATCGGCTAGAAAGAATAAATCTTGTAAGTTACTAACTAGTAAAAGTCAGTTTCTGTTATTAGATGATAAATGTTAAATACTGATTAGTGTTTTGCTTATGGCATGCATATCTATATATTTTTTATTATATTAATTTCTACCATATATGACACTTGACCATGTTGCTAATTCGCATCATAACCGTAACTCTTTCTTTATTACTAGTTTGAAAGTTTTCAGCATGCATGGTTTATTTCCAAAAAGATGTTTCTTTCATTAATTTGAAAATTGTGACTGATTACTTGTCATCTTCTTGGTGTATCTTCAGTTGGCGCTCTGGAGAATAAGGCTAGAGAGCCAACACCCCCAAACGTTTTGAATAATGGGCATGGCTTTGTGGACAACATGATATCCAATGCTCATTTGGAAAACAAAGCAGTTGATGGTGCTTCAGTAGATTTTCTGGTAATTTAACTATACTGATTTTCTACTCGTGTTAGCCCTGCTGTTTCTTTCCGTTCACTGATGTGCATGGACGCTACTACATAGGTTTCTTTTTTTGCTTTTAAGCTGTGTTGTGAATCTTATAGGTTTCAACTGCATAAGGATTTTCATGAGTCCCTTATATGTAGTGATTTTAAGGAGGTTCTTACATACACTCTTGTGTTAAATATAAATGGTTTCTGGAAATCGAAATGTAAATTTGAAGGGATTAGCTCTAAAACAATGGATATTCTTATTGTACTTTTTTCTTTTTCTAATTAAATGTTTTAAAATGTTGTTTCAGGGTTGTAACAAGCAAGCTGGACATCTGGAAACTGGAACCATATTTTCTCCTGGGTTTCACTTATCCAAAGGTCCTGGAGGAAAAGTTGTTGACAGAGGTAAATGACATCACATTTATTTTAACTCTACCTTTCCTGGTTGTCTTTTAATCTTACTGATTTCAATGTGAGATTTTAAAACTTTTCACTGTTCAGTTTTAATCTTTTTCTTTTGTTTCTCTCTAGTTGATTTTGTCAAAATTTTTCAGAATGAGGATCAAAAAAGAATTTCTCTAGACCAAGAAATAATACAGTTACCATATGAGGATGCAGGAGATGGTCATGTTAGCCAAGGTTCTGATTCTGCAATGGAAGTAGACACAAACAATCCAACCAATATGCTTGCTTTAAGCACGGAAAATGTGAATGGTTGCAATTATGATTTTGATGGAAATGGTATTTCCTTGGAATATTCTTCCATATATCTTGCTATGAAAAACTCAAAGCTGGAATGTGTTGATGAGCATGGCCAGGATTCTATATCCTCCGATATATGCCCAGAGGACGATGAATTTGAGGATTATGATGACTTTGACCCTTACTTATTCATAAAGACCTTACCAGACTTATCAACAGTGGTTCCAACTTTTAGACGAATGTTGCTACCTAAGCAGACTCGGAGTTGCCCTCCTACTACTCTCGTGCTGGACTTGGATGGTAAGAAAATCATATGCCAATTTTAAGTTCCATGCCCAACTTATACGAGACTCGTGAATTTTTTATTTATCTATCTATTTCTGCTCATTTTATTTTCGCCTTCCTGCATTCTTTGTCCTTTTCACCTCTGTTTTGGGGTCTTATTTATTGCTAGGCATTTTTCCTAATTACACTTATTGTCATTTTATCGATATATGATGTCTATGGCCACACCTGCCCTAACTACTGTCTTGCTAATTAGATACTTAAATTTAATTTCAGCATGCATCACAACTGTGATTTGATGAATATATTTAAGTTGGTGTAATTGTGAGTTTTTTGCATTGTTACTTTACTTGGTGGTTGTGGATTCTAGTCATGAAAACCACCTCTCCGCACATGACTGGGCTACCATTAATTAAGGTGCCTTGCATCCTGAAGTTATCTAACTACGTGAAAATGCTTGCTGGCAGCAAAAACATGCTATGTTTTTTTAAGTTATAAATACTTTTTTTCCCCTTCCTTCCTGTTTAGATCTTCTGTAGTTGATAGTTGTATAGTATTTTTATGCATTGTATATGGTTTTTGGCTCTGCAGAAACTTTGGTGCATTCTACCTTAGAACGTTGTGACGATTTCGACTTCACTTTTCCTGTTAATTTTAATTGTGAGGAGCACATTGTCTATGTACGCTGTCGTCCTCACCTTAAAGTTTTCCTCGAGAGAGTTGCTGGTCTTTTTGAGATTATTATATTTACAGCCAGTCAAAGTATTTATGCTGAGCAACTTCTAAATGTGCTTGATCCAAAGCGGAAGATATTTCGTCATCGTGTGTTCCGTGAATCCTGTGTTTATGTGGACGGGAACTACCTCAAGGATTTAACAGTGCTCGGTCGTGATTTAGCACATGTTATAATAATTGACAACTCCCCTCAGGTATGTCTTTAGTGTTATTTTTTGATTGGCCTTGAAATCATTATTGCACTCATTATACCGCTCCTTATAGTTGTAAATAAATGGAATAACCCCCCAAAAATCATTTGGTCTCTTGTTAAATCAAACCAAACACTTCTCCCTCTCAGAGCCACCTTCAGCTTTATGTCTTTTTAACTTTCTCAATCAGTCTCTAAACTGTAGTTATAAGAAATGTCAGCAATACACTCTTGAAAATATTCTTTATAATTTGTTCATTTTCTAAAAAGGCAAAATTCCTTTTTAAAAAGGTTTACAACTTTTAAGGTGACTGAGTTGCTGTTTTTATAAAACAAACCAACTGTGCAGAATGTATTCAGTCGTGAGATGCTAACCCCTTTAGGTGTTGTCATGACAGGACTCCTGTTGATTTAGTGTTAACTGAGCAAATCTTGATATTTCATCTAATCAAATTTAAACCATTCATTTGTATTTTTTATTTTTAAAATTATAACATTCAATTTTTAATTTAGCATATTAAAAAAGAAAAAACACAACCTGATACTCTCTCATGTCTTAATAACTGTTATAAAAATCAATTTGGACGGGCTGGTCTGATTGAGCACTGGTCACATAATCGACCAAGTCACTCATTGAATCGGAAAGGTGTGTGGGAGCTGGTGATGCCAGTTTAACCTGACCGGGTTTGGTGGCCAAACTAAGTGATTTGGATGTTTGATCGATGGTTCAACCGACAAGTCATCTAATTTTTTTGTACAATTGTTAATGAAGTGATATCTATTAAATTAGAAAAACTATCTAAAATTATTAACTTTGTTAAGTGGTAATGAATTGTATGCGTACAATTCTATGTATTTTTAAAATATTTATTGGTTTCTGTCCAAAAAATATTTACTGGTTCAAGCGATTCAACCCATTAACCTTATATCCTATCCGAGTTGATGATTTGTTCTACTTTTTTAATATTGGTCTTGATTGTGTTTTCTAAAAGTTGAAAGGTTAGGATTTACTCGCCTTTGAATCATAACAACTTCACAAGTTGTAAGGATGACCTATTGTAACAATAGCAAAAACTTCAAGGCTAATTGAAGTTGAATGTGTTTTATATGTGAAAGGAGGTAAAATTTAAGGTGGCACAATGTGCTTTTTCTTTTGTTATTTATAAATTATAAGTAGTAGATATCTCTTAACATGAAATAAATTTAGGTTATGACTTGTACAAATTTTTGGTTTGAATCTTGTATTTGAAGAAAATGAAGTCTTGTATTTGAGATGTTAATACTTTTTGCTGTTACTTTTTCTTTGTTCCCAGGCATTTGGATTCCAAGTAGACAATGGAATACCAATTGAGAGTTGGTTTGAGGATCGTACGGATCAAGGATTGATCTTATTACTTCCTTTCTTGGAGAGCTTGGTTGGAGTTGATGATGTCCGGCCACTAATTGCGAAGAAGTTCAACCTCCGGGAGAAAATTGCTGCAGCTGTGCATCCTCTACATACAAATAGCAGAGATTTCTTGTCAGAATAAGTTGTGCATTAAACAGTGTTGAGGAAAGGAAAAAACTTTTGTATGTTATAACATTTTTATTCTTATATTATGATATTATAACTGTAACATCCTCTTTTTGTTGTTGAAGTTGTAATGATATTTGAACCAGAAAAAGGGAAGATATGAGAGTGTAAGCATTTGTTGAGAGTACACTAGTGCGGATACTTGGTTGATTACTATCCTAGTAATAAAAATTCCCCAATTGTTTAATTAATACATCTGTATCGATATTACTCAAGCTGGGTTGTGTTATTCTCTCCGGTAGTTTTTTTTTGACAAGTTCTCTCTAGTGACCTTCGGAGTTGTATCTCAGGCCAGACATTAGTGGATTTTCGAACATAATAAGAACTGTGATGGAAGAGACGTTGATGGTGCATCTGTAGTTGCTTCGTGTTTGCAAACAGAATGAATGCGTACCTTGATTGAAGCTGAAAATTTGTTTATATAGATATATAGATGTTGTATAATGATTTTGGCTATGCGGTTGCTTAGCTCTTCTCTTATGTCTGAAGTGTACTATTTGGATGGCATAGATTGTGATCATATTATAGGTTGAATAGCCACATTGTAAACACCTTAAAACGAGAGAGCCCGTGTTGCCGTGCCCATTAAAATTCAAAAATTATTTAAGTCATGAATAATTGGCTTGGTTTAGGCGACATAGAAAATGAGAGCCTATTAAATCAAATGAAGAACCAATGTAAAAACAATCTTTTTACACGATTAATACGAGAGCCTATGTAAAAAGTTAGCTTTCTACATTAGTTGTGTAATAACTGATGGTGTAAGAAACAACATTTCTACATCGATTGTGAACTATAACCGATATAGAAAGGGTAAGCTATGACAATGGGCCCTGTGGGGGTGGTAGTAGCTCCCGTCACCCACCTCGTCAGACGAAAATCCAACAAGTTCCCGTCGCATAACCCATATGACAATCCATTAAATAAGCTCGTGTAACATCCAGTGCTATTTATATCTCTGAAGGAAAGTTGCACAAACGGAAAATTACATGTAATAATTGAACGGCAATTCAAGCATAAGAGGCTGAATAACATAATCCTCCACATTAGAAGTGAGATCCCAGCCGCCCAAGGTGCCAGCTCAGCAATCCGTGCCTCATACTCCATTTCCTTTTGGCGCCAATTCACTCACCAAACTCGCGTGACTAACTGACTATCACCAAATTCAACGGCATCTTCCAAAATAGCAGCACCCAAATGGCAACTCGCGTTGTGACGAGTCTTGGCCGTTAGCCACATCATATTGAGACTATAAATATCACATCGTTGTTTTCATTCCCTCCCGCTAAATTCCTTTGATTCAAATTTTTGTATCCAAGTGAACGAGCGTTCTCTGCACTCTAATTTGCTGCGAGTTTGTAACTCTCGAATTCCACTACCGATCAACCATGGTGAGACCAGAACAGAAGGCTCTTCCGATTCCTCTCTCTTCTCTTCATCTTCTACCTTTCTCGGTGATGATTTCTTAATTTTCCATTTCGCTGTTTTAGGTTGTTGCACAGAAATTGAAGGAAGCTGAAATTACTGAGCAGGATTCACTTCTCCTGGTGCTTAACTACCCTTTGGCTTTCATACATTTCATTTCATACGAATCTGAGTTTTCATTTCAATTTTTTCTGGTTGTTGTTTTGTTTCTACTACCGCATTTCCGATTGATCGCCTATTGCTTTCAGCGGATTTTGGATTTCTTCCCTAAAATTAGTTTTCAAAACTGTAGAGATGTCGTATTTCTTTTGTTATCAACTTCTATTTCGGATTTCATTTGCCGATAGTCGCAGTCACGGAAGCTTTTTTGTTCAAAAAATATTATGATTCATGCAGAACTTACTGTTTAGCTTCCATCATCTATGAGATCAGATCAGATCTAAAAGTAGAAGTCCTTGAAATTTATTTTTAATAACTTGTTTTGAATATTTCTTCATGGACATGTTTCTTCAATCTGAGAGCTGTTAAACACTACAAATGTGGATTCCGAAATTTGAAGTTTCATTATCTAATTTGGAATTTCATTTCCAGACGAGGAACCTGCTCAGAATTGCCATTTTCAATATCAGTTATATCAGAGGACTATTTCCTGAGAAGTACTTCAATGATAAATCTGTTCCTGCATTAGGTAAAACCTGTGTTTAGTGCTCCATCTATTTGTCTTTTATAATTTTTTTTCACTGAATTTTCTGATACTTGTCGTTGAATTTAATCTTAAACAATACATTAATTACAGAGATGAAGATCAAAAAGCTTATGCCAGTTGATACAGAGTCTCGCAGACTGATTGATTGGATGGAGAAAGGCAAGTTTAAGAGCTTACTGAACTTCAAGGATACGAGTTTTCGGTTTGAGTTGCTTTTAATGCGTGTTTTATCTGTGTTGTTCTTTTTCTTTTCCAGGTGTTTACGATGCCTTACAGAAGAAATACCTGAAGACGCTTCTATTCTGTGTGTGCGAAGCATTGGACGGACCAATGATTGAGGAATATGCATGTAAGGCTTTGACAGATCTGATTGCAATTTTGGTCAGTAGAATCCGATAGAATAGGGAAACTGTAGTTGAATGAACACCGCAATTAGGTTATTGTTTAAACAAGTAGAGAATGCCACTCAGTTGTTACTTTTAGAATGAATGTTATATGCTAGTGCCAAGATGTAGGTTCCAGTATAGTTTAAGCCGTGTCAATTACTGGAAAATTCATAAACATATCACCTAGTTTTGTCTTGCAGTTTCCTTTAGCTACTCGGATTCTGACAAACAAGAGGTTTCCATGAATATCAACCGCACTGGAAACAAAAAGCAGGGTGGAACCTTCAAGTGTAACTCGACCACAGAAATTACTCCCCAGCAGATGAGGTTGGTGCAAAATAAAATAGCATTTAAACCTGAAGTGGTATCATCGTGAAATCTGGGTAATGACACTAATATTTTTTGTATGTGATATATTCTATTCTTCAGGAGTTCTGCTTGTAAGATGATCCGAACTCTAGTCCAGTTGATGAGAACTCTGGAGAAAATGCCAGAAGAGGTGAATGAATTCAAATGCTTCCCTTCACCACATTATTCACTCTTTACAGTTCAAACTTCATTGCAAAAACTGAATCCTATTTTTTTTCTCAGCGTACCATTTTGATGAAGCTCCTCTATTATGATGATGTGACGGTATGGTCTTTAAAATGGAATAGCAAATCTTAGTTCCTTATAAATATTTCGTGAAATTCTTTAGCCTTCTTTGGAGTGCTGAACTGTCGAGACTCCAGACTTGAAATGCATATTCGACTTGGTTGTATAAACATAAATGGTTCAGATAACACTGATAAAGAATGATCATAGGCTTTTGTTATGCACATGGAGAACACTTAAAGATTCTGTTATGCCACTGTGCTGACTTATATAAAGGGAGAATTGACAACATGATTGACTTTTACTGCAGCCAGCAGATTATGAGCCACCTTTCTTCAGGGGATGCACAGAAGAAGAAGCCAATCATGCATGGGCGAAAAATCCTTTGAAAATGGAGGTTGGAAATGTGAACAGCAAGCATTTTGTATTAGCTCTGAAGGTAATGGAAGGATATCGTGCTAGCAGCTAAATTTTAAATATATTTCTAATGTTTCTGCCAATGATTTCTTTATCCATTTTTATAGGTGAAGAGTGTGCTTGATCCTTGTGAGGATGATAATGAGGGAGTCCAAGATGATATGAGCTGTGATGATTCCATGCAAAATAATGAGTATTATGATACAGATAGTGAGGTCAATGAGGATGCTGCTTGATAAACCATTGCTATTAAGATTTTTATGATTGAAACTAACTGACAGGAACCATTAAAGTAATTATGTTACGTAAAGTTAAATCAAACAGTTCATAATTTTTCAGGTTGATCATTCTCAAGGGGATCAATACGTAGTTGCTCCAATAGGTGATTAGGATTACTATTCTTATTGCTGCCTGCACAGTTTACTAAATATTCTTCACAATTTTTTTAATAAGTAAACAATGACAGATAAACAGCAAGACCAGGAAGATAATGGCATAATTGATGAAGGTAAACTATGCCTTTTTGCTTTCATGAACAAAATTGTGTGTATGTGTATACGTAGGGGTGGGCATATAATATAATTTATAATTATAAACTTAACCCCGAGGAATGATAATTTCAGCATTCTTTTTTTTAGCTCTACAATTTTCTTCTAGTTCTGTCTAGTGGCTTAGCAATTACTGGGCTGTATCCAAGAACAGATAATGAATTACTAACGTTCTATTATTTGTTCAGACAATACCCAGGACCCCGCGGAAGATGAGCAACAATTGGTCCGAATCAAGGAGTGGATCAACTCTTGTCACCTTGATGCTATTGAGTTTACTGATGTTCTATCAAATTTTCCAGACATCTCAGTGGTACCTGCTTTTTTTTTTCTTGACTATCATTACGCTATTCAGATTATGTTTTTGGTTGACCTTTTTCAGATTATGACCTACCTGTAATTTTAGTTCCTATTCCTCTCATCTTTTGTCAAGTATAATTTAGTTGAATTGTTTTACTTGCAGGTTCTGACCGAAGGTATAAAGTTTAATTATCATGTTCAAGTTGTACCGCAGATGTCATCCCTTTCCAAAGTCTCTTTTGCTTGATTTTGTTTGGTTCTTCAGAGATCATGGACAGCCTTGTCAAGGAAGGCGTGCTGTCAAAAATAGGAAACGAAACCTATGCCATTAATAAGGACAAGGTTGATTTTTCTCTCAATTGACCTAAGTTTGATTGTAGTAATCTTTTTCATCCTTTTTTGTGGTACATATCTTTTTAATCTTATTATTTATGATTGAATTGCATTGTCAGAAATCTGAATATGAGTTCACCATTGTGAAAGAAGAAACTGATGGTCAAATTCCACAAGTGCTTGACCGATTGCAGGTTGAAGATCCCATATACATGAAGGTGAGTTTTAATTCTTCCTCCTTTTCTTTTATGTGATGTTTCTGTGCAACCTATAGTGCTCAACAGCTCAAGTGAAAAAGTGATGGTTCTTGGGGCCGAAGGAAAGTAAACTTGTTTTTGAACTATGGCTAGATAAGAGAAATCATTTATAGTACGAAACAAAATGTCAGAAACTCACACTGAATTACATTACAACGGCATGTGTGTGTTTTCGTAAAGTGCAACTACAATGATTCTTACATTTCTTCCAAATTTTTTCATACTAAATATCACTATTGGCTAGATAAATGCTTGAAGAGTGCTCATCATTGTAAATTGTTCGTTATCTTTCAAAAAAACCCCGTATTATCTAAAGAGTGTTCCTCATTTGTCAGCAAACAAGATGCTGTATGATCATGGATCTCTTAAACTGTTGCTTTATGATAGGTGCTATTTGGTTATATGACTTATGTCTTGGTCTCTTAGAACTACTTTCTGTCATATATATCCTAACTTTGGAAAAATCATCTCAGGCTCTCTATCATACTCTTCCGATGGCATATGTATCAGTCACAAAGCTTCAAAGCTTGCTTGAGGGAGAAGTAAACCAAACAGCAGCAAGAAAGATAATTGAAAAAATGACCCGGGATGGGTTTGTTGAGGCTAAAGGCAGCAAAAGATTAGGTATAAACTTAACTATCAAATAATAATCCTACCTCTTCCCCCCTTTTGTCTCTTTCTTCTTTTGGTTATATCATACTATCATTCAAATAATAATCCTACTCTCTTTTCTTTTTCTGTTTCATTCTTGGTTACTTTTTATTTCTTCTGTACGTCAGGAAAACGTGTGATCCATTCTGAGTTGACTGAGAGAAAATTCATTGAGGTCCAAAAAGCTCTAAGTGCTGATGGAGCTATGGTAATAACTGCAGAACATGTGGGGTTTATATCACCATTTATCTCTGTTTATTTTCCTATTGAAATTCTACAGGATGTTGATCATTGTGAACCAAATAACAAGTCCAAACAAATTGGTTTCCGTATAAATGGTAATGGATCAAGGCCGTTTATAACTCTTCTTTTCAAATATTGATACTTAGTCAACTTACAACTATCAATATCATATGCTTTCTCGGTAATCAGGAAGCAACCACGACTTGTCAACATGTGGTGTTCTCCACTCCATTGGATCAGATTTAACTCGAATGAAAGTGGCATCTGATACAACTGAGACCGACTCCAGGAATGGACAGAAAACACCAAAGGCAAAAGGGCCCGGGAACACCCCAACAAGCAGGGTTGAGGCATGTTATATTCATTAAGTTTCTAGTTTCACAGTGTTGTTGGTCCCCTATTGTTGAATGTTTGCATGCAACTGATAGTTTGATCTATTCTGGAAATACAGCCAGTTGCTTCTAGAGAGAGTTTTGCGCAGGGCAAAGAGAACAGCAGGGCAAATGTAAATAAAACCACAAATCAAGGTGACGCAGATGATACAATTATCTGCAGCAGGTCATCCCAAGACAAGCGCCCCAGGAAAACAAGCGCGGTATACAATAGCTTCCTTATTCCTTACACTGACACTATTTTCTTCAATTTTGAAAGAAGTTTTTGTGTTATTTGGAAATGTTTTCAGTCTGAACATTTTTTACTCTTTTTCCTTCTGTCTTTTCTTTGCAGGTTAAGGAGCCTATCTATCAAAATATGAAGCGTCAGAGATCTCAGGCTCCGTGAACCTGATTTTTGAATTCCTCAGAGATCAGGGTGTGTTAAATTGTGGATGATAATAACAAAATCTGTCTCACACGCATCTTAAACACTATCATATATACTAGTAATCAGAGAAAAAACACTATCATGTATACCTTCTAAAGTAAACATTTTGTAATACCTACAGTTGCATTGACGATGCTTCGTTAGAAAATTGGTCTGCTTTACTGGCCGACTTATTTTTTGTAACTTGCTTACGCTTAGTATTGTTATTTCTCTTCATGGACTTTTACACATTTTAGTTGATCAAATTAGTCCCATTGCTTCATCTTCTTGTGGTCGTTGTAGCTATCTCATCTTCCACTTCATTATCCAGGCTCATGGTTTGCCACAGACTTAAGAAAAATTACTAATTAAATATCAGAAAAATCAAATTCGGTTGAATCTTATTAGTTACGAAAGGTATACTCGGAAGAACCAATGGCTAAAAAATACAATCTGAACCAGTGGTAACTATAATTTATTAATTTGTGACATCTCTCTCCTGTAACTTATTTCACCTTAGGAATTGTAAAACAAACGTTTTGTGTAGACATAGTTTCCTTCTTGTCTGAGTTGCAAATTTGAAGACCTCTTCGATCGATGTCAACATTATGTGATGCAATCCATTTTAATTCCTGTTTTATATATACTAGTACTTGGTTAAGTCAAAATTCAGTAATGTTTTGAGGCTATAATTTTAGGCAACTTTAACCACTACCACTGGTTTATAATCCTGAGTCGCGACATAAATTTGGGTCCGTTTGGAGGATCCCCCAATCGACACGTATGGCATGTCATCGCTCAACTCCCAAGAAGGTTCTCAAATTCAGAGAAATTGACACGTGGCTTATGGAGACACCTAGTGTGGCCTAGAAAGATCCCTAGGAGTCGGTCTGAAGGTGGACCCCAACCCTGACGTACACAAACGAGTCTTTTGTTTTCTTTTACCGTACGATGAGATTGAGATGTTCATATTAGTGTTTTGCTACTCAATTCTTTTCTTCCTCCTCGCTATAAGGCATAATTCAACTCTTTACTAACGAGCAAGTTCCAAGACAGACAGACCGATGGCCACCAACGAGGTTGTTGCTTGTTAGCATAATTATATTTTTGGCTTTTCTTTATCCTTTTTTCTCCGATCTCTCTTGTTCTTTTTATGGAGATGGTGATTATAGTTATTGAATTGAACCAACCTGTGATTTTTCTTTATGTTTGCAGATAGAGATGAAGGTTGAGAACCAGAACAAAGAACTAAAGCATCTGAGGTTTGTGAGGATTGCTGCTATTCAAACTTATGTGGTTGTCTTACATCTTTATGAATCCGCAAAAAACAACTCAGGACCTTTGAGATCCGCCGTTGAAACGGTGGAGGGCGCTGTAACAACCGTTTATGGTCCTGTCTACAACAAATTTAAGGGTGTCCCCGATGATGTCCTTGTTTTTGTTGACAACAAGGTATTTCTATCTCCCTTTGCCTCTCAAAATCATGCTTATTTTGTTTGTTTTTGCAAACTTCTCTGGTTTTTCCCTTGGATCTGATTAAGAAGGATGCAAAATTGTCTTGCGACTTTTTATGTCTATGTTTATTTCCTTTACTCAGATCATGGTCAATTTCTTATATAACCACGGAACTGGCTGTGTGTTACTTACAGATGAAAGTATTTGTTGTATTGCTGAGTGATTATTTCCTTACAAAAACAGAAAACGGAAAACTTCATGTTAATATCTTGGTGAATAGCAATAGCTTGATTTGAAATCAATAAATTCTATCCGAATTTTATGCTGCTGCTGCTTGCTGAGATGCAAGGTGGAGTTTTCATGATTCTTTGGCCTGCCAAAATGAACAAAACTTAATTTGCAGTTTTTCAACAATCCATTTTTATTGCCTTGAAAGGACGTTTGATTCTGTTATTAAAGAAAACCTAAAGTCTGTGTCAAACTTTTATGAATATTTGTCAAAAAAAAAGGAAAACGGGCATACGTCCGCTCGACCTTGCCATAATCTGCAACACCCGGAAATTTGTCAAACTTGATTATCTAAAGTTGATTAGATTGAAATTTAGTTTAAGGTGATTGAATACTATATGCTATGTGAATGAAAAATTGAATTTCTTCTAATGTGCACTTTACTTTAAAGTTCACAATACACGGTAATCATTGTTTGCAATATCTATCCATATTTTTCCATTAACCTTTGAATCTAAATAGCCTGCCTGGTTGTAGTGTTTTGTTGGAATGTTAAGTTGATATTAAAATATTTATATAAAAAAAATTGATATTGAAATAAAATAATTTGAACTTAATTTTGAGTTTCCAACCTTAATAACACAGTGTTCTTCAAATCTGTGTGCTTGAAATTCCATGTTAATGTTTGAATGAATGGATGGCATTGTTAATTTTTTGGGTAAACCCGAGTATTCTCCACGGCGACTGTGGAGACTAATCCCTCGAGGTACTGGAGTTCATTTAAGGGCTGACCTCTCCCAAGCGATGTCTCTCCATACACACCGGCCAAGGATCGAACCCCTGACCAAATGCTTAAGGGGCCCAAGCAACTGACCAAATGGATGGCATTGTTAATTTATTAAGCGATTTGTGTTCAACTAACAATTCTCATCTGATATGGGTAGGTGGATGAAGCTACATACAAGTTCAATGAGCATGCTCCTCCTTTTGCTAAGCAGCTTGCATATCAAGCCAAGGGTTTAGTTCAGAAAGTGACACACGAAGCTGAGAAAGTTGTGAATGAGGGTCGATCTAAAGGGCCACGGGCAGCTATAGATTATGTTGCTAAAGAATCCAAGCATTTGCTGCTAACCAATTCAGTGAAATTGTGGACTGGACTCAACCACGTTCCACCCTTCCATGCAGTGGCAGAGATGGCAGTTCCCACTGCTGCTCACTGGTCTGAGAAATACAACCATGCAATTAAGGGCTTGACTCAAAAGGGTTATAGTTTCGTTGGATATTTACCTTTGATACCTGTTGAAGAGATATCTAAGGCATTTAAGCGGGGACAAGCGAACTTGAAAAGAGATGGAGCAGCTTCTGGGGAAAAGAAATTAGAATAAGAGTATTTTGTATTGGAATAAGAGCAGCTTCTGTGTGAACCTTGCTTTCTGAGTTGAGACAATTTGATCCATCTGGTCGTGGCTAGAAATATCTGAAGTTAGATCGTGTAACAATCAAAGTATGTAGAAAATAGTCATCATGTAAATGGCGCGTTAAAAGTTTTTCAAGGTTGCTTTAGTGTGTTTGGTCAAAAAAAAGTTTGTTTAGTGTGTCTGGTTTGATGTTAAGAATATTCAGAATGATTTTATGTTTACACTAAATTTTATATCAAATTTCTTTTTAAGGAAAACGAATCTAAACTCAATTTTACAAAATCAAGTTTTTTCCTTCCATATCATGTTTGGCCCAAACACCTCATTAGTATATTTTTTTTGTTACAGGAATTGGCAATACTAACTGAGACCTGATAAGCAAGTATTTGTTTTGATTTTGAAGTTATCAAACAATTGAATTGACTCAGATTCTTTTCTGTCTATCCATGGGTGGCGTAACGGCTTAACACATATTAGGGAGTGCGAAAGAGTGATTCGTGGGTTTATACTTACACACTATTACCACTAACAACAATGGACTCAAATCCTCTTTTTTTTTTTGGTACAATGGACTCAAATCCTCTTTATCTTCATTCTAATATCATAAAATGTCATTGTCAAGTCATTTGTATTAAACAACGTGAGGCCTAGATTTTTCTTAGAAAAAAGTGGTAATTTATCTGATCTTATTTGTATTCTTTAAAATTTGATAAATGTATTCCACTAATTTAATATTAACATGATGTAGATGTATCACATAAAAATATACTCGTCGATCAGCATACTGTTTGGATAGCTTAACTAAGCGCCTGTGACACAATCGTTTATCATAAAAGAGCTTATCCATAAGCTTTTCCTATAATATGGCATAAACGACTTATTTAAACGATTATAGCATAAGCGCTTTTCATATAAGAGGTTGTGCATAAGCTGTTTTCATAATGAAAGGTAAAAAACATTATTTTTTCCTACAAGCTATAAGTTGTTTTCATAAGTTATCTTAGAGAGCTTATCAAAATTAGCTGAAAACATCTTATGAACATGTCATAAGCTATTTTCATAAGCTCTCCTAAACAATTTGACAAGTACTTATGCTAGTAGATAAACTCAGATAAGTCGATCCAAAGAGGCCTAAAATAATGTTAAATTATTTTTCTATAAGTTATAAGCTATTTCTATAAACTCTCTAAAATAATCTCACAAATGCTTATGGCAGGAGATACGCCTAAATAAATCGACTCAAACAAGCCAATAATGGCTCAATGAAATTTACTTTTTAAATGATGGCTAGATTGACTTTGAAAACATAGTTAACTTATTTGATTTCATTTGTATTTTGGGTGCATGCAATCCACTAATTTAATATCTCTATAATAATAGATATATCTTAATTGAACGGATAATGAATTCCAACAATAACAAATAGGCCTTTTTTTTTTTACCCCCATCAACTCCCATCTACCCCCATCAAATTGCTAAAACCCGAAAATACCCCTGCCCAACTTACAATTCGCTCGGATTTACCTTCATTTAAGGTAAATCCGCTTTGTTATTTTTAAAGTCGGATTTACCTCAGATGGGGGTAAATCCGATTTCAAAAATAACAAAGCGGATTTACCTTAGCTGAAGTTAAATCCGCTTTGTTATTTTGGAAATCGGATTTACCTGGTGGGCACATAAATCCGATTTCCCTAAAAAAAGAGAAAATCGGATTTATCCCACCTAAGGTAAATCCGATTTCCCTAAAAAAAGAAAATCGGATTTATCCCACCTAAGGTAAATCCGATTTTGTTATTTAAAAAAATTGTTTTTTATTTAATTTTTTGAAAAAGGTTATAAAATGCTACTAAAAATCTGTTAAACAGCCAAAACTAATCCAAAAATTATAAAAACACCACTAAAAATCTAATAAAACCAAAATAAGGTTATGCAAATTTTTTCAGATTTTTTGGAGATTATGAAAAATTAAAAAAATTAATATAAAATAGTAAACGATGGAATTTGGGATTTTGAGGTCCCCAGTCCTAAAAGAAGTCCCTTCTTTAGGAGTATTGATCCTTGATATTTTTCCGATTTAAAGAATGTGGTTTCATTACAATTTGAGTAGGTTGCCCGAAAACTGATTTTTTAGCCTAAATTATTCTCCCGACGTACAATATCGTCACGTGTTAACGAACCACACACTAAACAGAACCAAAAGACGGTCGAAATTTGTATCTAAAATTTTAACTAAGTTATTTATTAATTAGGTTAACAAAGCGGATTTACCCCCACATAAGGTAAATCCGCTTTGGTTATTTTTAAAAGCGGATTTACCTTATATGGGGGTAGATCCGCTTTTAAAAATAACAAATCGGATTTACCCCCAATTAGGGTAAATCCGATTTTATTTTTTTAAATTTTTTAGTGGAAATCGGATTTACCTAAATCCGATTTAAATTTTTTAATTTTTTTAGTGGAAATCGGATTTACCTAAATCCGATTTCCAAAAAAAAAAATTGAAATCAGGATACGTTCGGGATTTTTAATTTTTGTGAAGGGCAATTGCGTCTTTTTGCAGGGTCGATGGGGGTAGAGAGGGAGGTGGTGGGGGTACAAAAAAAAAAACCCTAACAAATATGACTAATTGTTCTGAACCGGGCCATGAGGCCCAACTCCGGCTATGGGGCCTGGGACAACCCATTTACCAGGGTCCAGCTACGGTGCAAATCAGCTCATCCATACCTATCAGACAACAACGACTGAAATTTACCCAGGCAATCAAACAGAACAGGGCTGACCTGATGCCTATAAATACGATCACCCTACTTAAAAAGGTACACTTTCATTCGTTGCATCACTCTGAGATACTCGTATACTGATTTGAGCATCGGAGTGGCTTCGCAAGTTCCACACTCGAGGTAGACTTCCAAGACCCGACCTCAAGCGGGGGCCCTACCAACTGCAGACTCGGACCGACCCGAGCCAAGGCAAGGTACATATCACTAATTTTATTGGTGCATAATGAATAAAATATACATTTTTCTGAGGGTAATCTAGAATTTACCATTTGTTAAATTTAAACCCTAATTTTATCTTATTATAATTATAATTATAATTTTAAGGCTTAAAGGTACTTTTAGTCCCTGCAAATGTCACAATAATCCAGTTTAGTCCCTGCAATTCCAAAACTTTTAAAATAGTCCCTGCAATTACTAAACGTTACTACTTTTAGTCCCTGCTGTTAGTTAAGGGTTAACACTGTTATCTTTTGATGATGTGGCACACCCCCCACCCCCCCCACCCCACCCCCCACCCCCCCACCCCACCCCCACCCTTCTTCTTCCTCGTGAACCCCCCCACCCCACCGACCCCACCCCACTCCCCTTCGCACCGCCCCCCTCCCCTTCGCACCTCCCCCTCCCTTCGCCTCTCCTCCCCTTCGCCCCTGGCACCTGACTGGTGTGTAACCAGGTCAGATTCTGGAAACCTATAAATGGTTTCTCTCAAGTGTAATCAATTCAGAAAATCAATAACAGAATTCTATTAGATCAAAATGAAACTCAGATTCTCTAAAGCTTTCATGGTATCAAAGCGCTTCAAGTCCACTCGCGTGGCGCTCGTTCCTTTCTTCGTCTTCGTTGCGATCTGCTGAATCGCAACTTGTTGTCTTCCGCTTGCAATCGCGCTGCTCAACAATTCAATCGCGTATTGCTTCATCTCGATTTGGTACGATTTTCGCACAAATTTGACCTAAATCGTCTCTGATTGCTTCAAATTCTCTGTTTTTCGCATCGTGTCTTAGATTCGCTTGCTCATCTACGATTCAAATCTTGTTGTCCTCAATTGCAATCCTTAATTGCGTTGCTTTCTCTGCATTTCCTTATGCAAACTCAGATTTGCCTTTTCGATCTAGTTTCTCTGTTGTGATCGATCTATTAGTCTCTGTTGCACTCTGTGTTCATGGCTTCTTCACCAGGTCAAACCAGTGACATTTTGACACTTAAAGCATTCAAGGCCTTCTCCTACCAGTGGAGGGTGGGGGGTGGGGGGTGGGAGGGGAAACAGTGAAGGGGGAGGAGCAACGGGGAGGGGGTGGGGTGGGGGGGGTGGGGGGGGTGGGGTGGGGTGGGGGGGGTGGGGGGGGGTGGGGTGGGGGGGTGGGGTGGGGGGGGTGGGGTGGGGGGTGTGCCAGGTGGGGGGTGGGGGGTGTGCCACATCATCAAAAGATAACAGTGTTAACCCTTAACTAACAGCAGGGACTAAAAGTAGTAACGTTTAGTAATTGCAGGGACTATTTTAAAAGTTTTGGAATTGCAGGGACTAAACTGGATTATTGTGACATTTGCAGGGACTAAAAGTACCTTTAAGCCTAATTAAAATTAAAATAGAAAACACAACAACTTGCGAACAGTGTAGCGGGAAATCGTACTGAAACGAAGATCGCGAAGGGCTGGCTCACCATTGCCGGCGAAAAGAGGTGGTCAGCGATAGCTATAGCCACCACGCCTAGGTCTCTTCCCGTGTTCCTGTTCGTTTTTCCTCTACGCTTTTCATCTGCGTTCATCCATTATCAGTTGTTCTCTGCGCACCATCTTCAGCTTAAATCTAGGTATTTTCTCATCTCCCCTTCGTATTTTATCTCGTTGTGTATTCTCCGTGCTTGTGTTTGCTGCGGTGTTCTGCTGGCATATTTTCTCTGCGCACCATCTTCAAGTTCAACCTCTGTGTAAGCAAACGAATACTGTTCTGCTTGTCTTTGCTGTTGGTACTCTTCCTCTGTTTGTTGTTGCCTTGGTGTTCATATTTAATCTGATTCATACCCATTGTTGTTAGTGTTCATAATATCTATTGAATATTATGAGTAATTGTCAATTACTAATGTGAAATTTCACATTAGACATCAAATTTTGCCATGTGCCTTTGTTCCTTTTCTCAATTTGCTGTTTTGCATTGTCCCTCTTCTCCGTTAACTATTCTGGGTGATCCTCTATCCCTGCTTCCATCTGTGTTTGTTTTCAGTATTGTGCCACTGCTTTGTTTTCAATGTTTGAATATTAGTAACAATGAATTTTGAGTATTAGTTATGAATGTCTGTTTAATTTTGTGTATTGTTCTATTTTTGAGCTTCTATGTGTATGGTATAAATTGCTTGTAACATTTCCTTTGACTTCGACATAGACACCGCTATAGTGTTTTGGGGTTCAGCCGCTATGCTAAGCTATCTGCCATTGACTGCATAAATTCAACTCACTGTTTGCAAATTTGCATCACTCACTAACTTAAGAGCTGTTTAAAGAAGAATAGTTTTTTGCTCTGTTACAGAGGGAGGGGGAGAGAGCAATGGGCTCTCCTTCACCGGACATTTACATCCCAGAGCAGTGGTCGGAGGCTGCAGAATCCATTGCAAAAAGTTCAGTGCCTCCTATAACACTCATATGTGGAGCAAAGAACTGTGGGAAGACAACCTTCTCCCGCTATCTCCTTAATGTCCTATTGAGCACATATAACAAAGTAGCTTATTTGGATACTGATGTTGGCCAACCTGAGTTTACTCCTCCTGCTTTTCTATCTCTAACTATTGTCCGTGAAGTAACTCCAGGTATGTAGGGCCATTGATCCCTATCTTAATTTTACATGGAAGTATTCATCTTTTAGAAAAGTTATTCACACTGACTGGATATTGACTCAACTTTTTTTATTAACTGTTTTAGATTTGATGATTCCGTGCCTGAAAAAGCCAAAGAGGTATGAAGTGCTATCTCGTCTCAGGGAACCGAATCTGTCTTTTGGGATTTTTGTAATGCTGCTTTTGAATTTTAAATATTTCACAAGGCTACTGTTTGTTATGAATGATGATAGTGCATAATCACTATTCAGTACTTTTGTCAGTACTCACATGTATTACTCCATTGTAAGTTCAGTTATGTTGTATTATTCACTTGTTAGTTAGGTCAAGATGGTTATTAAGGGGTGGTGTCTCACATGCTTTCATTTATCTTTGTTACCACCGTAATCAGGGCCTTTGTCCCCCTGGTGGCCCTAGAGGTATCCCCACAATTTTTGACTCTTTGAAGTTTGAGCCGACTATGAGACTAATCCCTGTGTCGATTGTGGGAGGTACAACTATCTCCCAACTGGGGTTTCTCCCCGGGATTCGTACACGGGTTTTTCCTCTTATGGGGTCTGAGTTACCTCCTCGACCAACCGCAAGTTGGTGTATCACATGCTTTCTAGATTAAGGAAAACTGTCAAAACAACAAATAACTGATTAAGAGCTATATTAAATATTATGGTTTTTTCATGTGATCTAGTTCTGTGCACTGTTGTTCCATTTTTTGAAGATGATGCACGAGTCAAAGCTCGTATCTCTCTTTATGTCTCCTTTCTATTTTTTTTGGAGGGGGGGCTTCATTTCATTGTTATGAAGTTTTCTATATACAGTGAGGTGGATAGGATATATTCAATCATCTCAGTGTCAGTCGATCCCTGTATTGAACATGTTATGGACTTACTTGATTGACTTTGTCATTTATTTTGTAACAGATGCCTTTTCTTTGGTGATGTTTCTTCCAAGAGAGATCCAGCAGTGTACTTAAATTACGTATTTTCCATATATGATTATTATCGAAAGAAGTATTGCACCTTGGCTAAGGGAGACAATCTTCCTAGGATGGAGGTGCCTCTGATAGTGAATACTCCTGGCTGGGTGAAAGGCAAGCCCATGTCTTTTACAGTTATTAATTTGATTCTTTTTAGTAATGCATTTTTGTATTTTTACTGCCTACAAACTATTGCTTTCCTAGACTAAAATATATCAACTGTTATGGTACTAATTTGGTGGGTTTTGTCTTGCATTTCAGGTGTTGGTTATAACGTCTTAGTGGACATGTTAAAATATATTTGTCCCACCCATGTAGTTAAGATAAGCATAACCTCTCAAAATAAGAATTTACCTGCTGGAGAATTCTGGTTAGATGGGGAACATGATGGAGCAATTAACTTGATTGAGATAAATTCAGCTCGACAGGACTCATTCCATAGATCGTAAGCCCAAATCTGATCAGAAGTTAACAACTAAAGCTGCTATTTTGGTACCATCATTTTTAATATATTTATTTGTTACCCCAGGGTCCTTGTTCAGAAGGGTGCACGTCTTCTGCGGGATTTACGAATAATGGCTTATTTTAGGCAGTGCTTTCCAAGTGATTCAGATATTTCAACAATCAAGGAACTTGCACATTCCTTGGCCTCTCAGTGTCCTTATGAAGTTCCCATTGGCAGCATAAAGATTCAACATCTTCATCATGAGGTTGGTAATGTTCCCATTGCCAATCATGCTTTGAACTTCAAATCTTTTTAATATAAATTTAAATATTGAATACATACTGTTTTTATTATAAGTTTGAATATACAAATTTCCGTAATATTTCTTGGATTTATATTTTTAAATAAAGGTGAGCAAAACATTTTATTTAACCCATCAATATTTTTGTAGGTCCCAGGCTCTGAAAAATTCTACAGTTTGAATGCTACTATTGTTGCCTTAGCAATTGATTCTGATGGACCTGAAAAGTTACCTTGGTGTCTTGGTCTTGGTAGGTACTTGCAAAATAAATACAGATTTTAAAAGCAATTTAGATGGCAGTAGTATTGCGAACTAGTTGAATGCTCCATATCTAAAAGGTTTCAGTAAACAAAGGGGACATTCTGATTCTGATTAATTTTAAAATTTGAACTTGATATATATGTGTTTCAAACTCTTGGTAGCAATGACGCACACTAATATACAGTGAAAATTAATCTACATTAATGAGTTGGCTTAATTGGATCTCATATGTCGGTTGATTATAACAAGTGTATCATAGTTTCTTGATTTTGTAATAGCGTCTCAAGTGTAATATGTCACATCTTATGATGAGCACACAGATCACACAGCCTTCTGGTCTTTTAGTTATGTATTTGGACAATTCTAAGAATCTTTACTGTTAAACACATTTTGATTTCATGTGATTCAGGGATTGTGAGGGGCATTGACGCAGCCAAAGGTGTGCTCTACATGATTACACCTGTGCCACATAGTTCTCTAGAGAAAGTCAACCTCTTGCTACAGGGTTATATTCAAATTCCTGCTTGCTTATTGCAGGTAAGAAATTGTTTGATTTACTTGTCGTTTCTTCTTAACATTGACTTGTAGAAACAAACAGATTCTTTGTCTAAGTGTAACCAAACTTCTTTCTTTTGTTGTCTTACAGCTTTCATAGTTTTTCATTAAAATGTGTTTTGTATTGGAAAAGGATGTTACCATGTGTGTTACTGTGCATGAAAAGAAGCTATAATTTCAATTTTCAAGTAAATCTATGGTGGGTCTTTTACTGGGACTTGGTGCTGCTCTGCTTCCCGCCCCTTCATAATACTAGATATTTCTTTAATGTTGCCCCGAGAGCACTTTAGCCTAAGATATATTTAGATTATCTTTGAATATCCTTTTGATCTATTCCCTTATTTCAACAGGTTTTGGTCTTATTATTAATGTGCTGGGGCTTGTACTAGAAGTATTGGTACTTGACCTAATTATCAGTCTAAATATAAAGTTAGGGTATTGTAACACATTAAAGCTATCAGTAAAATTTTCAGTTACTACCTTGATTGGCCTTAGTTTCCTTCTTTCCTAACTCAACTAATAATTCTCAACCTAGTATGTGAAACTGCACCTCAAGGGGTGAGGCAAAAGGATGCTTCTGTTTACTTAAGTCTCAGGTCATGAGTTCAAATCCTTGTGGGAGACAAGAAATATCACATGGGATGGAAGATATTCTTGTGAGCGACAAATTATTTTTTAGTAGTATGAAGAAGGTGATCAGTCTGTTACAAAAAAGATTGGTTGACCAGTCTGTTACAAAAACGACACCTTTTCTATAACAGACTGGCCACCTTTTTCGTGCTACCAATCTGTCATAATGTAAGGATGCTTGTATACTTAAGCCCCAAGTCAGATGTTCAAATCTTAAAGGGAGACGAATGAAATACCATATAAGGATAGTAGATATTTTCGAGTGATAGATTGGTAGCACGAAAAGAGTGGTTAGTCTGTTACACAAATTCTTACCAACTAGACCAACGTTCGTCGTCTCAAACCAAATGCTATGTAGGAAATTAAGATTATCTTGGAATATGTTTTTGATTAGTTTATATTAGGTTTTAGGTTTTATTCTTCTATTGGGTTTAGGTTTGTTCTAGTAGTACTGATACAAAACCTAGTTGTTATTATTAGTACAAACACACGAGTACTTGGTAAAGATTTTTAACACATCATATTTATTAGTTGTAATTTCAATTTGTTACCTTGAGCTGTCTATCTTTCATTTCCTTCTTCCCTAACCCTAAACCTATACTTTACATCAATCTTGTTCTTCAAGTCATCAAGTGTCTTGAATCCAATCAAATCATCCATGTTTCAAAACTTCAATGCAATGTTGATTTTCCATTTCAATTTTTCTTCAAAGTATGGTACAGGGTTTATTGTTATCTCTTTTTTACAATATCATTATTAATGAATATACTTTCTCATGTGAAAATAATTACTTCTTTTCAGGTCCAGCGATGCACGTCACCTTACATGTCAGCGAATGTATTGACTTCAAGCTAGTTACTAGTATTTTTCATGAAGCAAGAGCATTTTTAACGCAATCAACTAGGAGAGTCTCTTATAGTTAGTTTACACACTTTCTACTTTTCAGCACTATAGTTGATCTAGGTGGCAATGGGTAAGCTAAAATATTTGTTGACGGTATTGAAATAGCACACGGGCAACTAACAATAAAAAAGAATTATTTCTCTCTCATCAACAATATTTATGAATAAATCTGATTAAAAAACTTAACAAATAAAAAAAAATATTAATCAATGATGCTATTTTTTTACAAATTTTTTTCGTAAAAAACCAGACGAAGATAGTTTTTCTATTAAAATTTGTTGTGAGCCATCACAAGCCATTTACCACCAAAAACGGGGGTGGGTGAAAACAAAAACTAACTTGCTGCCATGTAGTTATTTCTTGCGTTTCGTTCAAGATCGTTCGCAATATCAAGCATTATTCGAGTATAAATATGTGGGGTCAACACGGTTCTTTATAAACCAACTACTATTGGAGTAAAAACCGCTTAAGTCAACTAGGGGTGTTCAGTGGTTCGGGTAAATCCAAACCAACCCATGATCCAATCCAAACCGATATGTTTGGTTCGGATATTTTTCGTGTTCGGGTCAAAATCGAATAAATCCAAACCAACCCGTAGTTGTTTGGATCGGGCAACGGATTTTAAAAATCAAATCCGCGAACCCGAACCAACCCATATTACGTCATAACAATTTTGTAATTTTAGATGCACACGATTTTATTTGCTTAGAATTTTTACCTTAATAATTTATGATTAAGTTGTAAAATTTTAATACTATGAATGGGAAGACTATTAGTGAATTTGAGTTTGATTTCGTGTAATTTTCAATTTTTTTAGCTATTTAAAGTGTTGGAATATCATAAAAAAATGTTTTTTTTTTATATTTTTGAAAATTAATATTTTAGTGAATGACCCGTGAGCCCAATCCAAACCAACACGTCCAATATCGGTTCGGATTTTGGAGGAAATAATGTAAAATCCGAACCAACCCAAACCGAATAATTATCATTGGTTCGGGCAACGGATTTGGTCAAATCTGATCCAAACCGACCCACGAACACCCCTAAAGTCAACTATGGGTTGTTTAAATCCTACATGTTTGTGCCTACAAAAACTATCTCAGTTTACCCAACTTCCCCCATTATGGCTACTGGGTAGTTCTAGTATCCATCTCTTTATAGTTACATATGACAAAATTTGGTTGAATTGTAGCAGTTGTGTTTTTCTTCTTACCGAAAATTGTCTTGAACACGGCTTACAAGCTATTAATCCAATAGAACACAATTATGTGGATCCAAAATAAATGTATATAGTGTTCTCATCCAAAATAAAAAGAAATGCATAGTTGATTAATTAGAAGAATTTGTACATCAAGGAAAAATCTTAAAAACTCGAGTAAAGAAAGACAATAATGTTGATAACAATCTAAATTCGCCATCCATTAAACACAGTATCATCATCATCATCAAGATCTGAAGCTCCATCTATAGAGACTTCAGTTTGGTCGTTCTCAGCAATACCATTAACTCTGCATAAACTAGAAGTTATGTAGCAAGATTGAAAAGTACAATAGTAAAATGTTCATTGTTGCCTCAGGAAGAGTGGTAGATGCACATGCACATATGGTGTAATGGGTGCATTGGCCTCAAACTAGAATTTTTAAACTAAAAATACTTAATAATTTATATTCTCCCCTTAAAAAAAATAGGTATTTGGCTAATAAGATCATTTGTGTAGATGAAGGTAGAAAATTATAAAAGATAAAAAAAAAGGATAAATTGGTACTAATTTTATTCTTCTAATTTTTATCGTTCTATTAATACTAAAAATACACGGTGACAAAATTTAAATTTGAACTTTTTTTGTTATAAGATTTTGTAATTTGTAAAAGCTTATAATATTTTCTTCCATTAGAAAATTTTAGAATATTTTCTTGCCACTATTTAGAAATATTTATGGATCAAAAAAAGAGGAAATTTTTTTTATGGATCCACGACTGCTAGGAAGAAGAACGACATTTGGATGGAATAATGGAAACTAGACATGCAGAAGAAGGGTTGAACTAAATTACGGAAATATCCCTAAAATTTGGAGGAAAAAAAAGTTTGGAGACTATAGAGTTGGCTAATCTTGGCTAATTAAGCAATTTTGTTTCTTCTTACTAGTACACATCAAGTTTTATGGTCGATGGCGGATCTTCTTGGGAGCGGAAGGATGCCACGGTACCCCCCCCCCCATTTTTAAAAATTTACTATATAGACACATGTATTTTATATACAAAATTAGGTTATATAATTAAACGAACACTAATCACCAAAGATCTTGAATGGCTTAGTGGTTGGGTGAGTAGTAAATAATGTCTAAAACCTTGGTTCGATTCCTTGGCAATAATGTTGACATACTTAAAAATTTAGCACTAAACCAAATAAAACAATTTGAAGTATATGGTAAAAAAATATTTTATATATTTGTTACTAATGTGGCACCCAATTTTATTTTCAAGATTTAAGGGTTGTACCTAACGTTTCTTAACTTTTATCTATGTCTATCTATTTATGTTAGAAGGATTTGAGGGAAACAACTTGGTTGGGATAAAGAGAGACTACAAGGTTTGCTGTTGTGAAAATCTCCCTTCCTCTCCCTACTTGAACTTCGAGAAGCCTTTCGACTACTATTAGATGTCCATATTTTTTGAAAAGACTGTAGGTAAACTTTGAAAAGATAAAAAACTGTCACTTTAGTGTCACATTAATCTATATTTCAATCTCCTCCAGATATTTGAAAGAAAGAAATATAGTAAATAAAACAGGTGGATGGAAAATGAGTTGACAATTTGAATTTTGATAGTGGGCCTGAGTTGGGCTTGGACCACCCACCGATATCTGTATATAGCATTTGAATGCAACTGAATCTTAATAATGAGCCTAGCTGAAAGAATAAGTGCGCTCCCACCACCTCACTTATGACAACTTTTAATGGGTTTAATTTGTATGATCTTCGGTGTAAAAAATTTTATACCCTTAACCAACCAAAAATTATGATTGACTAACGTTTTAGTTGAGATATAATCAAACTTTTTTTTACATATCACTGGTATTTTACCCGTGCGTATTGTCGGTATATTGCCATGAAGTCATAATAGTAATTTGAAAGATATTCATAAGTTGTGAACAATATTCAAAATGTATGATTTGAAATTCAAAGTGGAATATGTTTCCCCGTTGACAATCATAATTACATTGATCAATAATAATGTATTTGGACATTAGAGGTAAAATATGCATCCCCGTTGGCTTTCTCGTTTGCATCTTCGTTGGCCCTCCTGTTGGCACTCCCGTTGGCGTTCTCGTTACCTCTCTCGTTGCCACTCCTGTTGCAACTCCAATTGCCAGTCTCTCGTTGTCGCTACCGTTGCCACATTTTAACTCATATTTTTCTATATGATTTAATATTAATTAAATCATATTCGTTTAATTATAAGTACGTTATTTTGTAATATTTGGTAGTGGCTAAAGTTTTTTTTTACAACTCTTAGTGGTTAAATTGATTGATTTAAATAGTTTTATTAAAGAGATTATAGTAAATAATAATTTTTTTACAGCAGTAAATAATAAATTTTAGATGGAGTAAAAATGAAGAAAAAAGAAAATAAGATTTTATAAAATATGCACCCACGTTGGCGCTCTCGTTGCCTCTCTCGTTCCCACTCATGTTCCCGTTGCCGCTCTCGTTGTCGATTTCATTGTCAGTCTCGCATTGCCGCTCCCGTTACCACGTATTATGACTTATTTTTTTCTATATGACTTAATATTAATTTAATCATATTCATTTATTTATAAAAAAATTAATTTTAAACTTTTGTTACATGAAGGTCTTTTTTTGACAATGGATAGTGGTTAAAATGATTAATTTGACCGTTGTAAAAAATTAATTAATTTTAGTAGTTCGACTAAATTCTAAAAATAGTGAGTAATTATTTTTAGTAAAAACGTGGTAAAAATTTTAGTGAGTAATTAATGGATAGTGGTCAGTATTTCTTATAATGTTAATAATAGAGTAAAAATGAAGAAACTACGATTGGCACTCCCGTTGTCCCTCCTCCTGTTGGCACTCTCATTGGCATTTTACTCCTTTTTAGTAATTATAAAATAGTAATTTGGTAATTTTTTGTAGTGGCTAAATTGATTGAGTATTTTTAATAGAGAGATTATAGTAAATAATAAATTTTAGATTATTTAATTATTGAGTATAATATGAATTTAATAATTTAGTTTTTTGGATTTTTTGTAATATTTTGTTAAAGGTAGTGGTGGTTAAATTGATTGATTTTAGTAGTTTGAGTAAATTATAAAAATAAATAAAAAATTCATTTTTCTAAAATAGTTGTGTTGGAAAAAGTCTAAAAAAAGTCGGTACTCGTTGGCGCTGTCGTCGGCACCCATGTTGGAAAAAAGCAGTTTAAAATTAAAAAAAGACTAAATTGCTGTTTTGGCCCTTTATCTTTGAGGTTGGTGTCACTTTGGCCCTTTATCTTTTTTGTCTCGTTTTAGACCCTCATGTTTTTTTTTTGTGTCATTTTGGCCCCTGCCGTTAGTTTTTTCTAACTGACGCCACGCTGGCAGTTAACTGCTGACGTGGCGTCTTAAATGTCAAGGTTGACTTGGATCTGATTTGGTGATGTGGCACATAAGAGACCAAATTGAAATTTAAAAAGAACATGGGGGGCCAAATTGACACAAACACAAAACATTCATCTTCTTCCTCCAAACACAGTAGTTTTTTAAAAAATAACGATTTAAAAAAAAAAACAGTTTAAAAAAAACATTTTTTTTAAAAAAATGATTTAAAAAAAAACCGCTGACACCGCGTCAGTTTTAATTTTTTTTAAAAAAAACTGAAAAAGATATTTTTTTTTGTCTTTTAGTGGCGAAATGACCATTTTACCCCTAATTTTTGACAAATGGCAAAATTTTAAGTTGTTTAAAAATGTAAAGGTGCTAGCATTGGTTTTTATTATAGTAGAGTTGATTTCGTGACTAGCTAATGATGTAGAATATCTCTCAAACAGACAGAGTATATAAATTATAGACAAAAATGCACTTTTTGTCCTTTATATTTCACGAGAATTTCAGTTTCGCCGTTTAGTTTTTTTCCCCTCATTTTAGTTTTTTATGTTTCAAAATTCTGTCAAAACAATCATTTTTTTTAACTTTTCATCCGTTAATGTAAACAGATGCCACATTGGCCGTTAACGTGTGACATGGTTTGCTTAGATGACATTAGTGATTGAGAAAAAAAAATATAAATATCCAAACTGAAATGTTGGTGAAACATAAAAGACCAAAATGCACTTTTGCCAAAAAAAGAGTTCTATCTTCATCCCCAAACACCACCATCTCTCCACCGCACCATCATCACCATCCGTGCGACCTCATTCTTTCCTCATTGTCCATCTCTCTCCCTTTGCCCCCTCTCTCTCCTTCCTCGTTCCCTCTCCCGTTCTCTCTCCCCCCCCCCCTCATCTTCATCCCCAAATTAAAAAATTGGACTTTGAAATTAAAAACTAAATTTGCGAACAAGTTGTGTTGCAAGTGAAGAAATCAACATTTACAACGAGACTCATGTGTGTGGAAATGAAACCACGCCATTTTTCAACCTCTTTTATGAACAAGGTCCCTTGTTAACTTACCCGCCCAAATTGAAAAGTCTAAGTGAATCATGTTAAATAAAATATAATTCATGTTAGTGTCATGAGAGGTGTTATAGCACTAATTACTGTTAGCAGTGCTACAACACTGTATTTTGTAATTGTTATTCTGCAAATATCACGTTTATCTCTTTACCACCCAACAAAAAAACTTTCAAAACAAACATTGCAAATATTAAGTGTTTCTAGTTACCCCTGCTGTTAGTTTTAGCTAACAACGTTAGTTTTGACTGCCATTTGGGATCTAGTTACCCTCTGCAAATATCACGTTTATCCATTTACCCCCTACAAATATTAAGTGGGATCTAGTTACCCTCTGCAAATATTAAGTGTTTTTAGTTACCTCCCTACAAAGTCAGCATAAACTTAACGTTGTTAGCTAAAACTAAGAGTAGGGGGTAATTAGAAACACTTAATATTTGCAAGGTTTGTTTTGAAAGTTTTTTTTTTGCAGGGGCTAAATGGATAAACGTGATATTTGCAAGGGGGTAAATGATATTTAAGCCTTTAGTTTATTTACGGTTATTTCTGTTACTCAATTCTGTTAGACTTAGAGTACTTGTTGTATAAATAGCCTATTGGCACATCAACCGAATAGAATCGAATTTTCCCCAATCATCAGCGCAATCATTCCCTTTCTTCATTGTTCAATCATTACCAATTTTGGCTCCTACATTTGGTATCGGAGCTAACAACTATCGAAGGGAGGAACGCTTCAAGATGACAAACAACATCATGAATAATTTTCCTGGCTCCCTTCCCATGTTTGATGGGAAGAATTACGAACTGGTACAAGAAAATGAGGATTCTTTTGGGTTTCAAGATGCATTGGAGGTCGTTTCAACCGGTTTGGAGGCACTATCGGGGAAGCCCAGTGACACACAGAGGTGGCGCACAAGGAGGCAAAGAAGAAAGACTTCAAAACACTATTCTTTATCAACAAGTGCGTGAGCCATCAATCTATGAACGAATCTCAGATGTAGAGTCAGCAAAGGACGCGTGGTAAAACCTGCAAAGAACCTATGTAGGTGCGCATCAACTCAAGAAGGTGAGACTTCAAACTCTAAGGAGGCAATATGAACTCCTTGGAATGGAGGAAGAAATAGTTGCTGAATTCATCACCAAGGCATTGAATCTAACCAATCTCATGAAAAAATGTGGTGAGAAGTTAGATGATCAAATCATAGTTGAAAAGATCATGTGGAATGTGCCTCCAAGATTTGATCATGTGGTTGTAGCTATTGAAGAAGCTTGTAGGCTTGGTGGTTTGAAAATGAAGATCGAAGAATTACAAGGCTCATTGGAATCCCATAAGCAGAGAATGGATGAAAGAACCTCAAGCAGCGACAAGGCCTATGAATTAGCCTTGCAGGCACAACAGAAATATTATTGGAGCAAGAATAGAAGAGGAGGAAAATGGAAATGGAAGAAGAAGAACCAATGTAATAGAATAGGTTCTTGGCAGAGTGATGCCAAGAATACAAATGATCAAGGTTATGGAAGCAATTCTAGAGGTGTTAATGGTAATACTTGTCGAAAGGGGAAAGGTATGAAGACTGACAAAAGTAATGTGCAATGTTACAATTGTCAAAAGTGGGTTCACTATAGAAATCAATGCCCTAAGAACACAAAGAAAAAAGGTCAACTGAGGAAGAAAAACAGACACAAGATGATGATGATGATGATGATGATGATGATGATGATGATGATGATGATGATGATGATGATGATGATGAATAAGTATTGTTGACGGCACAAGAAGTTTATGGTGAACAGGTGCTGATGGTGACCTTGAATGAAAATGAAGGTAAGACCAATCAATGGTATCTTGATACAAGTTGTTCAACACATATGACTTGTAGGAGAGAGTGGTTCTTGGAACTGGACATCATAGTGAAGAGCAAAGTGAGGTTTTCATATCATAAGACCATTGCAGCAGGTGTTGGCAAGATTGCAATCAAGTTGAAGGATAGGAGGAAATCAATCATTTCAATGTTCTATATGTGCCAGACATGAAAAGCAATTTACTTAATTTTGGTCAAATGCTTGAGAAATGTTTTGTGATGCACATGGAGACTAATAATTAAAGCTCCTTTGTCAAAAAATATAACATTTAAGATTGAAGTTCAGGTTATGGAGCATAGGTGCCTTGTTGCAGCAGTTGACAATGAGGACTGGCTATGGCAGTACAGAATGGAACACTTGAATTTCGGGGATTTGAAATATCCGAGGAGGAAGAACATGGTGTGTGTCTTGCCTCAATTATCTTTAACTGTTGATATTTGTGAAGATTGTGTTGAATCCAACCATCATAGAAGTTCCTTCAAGCAGTTTATGGAGAGTATATCCAAGGGAAAGCTTAACATTATCTATTCTGATGTGTGTGGTCCCATGCAAATAGATTCACTTGGAAGCAATATGTATTTTGTGTCTTTCATTGATGATTTTTCTAGAAATACATGGATATACCTAATGAAATCTAAGTGTGAAGTATTTGAAATGTTTCAAAGATTTAATGCACTTGTTACAAGGGAAAGGGACAAGAAAATCAATGTGCTCAAGACTGATCGAGGATAATTTGTTTCTGCTGAGTTCAAGAAGTTTTGTGATGAAAAAAGAATCTCACATGAGATCACACCACCTCACACACCTCAATACATTGGCATCGTTGAAAGGAAGAACAGGAGCATAATGAACATAGTGAGAAGCATGTTGAAGGGAAAGAATGTACCTAAGTTCCTATTGGGTAAAGTTGATGCCACTATAGTGTATCTCTTAAACAAATGTGCAGTGTAAGTCATCTAAGTATTTCTGGTTCTATTTGTTTTAAGCATGTACCAGATCAGTTAAGGAGAAAGCTAGATGATAAGTCAGAACAAAAATGATTTTGCTGGGATTTCACTTAACTAGAGGCTACAAGTTGTTTAATCCTGTGACCAAGAAGGTTGTGGTAAGCAAAGATGTGGTTTTTGATGAGCACATGGATTGGAAGTGGTCTAAAGAAAAAGGTGAAGCACCTACGGATATCTTTTTCAACATGAATCATGAAACTGATGTTGTAGCAAAAGAGGAGGAACGTGAACTGAGAAGGTCTCAGAGAGCAAGGTAACCAATTGCCAAGTTGCAAGGCTATGATCTCAATGGTGTTGTAGCACCTGCAAATAAAGACATT
Source organism: Astragalus membranaceus (assembly GCA_039519185.1). Classification (NCBI taxonomy): domain Eukaryota; kingdom Viridiplantae; phylum Streptophyta; class Magnoliopsida; order Fabales; family Fabaceae; genus Astragalus; species Astragalus membranaceus. The sequence continues at coordinate 57,831,266 of CM076848.1, read as the reverse complement.
GTGCATTTTGCACTATACACAGAAACTGAACCTATCAAGTTTGAACATGCAATCAAGGATCCCAAGTGGATAGATGCCGTGAAGGAATAGTTGAAGTTCATCGAGAATAACGAAACCTGGGAATTGGTTACACTGCTAGTTCAAAAGAAGAGCATTAGTGTCAAAAGGAGAATCCACATGGAGAAATTCTCAAATACAAAAACAAACTTGTGGTAAGAGGTAGCTCAGTTGGCGAGCTAAGGGATATCGAAGGAGTGCACCAAATGAGTGCAAGAAGTAGGTCCCGGGTTCAACTCCCGGAAACTAACATTCCCCCACCCCAACTAACATTGCTTATCAAAAAAAAAGGAGCAGACCTAGACTATGAAGAGGTATTTGCCCCAATGGCTAGAATGGAGACAGTCAGAATTGTTGTTGCCATTGCTAGCTTGAGGCAGTGGAAGATGCATCAATTGGATGTTAAATCAGCATTCTTAAATGGGCCAATTGAGGAGGAGTTTTTCATTGGACAGCCACCAGGATTTAAATTTGAAGGGCAAGAAGAAAAGGTTTATAAGCTAAGAAAGACACTCTATGGGTTGAAGCAAGCTCCAAGAGCTTGGAATAGAAGGATTGATGATTTCCTATGTCAAATTGGTTTCCAAAGATGCACAAATGAACATGAAGAATGATACTATTACTGATATGGTTGTTGTATGCCTTTATATTGATGATCTTCTGGTTGCAGGCAACAAAGAAGCAAGCGTCTCAAATTTCAAGTTCCAAATGATGTGGGAATTTGAGATGACAGACCTAGGCGAATTATCATATTTCCTAGGAATTGAATTCAAGAGAATTGATGAAGAGTTGCCATGCATCAGCACAAGTATGCCATTGATATATTAAAAGGTTTGAAGTGGTGAATTGTAATGCTACAAGAACACTTGTAAAGATAGGTTTGAAACTTGAGAATTATTGTCCAAAAGAGTTGGTCGAGACTACCAACTATAGGAAGATTGTGGGATCACTCAGGTACTTATGCTCTACAAGGCCTGAGTTGATGTATTTTGTTGGATTGATAAGCAGGTACATGGAGAAACCTCAAGTCTCACATCTCTCGGCAGCAAAGAGAATCATGAGGTACATCAAGGGAGTCTTGAATTGGGGAATTCCACTTCCTAGTGTTGCGAGCAGTGGATGTGCTAGCATTTCGAGTTATTCTGACTCGGATTGGAGTGGAGATAAAGATGATCGGAAAAACACTGCTAGTTATGTTTTTTAGTTGGGGAAAGCGCCAATTTCTTGGTATTTTAAGAAAGAATCAATAGTAGCATTGTCCTCTTGTGAGGCAGAGTATGTTGCTGCAGCAATGACAGCTTGTCAAGCAGCATGACTTGACACATTGATGCAAGAATTGAAGCTCAAGGTTGAAGATGAGATTGTGACTTTGTATGTTGATAACAAGTCAACAATTGACCTAGCCATGCACCTTGTCACACATGGGAGGAGCAAAGATATTGAGACATGTTTTCACTTCCTAAGAGATCAAGTAAACAAGCAGAAACTCAAGGTTGAATATTGCAATACCAAGCTACAAGTGGCGGGCATTCTAACGAAGCCCTTGAACTAGGAAATGTTCTCTGATTTGAGAGGAAAGTTAGGAATGATCGATTTTGTAAACAAGAATTAGGGAAGTGTGTTAAATAAAATGTAATTCATGTTAGTGCTATGAGAGAGGCTATAGCACTGATTGTTGTTAGTCGTGCCATAGCATTGTATTGTGTAACTGTTAGTTAGTTTGCTGACTGTTATTTCTATTACTCTATTCTGTTAGAGTACTTGATGTATAAATTGCCTATTGGCACATCAATGGAATAGAATCGAATTTTCCCCAATCATTAGCGCAATCATTTCCTTTTTTCATTGTGCAATCATTACCAATTATTGCTCTTACAAATCATATTTACAAATAAGTGTGCTTGTGCTTTGGCTTAAAGAGAATAACGTTGATTTTTTTTTTGCTCTGCCAACAAAATTGCAAGCACCATACGTAAACTCACACACATAAATAGTGATCTAAAGTTCTAATTCGAATAACCTTAAAAAATATACAACCTAACAAACATCCGTTTTGTTCAGTTGTATAGCCTTAAAGACTATACACTACTGAGTTTTTATTGCAGACTATACACGAGTGAGTTTTCGTTGCAGTAATTTGAGTCTACTTTTCGCAGTTGAAATTGCTTGTTGACGTCAGTAAAATAGGAAGTTTATTCCCCTTTTGTAGTGTTAAATTCAACCCAATGAAACCGTAATTCTCACATTATGCGGTGCTTGAATAACTTGTAATGGTTTTTTTGTTTGGGTTGATGGGTAGCGGCGTTAACCCAGGTTTCTATTGTACATTTTCCCTCTAATACATTTTTTTCTTGTTGGGTCTTTTTCTCAATGGGTTTTGACCCCAAGAGGTTTTAACAAGTCCTCTAGGTAATGTTCGGATTGGAATACCTCTTTTACTCCCCTAATTCCATTTTTGCTTATAAAAAAAATCTATAGAAAAGAGATTCCAAATTCATAAAAAAAATTCCAAAACAAATAAACAACATTCACACATAATTCATTTGCTTTTGGAAAAACATTTATTTGTTTAATTTCTTAAAGTATGTAGTCCTTTTTTATTGCCATAAGAAGAGGAAAAACTATTGCAATGAATAATTGTGACAGAAGATAAAAAAACTAATTAGGAAGAAATTATGCGGGCCTATTGTTTTCGGTAAGCAAAGTAAGACTCAGATTCTGTGCAGCTAGCTGTAAGTCTCTCTAACTTGTATTTTTGCTCAGTTTTTTTGAACAAAGCAATCAAGGGTTTTATTGATGCTGAGCAGAGTACACGTCAAATAGATAATTGAGGCCCAAAATTCGAATTTCAATCAAATTACATTAAAGCACAAAACTATCTCTAAACAATTAAATTCCATATTAAAAAAAATATTTGAATTCAAATGAAACGGATTCTCACAATAACCAAAGGTGAACCATCAATTTAGTACTAGTAGTTGGTCAAAAAAAGTCAATTTAGTACTAAATAGGAAAGTAGCAAAATCATGAACTTAAATAAGTTCATATTTAAATTACCGGAATTAACTACTAAGGGTGACAGTTGCCTTGCTCCAGCTAGTTCATTCTAGTAAATAAAAAGAAAATAAAAAAGCATCCCCTTCATTTTGCTTTTCGGGAGAATTTAAGCTCTTTTATACAAAAAAAAAAAGTAAATAGAACAGAGGAGGCCAAAGTCACCGATCGATTGGAGTTTGTACTATGCATTATGCAACGCCACCGTAATAAATGAGATAATAAATATTTTCTTTTCCCATATTTCCGTATCCCAATTCACATGCCAAAAATTAGATTCGTACCCGTCCAAACTTCCAAACACCTTTACGTTACCATCTCCGTTAACGTTATCCAAAATCGTCTAACTATCAATCACAACAACCTCAACACCGTTAACACCACCGTCAACTTCTCCGGCACCAGGCTCCCCTTCCTCATCAAGCCACCTTTCAACGGGGGCACACTCCGCCTTATGTCGAAACTTCCAATCAAGCGCTTGACACGCGCGTGAGCAATAATTCACCGCACCACAAACTGAACACCGTCGAAACTCGTGCCTTCTGGTTTCGGGTCGACCACAACCCGAATGTGAACACAGCCTCATACCTTGACCAGGGAACCCGCCCCGATTATCAAACCATTCCGACATGAACTTGCTCGCTGGGTGAGCCTCCGGCGCCGGCACGTTGCATCCAAAGTCACTCAACAATGGACAACCCGGCCCGACACGAGTGCTTGAGTCCGGGTCCGGGTTCGTAACCGGTTGGATGGCCCACGTTAGCCACGGCCGTTTGTTTTTAGTTGCCGACAAAACAGCAGCGAGTTCTCTTGCGTTAGCTTGGACAAGGAAACGCCGTCCCTCCGTTACGTTCTGTTTAACGCCGTAACCATCTTGCAAACAATGCCCAAGCTCACGAAGCGCGTCGATGTGACCAAGGAAGGCGGCGCGTGCGCAAAGAGCAACACCTGCTCGGAGGTCCTTGTCATTTTTTGTTCCCCCGCTGCCGTTGAACTGAATCACTGCTAGTGAGTAAAGTGCCGGCGCGTGAGAGTTCATCGCAGCCTTCGCCATCAACGATGCTCCGCTTCCTCTGTTTTGCAAACAATAGAACCGAATCTGCACATATTCATTCACAACACTCACCATTTTTGTTCTGCATGTTAAAAAAAAAGTAGAAAAAAAACGTTTTTTAAGTTCTTACCATGCCGAGAGTGTAACAAGCTTCAATGTTTCCGGCATCGGAGCAGCGTTTGACGAAGCGGTGAGCGGAGTCGGACCAATTTTTAGCTTTAACTGAGAATGATTTGTGGGAAGCTTTTGATAATACGAGAGAGTGACGACCCAAGGCGTTTAGTCTTTTGCATCTGTTATTCAGTTCCAGAAATTCAGTTACTCAAACAGAATACAAAAAAATAAAGTAAAAAAAATACAATTTTTAAGGTTGTTGTTGTTGTTGTGTCGGAAACATACGTTATTAGAACACTGATAAAGTCGGAAGGGGAAGATGCGGTGGAGCTAAGTTTGCAGAGAATAGAGAGAACAAGGTCGTCAGGCAAAGATTCAAAGAAGTTAGAATCTCCGGTGGGTATTTCCGGGGATCTCTTGTGTCTTTTGGGGGGAGGAAGAGAGAGTTTGGGGGTTTCAGAACACATCCTTGAAAGTGGAAGTTGAGGAGGATAGCACAACCCTTTTCTGGTTCTCATATCTAAGTCTCTCTATCTATTCATTCATGTATCTCTATGTGAGAGAGACGAGAGAGATAAAGAAGGGTAAAAGCAAAGGGAGGAGTTATATATGAGGGTAATGTAATGTGTAGTTATGTAATGAATCGAATCCCTGGTCCCAAGACACACACCACTACACAATAAGCGAAATAAAACATAGGAAGTGGGTGTGGTTAATTACGAAAACAGCCCTGATGTTGTCGTTTGTCTGAGTCAAATGGCGTTGACTCAGATCCACTCCATCGTCGTCCGTAAGTTAATGGAGTACTAATACACTTGATTGCTTTGCTCTTCTTACCTTTTGTACTGCAAAATCCTTCTCCCTTCTCTGCACGCTTTTGAACAGTTCCTTTTCTTTCGCTTTTTTTCCCCCCTCTTTATTTACCCTCGCTTGCTCGTAACGTTCCCGTTCCCCGTTTAGAAATCAAGTTTACTGCACGTTTTTAACCGCAACGAACGTGTCCTATTGTAACGTGAATCTGCTGCTTGTGGTTTGAACTTTGAAACTTTTTGACAAACTGAACTTTGAAACTTCAAATGGGAAAAAAGAAATAGTTTAGCTCTTCGCCTCTTCCTATCAAAATTCTTTTTTTTATTTAAGAGCACTTATATGAGATGGTATTCTATCTGACTCAAGACATTAGTCTATACAGTTGCGCGTAGAGAGAATACTGGTTTATAAAAAAATCTTTTTTTATTCTAAACCCTAATCCAATATAATTAAGGCAGTGCCTTTTAAATTATTGATATTTTTTGATCTGAAATTATTAATAATTTAATACTCTATTTTCAAAAAAAATATTTTTTAATAAATGTTTTTTTTTACCAATTTAAAAAATGTTTTAAAAATACTAATTAGCAAAATCCATGGACAATTAAAGTTTTAATAAATATGTAACTCATATACAATAAATATTTAATAAAAGTGATTTTTGGATTAAAATAATTTATAGATTTTTATGTGAAGAAAATATTGATTCGTGTTAGCAACATGATGTGGCACAAGTGGGAAATATACTTGGGTCTCTTAACTATTTGTTCCTTAGTGCAATCCCTAATCGGGGGTGTGGAAAAATATTTATTGAGAGAGATCTCCCTTAAAAGTCTCCACAATTGCCATAGAAAATACATTGATTTACAAAAAAAATATCTTGATTCGGAGTTTAAAAGGATACTCAATAAAAATCAGATTTTTTTTCTAAAACTATTAAAAGGAGTTTCTGATCTAATCACAAAAGTCAACCAAGGTATCTCCACGACGACCGTGGAAACCAATCCTTCGAGGTATAGAGATCTATTTAAGGAGTTGACATCTCTCAACAAACATTTTACCATACGCACCGGCCAGATATCGAACCCAAACAAAAGTCAATTTTTTCAATTTCAATCATTATAAAAAGTTTGAAAAACATAAATAAAACTATTAAAAATGATTTTTTTTTTAAAAATATTTTTTCCTCTTATAAATTAAAATAATTTATAGATTTTTATGTGAAGCAAAAAATTGATTTGTGTTTGTTTATAATAAGAAATCACTTTTTTAATCTTTTCTCTCATTTGTCTTATAATTGTCTTTGGGAGGATTGATTTTGGGTCTTCAAATTAGGGTTCTCTATTATTGCTTTCATATTTTTTTTGCCAAGGTTTGGTCTAATCCCTCATTGGCCTCTCTACTGTCTTGTTTTCTTTTTTTTTTAACAAAATCAAGAGGATGTACTTTTTTCCTTCTAGATGTTTTTTAACGAGGTTTTGAAAAAAAATCCCTCTTTTAAAATACCTATCAAAAATCAGATTTTTTTTCTGAAACTACATAAAGGTTTCTCATTTTTATTGATTTCTATTAGTATAAAAAGTTTAAACAAACACAATTAAAACTATAAAAACCAACGAGGGTTGGTCCAAGTAGTAATTGAAATTGGATCCCACCCCAAGGTCTCAGATTCGAATATTGGGTGTAGCAAAAACTCTGTTGGGAGGGGAGAACGACACGGGTCAACAAAGCTGGAAACTCGTGGCCAGTCAGGTTCCCGGTGTAGATTATTCACCGGTTAAGCCGGTGGAAACTACGCACCAATAACATGGTAACAAAAAAAACTATAAAAAAGATTCTTTAGTTAACAAAATTTTTTTTTTCCTTAAATAATTGGTAACAAACATACCTACATAGCCAAATAACCATCAAAGGTAAACGAGTTAATACCACACTTGAAAAATAAAGTGGCTATGAGATATGGAGATAGGGTGATAAATTGGGAAAAAAATCTAAAAATGGCATGCAAGTAATATAATTTAAAAATACCTCCACGTGCTAAGATTTTGCTTTGGCGATTAGCGCGGGGGTGTTTACCAACTAGATGCAACTTGTCTAAACGTCATGTGTCTTGTGATGAAGAGTGCTCTTTATGTAATAATGGTCCTGAATCTGATTTGCATTTGTTTTTTCAATGCTCACAGGCCTTACAGGTGTGGCAAGCAACAGGTTTTGCTGCTGTTGTCCATCGGTGTATGCAGCAGAATGTTGGTCTCTCAACTTGTCTTTTTCAGTTGCTGGATGAACTATCTATTGCACAACAAAAGACTTTTGCAATGGCTATTTGGGCGATGTGGAAGAAAAGGAATGACAAAATATGGGAGGGCATTGATAGACCAGCTACGGTGGCTCTTCAAATTGCAAATGACGAGCTACATGCGTGGGAAATTGCGAGGAGAAATCAGCCAACACGTAGTGCAGCTGTCCCTCAAACCGATGGTGTTCAAATGACATGGAAGAAACCGGCAACAGGTACTCTCAAATGCAATATTGATGCGGCGCTATTTGATTTCAAAAACAAGTATGGTATTGGTATGTGTATTCGAGATGAGAATGGTAGCTTCATGGAGGGGAAGACTATGTGGTTTGAAGGCACTCCGGAACCTCAAGAAGCGGAAGCAATGGGGTTATGGCAAGCATTGAATTGGTTGATGGACTTAGGCTTGGAAGCAGTAGTCATTGAGACAGATTGTATTTAAGTGACTAATGCGGTGAATAAAGCGTCGTCCAACAACTCTGATTTTGGTGTTATTATTTCCCATTGTATCAAGTTTATTTCTCAATATTCAAGCTATAGGATTAGCTATGTTAGGATGCAAGTCAATCTTGTTGCTCATACTCTTGCAAGGGCATCATGACTCTATGCTAGCTCATTTTCTCATTATATTGCTCCTTTGTGTGTAACAAACATTATTGATATTGAAATGACATAAGCTTGTTTTGGTAAAAAAAAAGTAATATAATTTAAAATCACTTTAATATCATTTTGTTTATGCTTAATATTTTTTGTCGCAACTTAAACAATATCAACACCAAAAACACTATTTAAAGGTCACACCCTAGTTCTAATCGGGAATTGACATCCCCAAGATTGTCGATACAATCCATAGTTTTTTTGAATTGCAATGCAAGGGCCCCTTTTTTAATCTCTTTTCATAATATGGTTTAGTGTGTTGATATATATAAATTAAAATATATAATAATAACTTCATTATATTTAATTTTTATATGATAACAATTATTTTTCTATAAATTTTTTTTGAGAATGGTTACTTTAATTTTTTTATTAATCAATTAGATAAAATAGATACTTAATAATAAACAAATACTAATTATATACTGATAAAAAAATACTAATATATCTTTGATCAAAAAATAAATAAATACTAATATATCAAAACCTAAGATGACATAGATAAAAATAAACAAAATATTTATTTTATAAATAATTTAGTATCAAGTTTGTTGCAAAGAATGGTTTCTTGCAAGGAAAATTCTCCGGTATATATGTTTGTTTAATTCGAAAAATAAAATTATGTTAAAGTAATATAATTATTAATATAATTATTTACTTATTAAAAAGTCGGTTTAACTTTTCAAAATTACTATTTTAAACTTGGAGAAATAATAGTACTGAATTTTTTTTCAGTTTTTTTATAAGGGACAAGATGATATTACACAAAGTAGTTTTTTTTTTTTTCTAAAAAATAATGATAACTTTTTTGATTAGTAAAAAAAATTATGATAACTAAATAAATATCTTTATTTTGATTCTCCTTTGATCTTTCTGTCTCTCTCTCTCCCTCCCATATCTCCATCTATAAAAAACGAATCAAATAGCGGGGGTTTTATTGCGGATGTTTTAAAAACCCCCTCAGTTTAACAATAAAAAATGAACTCATCAGTCGACAAGTTGAAAATGTTGTTTCATTTTACGGAGGTTTAAAAAACCCCCGGTGAGTGTCACGAAAAACCTCCGCTAAATGTAAAATAAAAAAACAAAAAAAACCTTCTAAACCTGCTTCCCTCTCATCTGTTTCAGCTTCCCTTTTCTCACTTTCACTATCCCTCGCGTAAACCTTCCATATCCCTCGCGTAAACCTCCCTACCCTCGCGAAACCTGATTCCTTCTCACACCCTCGCGTAAACCTAATTTCTCTCTCTCCCTCTCGCGACACCCAATTTCTCACAAACCCTCCCTCAGTCACAAACCCTCCCTCGCGAAACCCATATTCTCCCTCTCGCGAAACCTCAGTCACAAACCTTCCCTCGCGAAACCCAGTTTCTCACAAACCCTCCCTCAGTCACAAACCCCCTTACCAGAAACCCCCATTTCGTATGTTATTGTGGGTCTTGGCAAAGGAAAGGAACTTGGATTGCGTCTTCAACTTCTATTGTGCGTTTCTGCTGCTCCTTTGGCATGCAACTTCTTCTATTCTGAGGTAAAGGTATTCGCTTTCTTATTTGTTTTGATGGTGTGATATAAATTGTGTAAATCATTGTAAATCAGTGATTCTGTGTAAAGATTGATTCATAAATTGTGTAAATTGTGTAAATCAGTGTAAATCAGTGTAAAGATTGATTCATAATTGTGTAAATCAGTGATTCTGTGATTTTGTGATATAAATAGTGGTATAAATCAGTGATTCTGTGATTTTGTGATATAAATTTGCCTCGTTTTGGTGCCGTAGCTTATTGTCGCGTCTCTTATTGCTGTTGTCGTTGCTTATTGTTGTCGTCGTCTTTTAAACCGAAAAGTTGAAATTACATTTTCAAAACTCGTAGCTAGATATGACAAATTTTTCATACCAATATTTCTTGTTTTTTTAAAGATGAGTCCTACTAGTTTCTGATATATGATATTGTATTGCTTGCAACTATTTGTATTGCTAGTGTTCTCCATCGTTAATTCACTTGAGGTTTTCTTAATTTCTTTTATACCTTCTTATCATTATTTAGACGACAGTTAAATATGGACAAATCTTGGATTGCAAAGCCAAGAAATACGAGTGAGTACTTAAATGGAATAAGTCATTTCTTGGATTTTGCTTTTAAGCATGGCGCTATTAGAGATACAATACAATGTCCATGTCCTGATTGCGGGATTGTTGATTGGCAAACCAGAGATATAGTCCAATCACACTTAGAATCGAAACCATTCCCTAAAAACTATATCGTATGGACTCGTCATGGTGAGAAACAAGTACCGCAATCTACTAGAAATGAAGATCATGTGCAAGGGATATTTCGTTATGAGGACCCGCTAGACACAATGGTCAATGATGCATTTGGTCACCATAGGCAACAAGACACTAATAGAGATGAACCACAAGCAATAGGCACAAATGAAGTATTAAACGAAGGGCCAAGGGAGGATTTTAGTGATTTTCATGAGTTTATCAAAGACGGAAGTCAGATGTTGCACGAAGGGAGCAAGTATACAAAACTAGAATTTGTAATCAAATTATATCATATAAAGGTTTTGTGTGGATTGAGTGACAAAGCAATGACTATGATACTAGATTTGTTGAGAGATGTGTTTCAACAAGCAAAGTTCCCCCCTTCTTTTTATGAGGCAAAGAAAATCATCAACAAACTAGGTCTTAATTATACGAAGATAGATGCATGTCCAAGAGATTGCATGTTATATTTAGGAGATGAAGACAAAGACTTGCAAGCCTGTAAGCATTGTGGAGCGTCTCGATGGAACCCTAAGAAGAAGAAGAAGAAACAAGCTGTAAAAGTTCTGCGTTGCTTTCCATTAAAAGCAAGATTGCAAAGATTGTTCATGTGTTGTAAGACTGCAGAGCATATGAGGTGGCACTCTATTGAGAGTAATAAGGATGGGTTGCTAAGGCATCCGAGGGATGGTAAAGCATGGAAGACATTTGATTTGATGCATCCTGAATTTGCTTTAAATCCTCGAAATGTTCGCTTAGGCCTTGCTAGTGATGGTTTTAACCCTTTTGGAACCATGAGTTCTGCCTATAGCATTTGGCCGGTGTTTTTGATTCCGTATAATTTTCCTCCTTGGATGTGTATGAAGCACACTTCCCTCATCTTATCGATGATCATTCCAAGAAAGAAGATGCCTGGAAATAATATAGATGTTTACTTACAATCCCTTATAAATGAGTTAAATGAGCTATGGAATGATGGCGTGGTTACTTTTGATGCATCAATGAATGAAAACTTTAGAATGCGGGCGGCTCTTATGTGGACAATTAGTGACTTTCCTGGCTTAGGAAATTTGTCTGGTTGGAACACTCATACAGGTTTGGCTTGTCCAACTTGTAATTTTGATGCAGAGCCCTATCGTCTCCCTCATAGTAGAAAATGGTGTTTTATGGGCCATCGTCGTTTTTTGAGCAGAAATCATAGATTTAGACTGAACCGTGTTCGCTTCGTTGGAAGCACAGAGGAGAGAAGTCCACCCTCAAATATATCAGGATCTGAGGATCTGATGTTTTGAAGCAAGTGGAAAACCTAGATGTTCCATTTGGAAGAGAAGGAGTGTTGAATGGTACAGGAAAAAGATCTAGACAACCAACTAAGCAATGGAATAAAAGAAGCATATTCTTTGAACTTCCATATTGGGAATCTAATTTGTTGCGTCATAATTTGGATTTCATGCATATTGAAAAAAATGTATGTGACAATGTTTTGTATACTTTGCTCCACGAGAAGCCTAGATCAAAAGACAATCTTAATGCTCGAAAAGATTTGCAAGATATGGGTATAAGGCGTGATCTTTGGCCCGATGATAAAGGGAGATATCGCCTTGCTTTGTTTTCACTAACACGCGATACAAAAAAGTTGTTCTTTAAAACCTTGAAGAATGTTAAAGTACCGGATGGTTACTCAAGTAACATTTCTAGATGTGTTGATGAGGCACAACAAAAGATATTTGGATTGAAAAGCCATGATTCTCATATTATAATGGAACAACTACTACCATTAGCCATCCGCAATTTGTTGCCAAACCATGTTACGGCTGTCTTGGTGGAGTTCTGTTCATTTTTTAGAGTTCTCTGTGGTAAAAGTCTGAGCCTTTCAGATCTTTAAATTCTCCAAGATCTCATTGTGATTACACTTTGTCATTTGGAAATGTTATTCCCTCCTTCATTTTTCACAGTTATGGTTCATTTAACTGTCCATTTAATAAAGGAATCCAAGCTTGGAGGTCCAGTACATTATAGATACATGTATCCTGTAGAGAGGTAAAAGAATTGCTCCTTCAATTGAAGCTATCTTGTTCTATATATGCCACTTGCATACACTAATTATCGATCATTCTTGTAGGGAATTGGGTCACTTGAAGTCCTTTGTACGTAACAAGGCTCAACCAGAAGGGTCTATAGCTGAAGGTTACTTAGCTGAAGAGTCTCTAAATTTTTGTTCTCGCTATATTGAAGATATAGAGACACGATTCAATAGACCTGGGCGTGTTTGTGATGTCCCAAATGAGAATGAGTCCCCCTATGCATCCTCTATCTTCCCTCAACTTGGAAAACCAGTAGGAGCTTCTTCAATGTTCACGTTAACTCAAATGCAAAAACTACAAGCTCATCGATACGTGCTTCTGAATTGTTCAATAGTTGCACCATTTGTTGAGTGAGTATTTAGAATAAACATCAGCTCATTCATTATTAGACTTTTAAATATACTAATCATGTGCACTGAATTGCCATTATTAATTCGTGTAGGGAATTTAGACAATTACTAAAAAGAAGTTCAAGGTCAAGAAGACCTTCAGCAACAGAGATAGAAAAAAAGTATCTAAGGAATTTGTTGATTGGTTTCGAAAGCGGGTATGTGATCATCCAATAGTTATGTTCCTATTTGTCATGTTTGCTTCGAAATTTGACTGACACAATTGCATTACGTTATCTAGATTACGAATCCAGAAACAATGAATAACATGACTGTTGATCTAAAATTTCTAGCACGCGGTCCTTTGCACAATGCAAAGAGATTTAGTGGTTACAACATTAATGGGTTCAAATTTCAAACTTTGGCTCGAGAAGAGGGACTGAGAACACAAAATAGTGGAGTTTTTTTAACATCCAACACATATTGTGTTTCGAGTAGTGTTGATAGGAACTCAAGACAAGCAGAGATACCTTATTATGGGAAGTTGGAAGATATTATTGAGATTAACTTCTATGGGCAGTTCAATGTTGTTCTTTTTAAATGCAAGTGGGCGGAAACTACACGGAACAGAGGGTATAAAAAGGATAGTTGGAATTTTAATTGTGTAAATTTTGAAAGATTGATTCATAATGGTGATCGTGAAGAACATGACCCTTACATTGAGGCATCTCAAGCACAACTAGTGTATTATGTCGATGATGTGGTTAATAAAGGATGGAGTGTTGCAGTGCATTTAAAGCCAAGAGATTCGTATGAAATGGGCGGAGAAATAGAAGATGAAGTGTATGGAAATGAACCGTACCAAGAGCCACAACTTGAACAATTTTGTAATATTGATGATGAGTATGTGCAATTGGGTACAAACCACTTTATTGATGATGTAATTGAGTCAAATATGCCTGCTGACTTGGCAACAGACTCACACATGTCTGAGTAGAATAGTATAGTTAATATTGTACTGTAAATAAGGTAATAGCTCCATTACGCTTTCTATGCATGCTAAAAAAATTGACAATATGACATTTGATTTTGAATTTAACTTTTTATGTTTCTCCCTTTTCATGAATATGCAGTGATGGCAAAGACTAGACGTTTCCAAAATCCACTAAAGTCAGCACCGAAAACTCATTGTGCAACACACCCTCCTACTCTAACTCAAGCTCTAGTTGAGGCTTCTCAAACACATCCTCCAACTCAAGCCCCAACACATCCTTCAACTCAAGCCCCAACACATTGTGCAACTCAAGCTTCAAACCATTTTTTACCCCACACTCAAAGTGCAGGATACCATCCAACTACAAATCAAGCTCCAACTAGTTCTTCACCTCAACCACATCTTCAAACTCACACTCATAGTGCAAGGTACCCCCAGCCCCAATTCAAGCTTCAACTAATTCTTCACCTCAAGCACATCTTCCAACTCAATCCCCAAGTCATTCACATCACACTCAGAGTGAAGGACATTCTTCTCAGTCTTCCCATCAAACATCATTTGCCTCAGTCAGAAATACAGGTCACAGTTCACCACAACCATCTCAAACCTGTGGGCCATGTATTGGACGCGAGTGTGCAAGTAGTTGGTCTGTTGAACAAATAGGTATATGCGTTATACTTTATTTCATTTTTCGAAGTTCTTATACATTTTATCTTTTTGATTAAATGAATTCTTTTGTTGTTTAAGATCCCGAAGGTGTTATTAAGAAGATTAGACTCAAGGTTAAGCAAGTTGAATTCTTACCTAGAGGGAAGTGCATAATTGTGCACTTTGATGATCAAGGTGCTGCAATTGGTGAGGCACAAGGCTTGCTTGCAGGATATTTGGGTATACTAGCAATTGATTGCAAGATATTTCCAATCAACTTTGACCGGTGGAATGGGCCACGAGGTGTTCCGATTAAGTATTTTAATGATTGCTTTAAAGATAGCATTTTGGTAATAATTCTGCTTCCTCTCATAACTTGTATTTATCTTTTAAATTTCACCTCACTTGAATAATTGGTTAATACTGAATCTGTTAATGTTGAACTGTTGTTTACTGAATCTGTTAATGCTTTACTGATTTACTGAATCTGCTGAATTACTGAATATGTTAATGATGAATCTGCTGAATTACTGATGAAGTAGTCAGCACAACAGCAACTTAGGCATTTTAATCCTTTCTTTGTTTCTTCATTACTACTATTTGTCCAAAATAAGACAACATTGAATTTCTGGCAGCATTGGTGAACCCAAAATAAGACTGGGCTGGGTTAATATTTAGTTATTGCTCAAATGCTACTTCTTTATTAGATTTTGCATTTTGCAGTATTGGCTTGTTCTATACTTCTTCCCTGTAGTTGTTGTTTTCTATGTGCTTGTGTAATGAATCTGCTTCCCTTTTTACTGATTTGTTCCTATGCTGCTTTACTGAATCTGATCCTCGTTAATACTGAAACTGCTTCCCTTTTTACTTAAACTGTTTCCCTTTTTACTGAATTACTGAATTACCGAATCTGCTGAATTACTGAATTACTGAATTTGCTGAACAACATTACTGAATTACTGAATCTGCTGAACAACATATGCTGCTTTACTGAATCTGATCCTCGTTAATACCGAAACTGCTTCCCTTTTTACTGATCTGTTAATACTGAAACTGCTTCCCTTTTTACTGAAACTGCTTCCTCGTTAATACTGAAACTGCTTCCCTTTTTACTGAAACTCCATATCTAATACTCCCTCCATTACAGAGGGAGTATTCTAACTGAGATGCTAGGATCTTTATATCATCTATAAAGAATTTCATATAGTTTTCATTTACCTGCATGCATACAGTTTGTATTTTCCCTTTATTAACTACCATTTTCAGTTTAATATATAGATGATTATGTTTTGTTATGGTTGATGTTCTAACTCTTTATTTCTTTATTTCTCCTTTCACAATATCGTCTTTAGGTTGCATATTTAATTTTAACCACGGGTTTTAAATTCGAAAATCTTAATGATTGTAGGAAGAAGTTGAAGTGGGTTTGACTCAAAGTAATATTGATGAGGCTGAAGTTTCTCCAAATGATGTTTTGGATAGACTGTTGGGGCCTGAACACTCTGGGAGAGTGCGGAGCATGGGTATGGGAGTAACTCCTACTAATGCATTTAGAAATACTAGACTTCGACTTTCAAATTTGAGTCTTTCTTCATCCACTGTTGGCACACCATCTCCTAACATATGGCAAGAAAAGTACACAAACTTGGAACATGCACTTAAAGCTTACATGGTACGGAAAGAAGGAGAGATCCCCGAAGAATTTATTGGTGTGTTTGATTCATCAAATGTAAGTTTTAAAATTTCAATCAAGTTTGAATTAATTGTTGAAAAGTTTGAATCAAGTAAACACTTGTATTATAAATACATGAGATCTTACAGTGGTGTTGATTTTGTTAGTGGTATCTTTGATTCGTCACTGATGTAGATTTTGTTATTGGTGTCTTTGATTCTTATAATAATGCTTATCATGTTACCTTACAATGGGTAGAATTAAATATGTATTGCAATATATATGTATTAGTTGGAAATGAGTCAATTTGTTCGGATTAAACATGAGTATGTATCGTAGAAACATATAGTATGTATTAGTTGGAATTAAATATGTATCAATTTAGTTCTTTTTTATTTTGATTTTTGATATTTGAAATGAGTTAATTTTTCTTTTGTTATTTCAGGCAAGTGAGCATGCAAGTGAGCCTCATTCTCCAATGGATGCAAATGGATCATTTGGTGCTAGCAATATTTAGTGGTTTTAGGATCCTTTAGTATAGGATTTTTTTGTTGCCATTATGATTTTGAGCTACAATTGTTTCCTTCTATTATCTTTTTGAGTTAGATGACATTAAATAATTGACATTACATTTATGTTATCAGAATTATATTTTAAATGAAATTTTCAGTTTTTTTAGTAAGCTTAGTAAGTGTTATTTAAGATATATTATTAGTGATGAAAACAGGTAATTAGATAAAGAAAAAAGAAATTCTCAAATTGCAAAAGAAATATTGTCTCTCCATAACTCTAATAAGAGGTTGAAACCCCCACAAAAAAGTCCTATCAACTATGGCAATAAAAAATCACCACAAATAAATCAATTTCAGGAGGTTTATAACCCCCTCAAAAAAAACCTCCACTAATTGTGGGGGTTAAAAACCCCCGCTGTAAAACCCCCGCTAAATGACAGGATGCTAGCGTTTTCAAAAAACACCCACAATTAGATTGCGGTACTTAAAACTCCGGTGTTTTTTAAAATCCCCGCTGACTACTGTTTTTTGTAGTTCCAAACTGAAATCCAAATAAACCAAACTGTCTAATTACCCAGCTCCATATATATATATGCCTATGGTATTGGTTAGTGTTTCGTGTTAACTCATCATCTATAGACTCTCTATCCATGCTCCTTGAAAAATTGATATATAGCGACTTTAGATATCTATCTGATGTGGACAACGCTAGATTTGCGACTCCAAGTTGTATCCCAACAAAGACCCTACAACCTTCTTCTACTCTAGCATAAAAAGAAAGATATTTTTTTCTCATGCAATTTTTTTTTTGACAATTTTCTCATGCAATTGGATTAGGTATTTCCATTTCACGACATGTGGCAGGCTTCTCTATCTTTGCATGTAAACACAGATAATAAATAGTACAAAATAATGCAAAGGCAATCAGCTGGATTTTAAAGCAAAGGTGGATAGCCGTGGCAAGTGGCATGGCTTGCTAATTGCTGGTCTGATACCACCATCTCTCTCGTGATAAACAAGATATGCATCTTATCCAGATTTCAATTTTTCTTATTTTTTTATCTGCCGAAAATAAAATGTTATTTCAGTGTCAGTCAAATTTCCAAAACAATTCTCATTAAAGAATGAAAAAAAAATGTTAGTTAAACCAAATTTAAGATACTTTTGATGTGTTATCTTAAAAAGAAATTATACTTTTGACGTCAAAACATATATACTTTTGCAAATAATTAATCTATACCTAACTATTAGCAAAATTATATATGTTAATTTCGACATCAAAAGTATTTTTTTGAAGATAACACATCAAAAATATCCTTAAATTTGGTTAAGTTCACAGTTTTTTTTTCATTCTAAAATGAGAATACCTATATATAATTTTGTTTTTGAAGATATATATTAGTTTTGGTAAAAAAAAGTACCTATATGTAATGGTAGGACCTCCTTTCACTAAATTTTGTGTGTATTACTTTAGACCATTATACTCTTAAATTAGACAACTTTTAATTTTTGCAACAACTAACTTTTAAATTTTTGTTCTATGTTCTATTTTTAATAAACATTATTGGCTCATTGGCATAATCTACTTTGGAGCACGTGGTCGACTTAGTGCTCCCGGGTTCAATTTCCGGAGAGGACAAACTCAGTGTTGGCTCGTACAAAATTTGATCGTTGGAAGTGTTGGAACACATAGCCAGCAATAGTCCAAAGCAAAAAAATCTAATTATCAATTCAAATTGAGAAATAATAATTTGAAATTCAAAATATCAATTTAAATTTGTAAATTAAAATTATAAGCTCAAATTATCAATTTGTTTATAGAGTAGAGAATATTTTGAATATCTAAATTCAAATTATCCATTAAAATTTAACAATATACTAAGCTCCATGTCAACCTCATTAATCTGAGGAAAAAGAATGCAGGAATTTTAAAAATCTCAATAAGTTGGGATGCGTTCTCTTTCCCGGCAGTTGCTACATAATTGTCCATACTATTTATTTCCTTTCCCAGCGCTGAAGATATCGTTCCACACACACCACTTATTGTCTACAAATAACTTGAACATTGATTGCCATGATTTGGGCGTGCATATTGTATGCTTGGCTTGAGGCTGTCCAGTAGGGTTTGGACTCATCCTTCAACCACCTAGTGCCGCCACTACCCCCTCCCCTGTGGAACTCAGGTAGTAATTCTGACCCCCATCCATGGTCCACTACCATGTCAAAAAACTTATCACAGTAATTCTTTTTTTTGATAAGCAATGTTAGTGGGGTGGGGGAATGTTAGTTTCTGGGGTTTGAACCCGGGACCTCCTTCTTGCACTATTTTGGTACACTCCTTCGATATCCCTTAGCTCGCCAACTGAACTACCTACTTGGGATATAAAATGACTTTGGTGACTTTATACATTTTGAATATATAAATAAATAAATGAAAATTGAAAAAAATATTTGAAAATTGAGACAAAGATACGATATTTTTTTTGTCTAAAAATAACTGATTGGTATGGTGGTCTCTGTAAAAAATTTACACTATTAATCAATCAAAAATTATGATATGACTTTAAAAATAATTGAGATATAATCAAACATTTTTATGACGTGTTATTTCACGATCATCGTAAAAAATTGTGTAGATTGGTGTTTATAAATTAAATTCCCAAAAATTATTAGGTATATCTTCCATATATAAAATTCAGTTGTTCGATAAGATGAACGTGGAATTTGACTAGGCAATTAAATACGTGGCGAAGATTGGTATGGTGAATGAAAAGTCATGGGTACGACACGTAAAATTTCTAATCGCCGAAATGTCAAGGTTCAAAATCGTCTGCAACGTACATGTGTTCCACCACCATTCCGTTCCTTTTAAATAATTTCCCGTTGGTTTCGGATAGGATCATAGGATTTTTTAAGTTAAGTTTGGTCCTACGTGCCCCTATATCATTGCCATGTCGCATGCATGCACCTGCTTCAAAGCTTGGAGCGTTTATATAAAAGATGTGCTATGATTATAGCCACGAGAAACAAAAGGGAAGTTGGGATATTTTAGAATCAGAGAAGGTGATCGTGGTTTACGTGCAAATATGTCAATCTCATTCCCCATTCCTTACGCAGTAGTTCATCGAGAGATTAAAATTAAGTGACTGAAAAATACAAAGATTACTTCATTTATAAACATGCGTGTTCGTATCTGAATACGTGCTTCATGATTTTGCTTAACGCATTTGCCATATGCCACTCTTCTTCATTAGGGAGTAGGGACCCTCGTGACCGGTGTGAGTGCTGCACGTGATGTATATGTAATTACATACATAATACATCTACCATTGAGTATGGTCTAAGCTAAATTTTACTTGTTAAGCTTTGTGTTATATTTGAGTGTAATTTCATTTTGCCAACAAAAAAGAAGAATTATCTACGAAAATTAGACAGCAAAAAATCTAAATTTAGGGGCCAAATTAGAGACACAATTTACATTTTATCTATGACTTCTTGTTGTTAATTTAATTTTTTTAATAGTAAAAATTAGTTTATTTCATGTTTTAAATCAGTTTGACTAACATAAATTTATTTAAATAATAATTAATAGATAATATGTCATATTTAATGTTGACCGTAGCAGTTTAAAAATTAAAATATTCTTTTATATCATTAATTAACACTTAACAAAAACCCAGAGTGTGGGGTTCAGCTGTTGGGGCTGAACCTCCCTTAACCAAGGGTAGGGGTTTGATCCCCGTCTTGGGTACGGAGCAGCGTTAAAACTCTGGGTCAGCTGTCCGGCCCTTCGAGACACCTACAATGAGCGAGAGATTAGTCACTGCTGTCCGTGCGGTAGATACTCGGGTTTACCCAAAAAAAATTAACACTTAACAATGATTTCAATATATAATTTTACCAAGTTATTCAATTTTTTTATAGGAAATGGAAGTTATTAGTTGTTAGAGGGGTGGGAAAAATATTGGTTTCCAGGGTTTGAACGTTGAACCTTATACTCCTTCGGTATCCCATATCCTGCTATTGACTATCATTTATAAGTTTGTCAACTAATAACTTGTTTAGTTGTAATCCACTATATATTTTTTTTTATACAAAACCAATATTGTTTGTCTCCAAAGACGGATCCAATTGTATATAATTGGGGGTATTTTGCCCCAACCTGAAAAAATATTTTTTTTTGCCAAAAACTTACATAACAAATTTATTTTGCCCTTGTAAAAAACAGGATTGTCCCCAAAAGATAATTTATAGAAATTTAGGATTTTTTTATAATGAAATTATGTATTTTGTAAAAATTTAATTACAATATATTTTTTTATTTCAAGACGGAGCTAAAAAGAGAAAAGCGCAAAAAAAGGAACTATAATTAAGGAAATAAAACTCTGCTAGCATCTGCAACGAGAGCACTAACAAGTCCAAGTGGAGGAGGATGCTCCAGAGAAATCCAATTCAGAGAAGAAGCAGCACCAAGCTTAGCCAGAAAATCAACACAACCCTCCCTTAAGGTGGCAAATACGGACAGACCAACTCCGAGCAACAGGGCCTTGGATGTTGTGCACAATGGCTGCATACTCATGCCAAAGATTAGAGAGGGAAGAGAGATGAGAAAAATAGCATGAAGGGAGTCCGAAAAACAAACAATATTCTTGAAGCCTTTGTTCCTAGACCGTGCACTATTTTTTTTTAGAAAAAATCATAGGCTATTTTTTGCCCCCTCTAGTAAAAGTTTCTAAAATTATTTAATAGCTCTTAATCGCTCTTACTCAAACAAGCACTATTGAATGACATCCCTAAAATTATTTTTTCTTTCCAGATTTATGTACTAATATATAAATGAAAAAAAATATATTATGGATTTATTTATTAGCACATAAATCTGGAAAGAAAACCCAGAGCGTTGGGTTCAGCGGTTGGGGCTGAACCTCCCTTAACCAAGGGTCGAGGGTTCGATACCCGCCTTGGGTACGGAGCAACGTTAAAACTCTGGGCCAACTGTCCTGCCCCTCGAGGCACCTACAATGAGCAAGAGATTAATCACTGTTGTCTGTGCGATGGATACCCGGGTTTACCCAAATAAACGTGGAAAGAAAAAATATGATAAGAACTATTTGTTAAATTTAAGGCATTAAAATTAATTGCCTTAAATAGACCCGATCAGGCTTTCTAAAAAGGCCTAACCAGACTTTAAAAATAGGCCAAATTCAGACAAACAAAGTTGAGCTTCACCCAACCTATTATCCTATCGCATTGCCTGTGTGATTTACCAAGAATCTCAGCAACATTGTTGTTGCACGTGATCGACTAGATTATTGACAGAAGTATTTTTGGTTTTGTTCCTTACTTTTTCTCCCCCAAGAAAGTGAAGAGCTAGTCAAATTGAAATAGCAGATTTTTGACTAGTCCTTTGATTCTTTTTAATTTCACTGTTGTGTGAGACTAGCAGTAGACGAGCACGCTGCACGCCATCTTTTATTAGCATTAACACTGATCAGATCCTACGTATTCACATTTGGCAGCTAGCAAATGCTATACATCAATATCATCATCATATTAAATTTTCATTTGTCGTCTTTGCCGGTTTTAAGCAGAAAGACACTTCACTGCCTATAAAGTACTCAAGACTTTTTTTTGCTCCATTAATTATCTTTTTCCCGTGTTAGGGTAATACTGTGTACCAGCGAATCATTGAATCAAACGTCATATTTATTTATTATGATTTTTTCTATAACTAAATTCTTCAAATTGCAGAAACATATATGCACTGAAATTCTGAATCCTGAACATGAATTAGTAGAAAAGAGGGGGTTTCTTGTGAATTCAGTTGAATATATATTCTCACTCAATTGACCGTGCAAGCAAGGAGTGTGCGTCCTAGTATTGGGACAAACTACTGCTCCCTGTTTGCCTTCAACTTTACGTGCATGGTAAGTGAACTTAACTAGCTTAGTACTAACGTTGCAAGAAAAGAGTTTTAACTCATCTTTTCAAACAAACCAAACGAAATTTAAATCTGTCATTAGGTGTTTGGTTGAAGAGAAATAGAAAAGAAAGAGATAGGATAGATAGAAATAGAGAAAAAGATATGGTTCTCACTGAGCTTGGAATGCCTCCTTCTCTCCAAGCTCTTATTACGCAGTGCATCACTATGATGACCACTAATGTGCTGGGGAATGGTAGAAGATTCGAGAGGTTTGCCCCTCAGCGTGATATTCGCCAAGACGATCCTATCTCCCCTTACATTTTTGTCTTGTGTAAGGATAAGCTTACCCACCTGATTGAGGAAGAAGTGGAGCATAATTAGAGATGGATTCCTATTCGTGCAGGTAGGAGTACGTGGTCCCAATATCTCTAATCTCATGTTCGTGGATGACTTGCTTTTATTTGGAAAGGCAACTGATGATAATATGCGAAGTGTGTTGGATGCTCTTAATAATTTTTGTGACATGTCCGGCCAAACAGTGAGTAAGGAGAAAACCAATATCTTCTTTTCAAAGAATGTTAACGCAACAACTTGAAGAAGGTTAGGGGCTATGTCTGGATTCAACACTACTCTTGCTATGGGTAAGTATCTAGGCATCTGCCTCTTAGGCCGTGCACCTAAACAACAAGACCTCAACTACCTTATGGAGAATGTTCATCAAAGGTTATCGGGTTGGAAAGTGGGTCATCTCTCCTTTGCTGGGCGTGTAACACTAGCTAAATTAGTGGTCCAAGCCATCCCTATTTATTCGATGATGACTAACCCCATCCCGAAGGCGTGTTTGAAAGAGATTGAAACACTTCTGAGAAGTTTTATTTGGGGTGATAGTGATGAGGCCTGGGCTTTGGGAGACGGTACCACTACCCGATTTGGGTTGGATAGATGACTTGACACAAGCAATACTATTGTTGATCTTGTTGGTGGCATTTTTGCTAACATCCAAAATTGTAAGGTGATTGACTATGTGGATGGAAGCATGCAGTGGCGTTGGGATATCCTCAGAGACTTAGTACTTCTGGATAGACTAGCTAACAAGTTGTTGGCGTGCCCTGTCTCGAAACCCTCCTTGGGCCCTGATATGGCGTATTGGCCATGAGAGAGGTCAGGATTGTTTTCGGTGTCAAGTGCTTATCATTACTTGCGTGATAGTACTAATGATACTCCTTCTCCCCTTTGGAAATATGTTTGGAGGTTAGATGTCTCTGAGCACGTCAGGACTTTGCTTGTCAAGTGTTGCATGAGAATTGCCTACCAAAGCGTATTGTAGTCAATGGAGTGAGGGCAACTCAGATTTTCATCATTGTGTTGGGGTGGCTGAGACCATGTGTTGAGGGATAGTCCCTCTGCACTATCTGTATGGAGGAGGTTGGTCCCCAACCATTTGTGATCAGACTTCTATGGTTACCCCTTTGTGGATTGGGTTAAATACAATGTTAATTCTGATGAAGGGGCTTCTTGGAAGAGTCTTTGGGCTGCTACATGTTATTTCTTGTGGATTTGGAGGAACAAAATAGTGCATGATCCTGAGTTTGTGATGCCTTATGCTCCCTGATGTAGTGATTGGGCAATATGTTCATAACTATACAAAGAGTAAGGAACATTTTTGTCCCATTGGTAGGCCTCCTAAGATCACCATTAATGTTTGTTGGAAACCTGCTGTCGAAGGGTTTGCTACTATTAATACTGATGGCGCTTCAATGGAGGGAAGTTGTATTGGAGGTTGTGGTGGGGTTTTGCGAGACTCTATTGGCAGGTGATTAAGGAGGGTTCACTTGTCATTTCAGGGAAGCCAACTCATATATTGCGGAGCTTTGGGGAGCATTGGAAAATCTTAATTTGGCACGGTGTAGGGGGACATACACAAGTGGAGCTTCAAATGGATTCTCAGGTGGTGGTCTCTCTTCTAAGTGGTGATGGTCCTAGTAACATGGAGGGTAGAAGCCTTCTTTTGCGAGTTTAGAAGTTTCTCCATCTCGGGTGGAGGGTTCGCGTCATCCATGTATACTGTGAAGTTTTAAAATATGGTTGCTGATGGTATGGCTTCCATGGCGTGTGAGTTGGTGGATGGCCTTCGATTTTATGAGGATCCTCCAGCAAGTATTTTACATTTGTTGCATGCTAATTTTAATGGAGTTTTGACTCCTAGACTTCTTCCGATGTAATTCATTTTTTCGTTTTGGGCTTTTTAGCCCCTATTAATCTAAAAAAAAAAGAAATAGAGAAAAAGAGAGTGAAATTTAGTTTTTTTGTAAGCAAAAATTATATTAATAGGAGTACTAGGAGTACACAAACCCTTACAGATACAAGGGGTCTCGTTAAAACCTCCAAGGGCCAAAACCCCAACGGAAAAAGACCCGAGGAGGAAAAATAGTATCCTAGGAAGAGCGAGGCGGAAAGCCCATTAATTATACACGTAGTTTAACAAGAGGATTTCCCCACCGATCAGAAATCGTAACAATCGAATTGCGACCTTCTATGTTGATGAACCCACTTCATGATATAAACTTAACATGGTTAACAAACACTTGAGGATTAAAGACAAGACCTCTGAAAAGAATATGGTTCTGATGAAACCAGATACACCACGTGAAAACTATCCAAAACAAATCATTCAATCTACAAGCCTTCTTGGAATCCAGCAGCAAACCATGAGTTTGAAAATAAGTGATATCAACCAAATTATCGGTAACCACAATGCCCAACCAATTCTGGATATCAAGGCAAACTGACCGAGAACACCCGCACATAAAAATTAAAGTGGAAATAAATTCATCCTGCTCAAAACAGAGGGGGGAACACGACCCATGAAGATCCCTGATAATACCCATTGAAAACCACCACAAAACATTAAGAGCACTCTGGATATCACTATCCAACCTATCTTGCTGCATCAAACTTAATAAAAGTGCATAACAAGATTTAACAGAAAAAGAATGAAACTTATATAGCCGCCACTGCCAACAGGATGAAATGAATGTAAGATGGCAAAAAACAACTTCATATCGGCCCTCTCCTCATCGGATAGAGCTCGACCCCAATTAAGTTTTCAACACCAAGTGTTATCAAGTCAATACCCGTAGTCCTTTATACTGCCATGTTTTAGCGGGAAAAAACAACTGTAGGCCAAAAAAATAAAAAAATACCAAAAAAGGACACATTTTAATTTAATTACCAAAGTAGAACACATTTTCTTTTTAGGCTAGAAGTCGCCTCCCTCAAGGCGACTTCTGAACTGAAAATTGCAATTTTTTTACTTTTCAGTTGAGAAGTTGCCCCCCACCGGTGGGCTTCTTAACTGTGTTTTTTTATTTTTTGATATTAATTGAAATAAATTTAAATAATTTAGTAATTAAAATTAAATAATTAATATTGCTAATTTAAAATATGTAATATAATTAATGGTGAAAAAATTAAAATAACACATTAATTTATTTAAAAGATTTATCAGATAATTACAAGGGTTTTACAAAAAAAATTAAAAGCGAAAAATAAAAGTTGTAGATGATGGCCAGTTCCACATGGTGGTGCTCGCCGATTACGACGTGGGCGTTGTTGTGCTGCCGGTATTTCTTCTTTAGTCGAGGCAGAGGCAGGTGGTTGTTCGTATTGTTGATGTGATGAGGAACTAACACCGGCCTGCTCCTCCAACCTTTTAATTTCATGGCGGAAAAAAATATATGGCCTTATAGAAGAGGTGTAAATCTAACGTGTTGAGTTTTGAAGTAGGACTTACGGATTTAAATTATATGTCTGCTAAATGCCAGAAATACACTAAAAACCAAGTTTTTTTGTGCCAAAAAGCCACGTACAGATCAGGGTCGTTTATAACTGTCGGCAAGATCTTGGCCGTAAAAAAGTGTCGGCAAGATCTTGGCCGTTTATAACTGTCGGCAAGATCTTGTCCGTAAAAAAGTGTCGGCAACATCTGGTGCGTCCATCTTTATTTGTAGAAATGGGGGTCACAACAGAAACAACTGCCCTAACCGCAATCTAAACTAGTCACAACCCTTCATTATTCCATTTTCTATCTGATTTTTGGCTAAAGTGCTCCCGGGGTCCCTTATCTTTATTTAAAGTAACGAATTAGTCCTTTATGTTTTTTTTTGTCCCAAATAAGTCCTTTATCTTTCAAATTTTTGACAAATAAATCATTTTCCGTCAACCTCCATCCAACTTTGTTAACAGTGCTTATGTGGCGTGCTGACTCATTATTTGATTAGGTGGCATGCCATTTTTATTTTTGTTTAGCTTTTATTTTTATTAAATTAAATTATATGCCACCTAATTGAGATACCATTGACACAACCATTGGTGGGGTTCCATCTATAAAGGCTTTGTTCGACGCGTCTCATCTGCTAGCGGATAGCAGAAGAAGGTAGCAGATGAAACTAGCGGGTGAAGAGTACACGTGTTTGGTAAGCACTAGCGTTTAGCGTTTTTCAAATGCTACTTCAGGTAACATTTTTTAAACGCTAGCGGATAGCATATTTTTACATTTTTTATTTTTCTTAAATTACTTCTCTATCCTTATTAAACAAATGTAATCATGAATTAAATAAATATGTCATTTTACATTTATCAGCTAATTCAACCGCCAAACACATGCTATCAGCTAGTTTATTCGCTATCTCATCTGCTATCCGCTAGCTTATTCACTATTCACTATTTTTTACAAAACAGAGCCAAAGCTTTTTTTTTAACGAAGGGGACAATTTTATTAACTAAAGTGGCATGTCTCTGAGAGGATCTAAACTCAACACCTTAAGAATACAAGACTAAACTTATCACTGAGCTAGCACCTCAAGTGTCGATAGGTAAAGCTGGTTATAACAAAACAAACGAAAATGTCCATTTATCAACAACACTTTATAATCACGGTCATGTGAGTAAATTGAGTTTGACAATTTTGAAATCGTTCCATAACTTATACACAGTCGGTCACTTACCCTACCAAATTTTCACGAGCTTGGCATGCCATTCTAAATGCACATTTTATTGTTAAGTTTCTTTCTGTTTTTAAAGCTTGTCTCTACCCATCTATCTCAATTATTAGTAAGTATCCACGTATTTATATTCAAATAATAACGTCAATTTCAATTAACAAAGTTATCTTACGCTATTCTTTGTACCACACCTTTTATGGTAAAATACTTAAAAGGTGATGGCAGCTAAAGGTAACGTAAATTTTTATCATTCTTATTCCTGAATCCTTATTTACCATCAATGAACTACGATGAGTAATTGAGATTTGTGAAAATTTAGCACAATGAACGATAAATAGGAATAAGGAGAGGGGATCGATGTTTTTTGTTAGTGATGTTGCTTAACGCATTTAGCTTATGCTTGGAAGCACTTTCCTCGTTTAACGAGCAAAAACCCCACACAGCCCCTACATGTGCTGGCTGGCTGGCCCTGTGTGTTTTGAGTGAATTTCAAGCCACCTAACATTCTTTGTTCTTTTCACTTCTTGGAATTATTATAACCATTTTCTACAACTTCCTTTCATAAAGTATTCATAGAAAACAAAATTTAACAAAAGAAATGAGCTTTAGTTGGTCAAAAGTCAGATAAACAAAGTTGGATTTTGTGGCTACCTGCGCCCATGAATGCTTCACTTTTAACTGTCATCATTAATATTCAATTGAAAGTTCAATAGAAAATAATATCTGAGTCAATCATGTAAACTTAAGAAAATAAAGGAAAACAATTGGGAATTTATAAAAGATTAATCGGCAAAATTGTAATAGAACATTTGGTTTTTATCTTAACCTTTTATTACGCAATTGACAGTATATTATTATAAAATGTAATGGGTGATTGGGATTTCATACCAGATAAAATTAATAATCGCAACTACAAATAGCATTTTGTATTACTAGCCGCATTATTTGTGCGATGCATGGGAGTGTTAGTATTAACAAATGTAAATATACTATATTGATATTTGTTAATAATTAACCCGATATTATTAGGAAACTGATAGATAAGAATTATAGAAATTAGACGAACACTTTAAAAGTCATAAATATTAGGAAAACACGATAAGAAGTTATAGTATTGATAATCATAATAAGGCACAACTCAATCATCCAAGTTAACCATAATTGGATTCTCTAGGGTTGCTCCAATAAATTCATTTTCGAGATGCTGAACCTCAAGAGACGGTGGTTGACGATGCATCAATCTAGGACAAATACGATACATTTGCACATGTATCTTGAAGCAATCAAGTGAACTGTAGGACAACTGAATCATTATACGACCAACTGTTCCAAAAAAAAACATCTATTCCAAAAATCTCCATGATTTTATTAGTGTTAATATCTATATAAGCAATGTCATGATTTTATTCAAATCTTATGTTTAATTAAGCACGCCAAACCTAAAATCAGCAAGAAGATCTCAAGGACTATAAACATAACAACATTCTCTTCATTAATTACTCTCTCAGTAGATATTTCAGATTCAGAAAAAAAGTGGTTCCAAAAAATATAAGGAAAAAAGTATAAAAAATAATTAATTTTTTAAAGGTTCGTAGAAATATGGTTCTAAAAAATATAAAGAGCAGAAGTATAAAAAGATTTTTTTTTGTAAATACTATTTACATCCAAATACTTAAAAGCGACACTAAAATAAAAATACAATCACGGTGAAAGTACTCATTAAAGAAACAAAAAAAAGGGGGCAATGCGAGTACTCACAAAAATAAACATAAGAAGAGAATTGCAAATATAAGGAAAAGAAGTATAAAAATAAATTAATTTTTTAAAATGGTTTAAGTATACTTTTAATACCTATTGGGACAAAATGACCAAAATAACGGTCATAAAAAATGGAGTAAATGGAGGAAAAAGGGGGGTTTGGGCGAATACTCTCAAAAAATAAACATAAGAAAAAAATGCAAATATAAGGAAAATAAATTTTTCTTTTAATGTGGTGAGTTGTATTTTACAAATTTTGACACAATTAATTTTTTTCACTAAATCGGTAATTGAGGAACGGAATTTGCGTATGAAAACAATTAAAAATAATTCAAATGCTAAAGTACCCAAATACATTACTTAGCATCACACTATAAGTATTTTGTCAAAAGTATTTTAATTTTGTTAAATACCGGTTATTGAGGAACGAACTTAATTTGGGAATTTGAACATCTAAAATTTTTTTTGGACTCTAAAGTATCCCAAAACACACACGTCACACTTTACATATTTCTACTTTTTTTTTTGTAATTTTAGAGGCTAAATTGACCAAAAAACACATCTAAGGACCAAAATAACTAACAATATAAAAGAGAAAAAGAAAAAGTGGGGGAGGGGGGTATTGGCGCGCAGTCCAGCTAAAGGGCTGCACTCGCTTTATATATAGAGATAACATACGGTCAATGGCCGGTACATCGGTGAGAGACTTCAATGATCCTTTTACCTTATGAGGCCTCTACTATTTAAATTCTTTTGACAATCATATACTATTACATTTGGTTTTTATCTTATTTTTTTTACGCTAGCTTTACTCTTCTATTTTTTTTGTCAAAGCCCGCGCAATTGACAATATTTTATAAAATGTTATGAATGACTGGAATTTCATACTAGTTAAAATAATCTCAACTACAAATAGCATTTTGTACTATATCATACGATCAATATGGCCAATACACTGGTGAGAGACTTCGATGATCCTTCACCTTATAAGGCCCCTACTATTTAAATTCTTTTTGACAATCACATACTATTACATTTGGTTTTTATCTTACATTATCATATAATTCAATTTAATTATTGAACAACCATAGCAAATTTTATGTTAAAAAAGCTCACTTAACACTTTTTAACTTACAATATCTTCAAATGACATATTACTCAATATAAATTTTCATCATACTTTTTTTCGTGAATCGCAGAGGTCGTGATGCTAGTATATATGCACAGAGCAAGCTAGGGCTTTGTAACCCGCCAATTTTGTTTGGTTATTTAAACATAATAAGAAACATAAATTTAAAATCCCAAACCATGAAATATTAACAAGGGTTGGTCTGAGCAATAACTAGGTTCGAATCTCATCCCAAGATCTCAAGTTTGAGTCTTTGGTGTGACAGAAACTCTATTTGGAGGGAGAACCACACAGAATGGCAAAGCCGAATAACACATGGCCAACTATTTATTCGGTGTAGATTTGTCACCAACAAAGTCAATATATATATACTGCACACCAATAACTCGATAACAATAAAATCTCAAACCATTAACTATAATTATAGGAAATTGTACATGTGTTTGCATCTACACACAATTTTGGTACGACAAGTGGTTGGGGAGGGACACATTTGCTGGGTTATTTCCCTCAATTTATAATTCGTGTAGCATAAAAGAAATAGTTGTGGAAGACATGGGATTTTGGGTTGGAGAAGAATGGCGTTGGAAGTGGGATTGGGCGTCGGAAGTGCTGCCATCTGAGTCGCGAAATTTACAGCACCTGAAGGATTTGCTGCTCTCGGTTTCGCCAGCAGCGTGTACTCAGGATCGGTGGTGCTGGAAAATTGACGTGGTTCGTGGTTTTACGGTTAAGAGTTTTACTTGTGGCTGTCTCTGTATTTTTCAGGTGGTGGAGGTGCAACTTCCAGCAGTTTGGCTGTTGCTTGGCCGAAGCTGTGGAAGCAAAATACTCCCTCAAAAGTGCTGATTTTTGCGTGGCGTGTGTTACTCGGTAGAATAGCAACGCCTGATCGATGCGCTATTTTGCAAAGGAATTCTTCGATCACAAAGGGATAAGAGCTGCGTTTTCTGCTCAAGAGAAGACGAAACGGTTTCACACATATTTCTTCATTGTGTTGCTGCAAATTCAGTATGGAAACATGTTTTCCGGTGGCTGGGGGTTCCGGATGTGGAAGTGGATGACTTGAGCACTCATTTTGTGGTCTTTGAGAAATTGATAAAAGGGAAGAAACAGAAACGGGTAAAGCAACTTATATGGTTGGCGGTCGTTTGGAATATTTGGTTGGCACGTAATAAAATAATATTCAAAGGGGAGGTAGTTTCAGTTCCTACTGTGGTAGCGGCTATTAAAGATAGTGCGTGGGGATGGTTCAAAGCAAGACAAGGGAGAGCTTGTGAGGTTGGGTGGTCGGATTGGTATAATTGTCGGACGGGTTGCTTATATTCATTGTAATGTTTTACTTGTAACATTTATATAACAATCATGTTAGTCGGGGTGCTCTTTTTCCCTCCCTGAGTCTTTTTCCCATTGGGTTTTGGCTCTCGGAGGTTTTAACGAGACCCCTAGGTGTAAGGGGTTGGTGCACCCCTTGTGCGCCCCTTAATGAAACTGCTTATCTAAAAGAAAAAGTTTACATCAACCATAATTATGACACTTTAATAAATATAAAAATTTGTAACCAAGATAAAATGTGAATTAAAATATTATATTTTAATAAATAATATTATCTGTAAAATGCTTTAACTAACTCAAGATTTGTAATTTTAGGCCAACAAATACATTGGGCCAGAACCGAAGAATAACCAAAATTTTCTGTTGTCATCATCACATCATTTTCATATACTAGTTAAAAAGACAAAGATGTCTTTTGTATTTTTCTATTGATTATTATTAATTTAAGGTTTACTCTATCGTTTATATGCATCCATCTTGATTGAAAATAAGATATATATTATACGTACGTCATTTGAGTGCTGCATTCTACATAATCACGCCTCCAAACTATAAAGTATTTGTCATTATGAACTAAAAATATGATATGGATATATCATATAACAAACTTGTTTGTGATATTAATTAACAATCCAAATTATAGTGTTAAGTGCAGGATTGGTGTATGAAATTGGACTTGATCAATATATAACATAATCAACTTGAAGGTGATACCTCTGCCGTCCATGAGACAAAACGTATATGGCAACATCAACATGCCTTATACTTGAAGAGATAAAATTAGATAGCAGGATTAGGTTTTATTTGTAAACAATAGTTGCATTCATCATCAGTCTCTTAAAAACAAAATCATGCTGCTTGGTCGGTATCTTACTCTAATTATATATACATCAGTCATTAGCAGTCGAAAGTCATTTCAAATTTTGGTACCTAAAATCCTAGTTATTTATAAGTTAAATGTTGATGACTAATGATGTCTTAAAACCACTGCTTAAAACATAAAATTAGTGTTATAACTTCAACTAAAATTTTACCAGGTGTTTTAATTATACAAATGTATTTTAATTAGTAACAGACCTTCTTAATTAAAAGTGTGTCTAATTAAAACCTTACTAAGAAAAAAATCCAATGGGAAAAAGAATACAACATCCTTTGCATGATAGTTGTCTTATCAAAAACATTACGAGGAAAACTAATTGGAAGGAAAAAAGAGTGGAAAAACATGTTTATTCACCCCACCCCTTCATGCATGTAATCATCTCCGAGAGGAAGACGTTATTTTGTATTAATCTTAAGAATATAAATCTTAGGGAGTCTCCAACTCCCTTTTATGCTCAATGTGCTAGCTCAATGGTAAGAGTTTAGTCTTGTATCCTCAATGTGCTGACTTCAAATCCCCTTGGGGACAGTTGTAAACTAGTCATTATTGCCGCTTTGATTAATAAAATTTTCCTCTTCCCCAATTTTTTTTTTAAAAAAAGTCTCCAACTCCCTTTTGGCGCCCACCCCTCCCCATACCCCCTATTTTAGAGTTTGAAAAAAAATTAGTTGTTCATATACACAAAGTTTGTGATGCTTTAGTGTTCGCAAGAGTGCGTTTTTTGATGCTTTAGTGTTCGCAAAAAAATTCAACTATTCAAATATGCAAAACTTGTGCCTCAATAACCGGTTTGGTGAAAAAAATATATTTCGTGACAAAATACGTAAAGTGTGATGCTAAGGAGCGTATTTTGAGATACTTTAGTGTTCGAAAAAAATTTAACCGTTCAAATACTCAAAGTTCATTTCTCAATATCGATTTTTTTAACTGTTCGAATACACAAATTTTGTTCCTCAATGATCGGTTTGGTGAAAAAAATAAGTTCAAAACAAAATATGTAAAGTGCGATGCTAAGTACTCTCTCTGTTACAGAATATAAGCAAAAACTGGTCAGTGAGAATTGATGTATCTGGTTCAAATTTTGGACCAGATACATCAACTTTTGTTGACCAGTTTTTGCTTATATTCCGTAACGGAGGGAGTAGTGTGTTTTTTGATGCTTTAGTGTTCGTAAAAAATTCAACTATTCAAATATGCAAAGTTTGTGCCTCAATAACCGATTTGGTGAATATATATATATATATACATATATAATTTCGTAACCAAATACGTAAAGCGTGATGCTAAGCAACATGTTTTGGGCTACTCTAGTGTTCGGAAAAAAAATTATAACGATTTCGTGACATATATGTCCAGGCTCTATTTTAGTTTTTAAGTTTGCAATCGCCTTTTTTTATTACATATTCTTTTTAATTCATAATTACCTTCAATTTAAACAATGTTTTCTCATGTTGCAATTTAAGAAACAAATTTTACCTAACAATAATTCTATATTAACTAAAGTTTTAACCCCGTGCAGCGCACGGGTCAAGGCGCTAATATTTCAAAAGCTTTGCTTGATAATGACTTTATTAGAAGATTTGCTAAATTATTACGCGAACGAATTTTTCGAATGCTAATATTATCGCTCCTTTGAAGATCATGAGTGAGAAAGCACTTTGGCGAAATATGTTCTATTCTATCCCTTTTAATATACCTCGCTTTCAACTGAGCAATTAATGCATACAATATTATCTTCATACATAGTTGTAGCAATCCTTTTTCCAGAAGGCAAACTACAATTTCTTGTATATGTTGAATTACGAACCTCAACCAAATGCATTCTCGCCTTGCCTCGTATAGTGCTAAAATTTCTGCAAATAACCAACATGAAATGTGCTTAACCATTTAAATCTGACTTGGATGAACCTGAATCAAACCAAATCCATTGTACTTTTGAGGTAACGAAATATATGCTTGATTTCATTTCAATGTCTTCGGGTAAGTGAAAAATTATATCTTGCTAATAGATTGATAGCAAACGATATATCATGACGTTTATAATAGCAAGGTACATTAGCGCCCTAGTTACACTAAGATATGGTACTTCAAGACCAAATAGTAATTCATCATTTTCTCGAGGTCTAATAAAATATTTGTTCACATCAAGTTATCTTACAACCATTTGAGTACAAAATGGATGCGATTTGTCCATGCAAACCCATTTTAGCACCTTCACCATATGAGTTTTTTGTGGTACAAGAATCTCATTCTTTAAATACTTAATTTTTATTTTTTTTGAAATTGTAAATTTTAGGGTGAGGGGATGACGCCCCCGTCCAAGGCGGAGAAGACTTTCAGGCTCTTTTAGTACATTTACCTCATCCCGAGGGGACTAGTGGGGATTCAAACCCGAGACCTCCCAAATACAAATTCTGTCATGCTCCACTAGACCAACCCCTTGGGGTTTAAATGCTTAATTTTTAATCCTAAACAAAATTTTGTCCTTGCTAAGTCCTTCATCTCAAACTTTTTCTATAAGCAATCTATCACTTTTGGAAGCTCTACAGGGGTTCTAATATTATTTAAGTTATCCACATAAATAGCGGTTACAACGAATTCGTTTTCAGATCTTTTAATAAAAAAATACGTGGACAAATGGGACCATTTTTATATCCATCCTTTAACAAATTTTCACTAAGACGATTATACCACATGCATGCAGATTGTTTTAGTTTATAGAGTGGCTTATTCAATTTGATTGAGTAATCTTTTTGAAAGCCTTAATTGTTTGCCTCAAGCAAATTAAATCCTTCGGGGAGTTTCATGTAAATGTCGCTATCAAAATGAACCATATTAATAAGTTGTAACAACATCCATCATATGTAAGTTTATCCTGTAATGTGCTATCAGGCTATTTAAATATCGAAAAGTAATTGCATCAACTACAGGTGAACATGTCTCTTCAAAATAAATGTTGGGTCTTTGCGAAAATCCTCGATCAACAAGTCGAGTTTTGTATCTCAAAATTTCACCACTCTCATTTCATTTTCACACAAAAAGTCATATGTATCCAACTGGCTTCACATCTTAAGGTGTTCGGACTACATGTCCAAAAATATTTTGCTTACAAAGTGAGTTTAGTGTCGCTTGATTGCGTCTTTCCGTTTTTTCCAACCGTTTCTTTGTCTACAACCTTTGATAGACTTCGGTTTATGGTCGTTACTGTTAATCATTAGCGTTATATTATATGAAAAAGTATCATCAACATTGACATTGTTTTGGTTGCATAATACTCCATTCATAACATAATTTATCGAGATATCTTCATTTTAAAAATTTCTTGGTACATGATCAGTCTCTCTTGGAATTGATGCAACAATTATGTTTGGGGATTCTTTTGGAATATTATGTCCTCACTTGGGTCATTAATCTTTTTAGCTCATTTTCTTGTTCGATGATTTTTATGTATGGAACCGACGAGTCTACCACGCTTCATGTGTGGCTGAGACTTATTTGTAACGAAATATATGCTTGATTTCATTTCAATGTCTTCGGGTAAGTGAAAAATTATATCTTGCTAATAGATTGACAGCAAACGATATATCATGACGTTTATAATAGCAAGGTACATTAGCGCCCTAGTTACACTAAGATATGGTACTTCAAGACCAAATAGTAATTCATCATTTTCTCGAGGTCTAATAGAATATTTGTTCACATCAAGTTATCTTACAACCATTTGAGTACAAAATGGATGCGATTTGTCCATGCAAACCCATTTTAGCACCTTCACCATATAAGTTTTTTGTTGTACAAGAATCTCATTCTTTAAATACTTATTTTTTATTTTTTTTGAAATTGTAAATTTTAGGGTGAGGGGATGGCGCCCCCGTCCAAGGCGGAGAATACTTTCAGGCTCTTTTAGTTCATTTACGTCATCCCGAGGGGACTAGTGGGGATTCAAACCCGATACCCACCAAATACAAATTTTGCATGCTCCACTAGACCAACCCCTTGGGGTTTAAATGCTTAATTTTTAATCCTAAACAAAATTTTGTCCTTGCTAAGTCCTTCATCTCAAACTTTTCTATAAGCAATCTATCACTTTTGGAAGCTCTATGTAACATCCCTGTTTTTGCTAATTTCGGTTTACGAAATCAACTGGCAATTTATTATTCGATCAATGATAAATTGAGTCATGGATATGATAATCTCGCAAAAGCAATATTGAATTGCTCAATTATACGAAATACACACAAATTATCTGAATTGTGTGAATCGTGTGAGAATTAGAGCACAAGGGTAAAATTGTCATTTCGTCTCATAATAAGGAAGTGCCATTGATGAAATAACGGATTGAGTCCTAGTCATACTAGGATTATGGAAATGTTAATTAAATTGCTAAGTCACATGGATTGATGGGTATTTGATGGATTAAAATGGACCTAAATGGATATTAAGGAACCAATGGCATTTTGGTCATTCCCATATTCTTCAAATCATTAACCCAAATTACCCTTCACCAACCATGCTTTTCAATTTCCCTAAGATCATAATCAATGATTTTAATTAGGGTTATGAGTTAATTGTGGGTTAAGTGATGATTTGGTAATAAGGGCAAAATGGTAATTTTACCCTCATTTATAAACACACTCACCCTCACTCCCACTTACAGCAACACACCAACTGAAAGAAAACTGAAATAGGAAGAGGGAGAGAAGAGAGAGTTGGCGAGAAAGAAGAGGAAAAGAAGGGGAAGAAGAGCTTCACTCTCTCATTGCATGTAAGACCCCTTTCCACTATTCTTCTCCATTTTTCTTTCTCTTTCCATTGATACTAATTTCCTCCATTCATTCTTCCTCTTGCTCAATTCACCATTTTCGAATATTGAAGTTCAAAGTGGGAGAAGATGGAGTTTTGGGTAATGTGAACCTTGCATGCTCAAGTTGGAACTAGATCAAAGCATAAATGAAACTACATTGTTGATTCAAGGAGGTGTTGGAGAGTTGGATTGCTGTTTGTGCAAGTTGAGTTGCTGTTTGGGCAAGTTGAGCTCATTGGTTTCGGTTTTTGGAGGCATTCGTAGCATGTTCGTGTGCCACAGGGATCGTTCGTGGGTTTTCTTGTTTTGAGCACTTCTCGACGTCCCGGTATTTTGTGATTCTCATCACGATAGGTGAGTTTTACTCACGTTAGGGTTTTATATTATTGTTTTCAAACTTATTACATTTCTGGTTCCGTGACAAAAAATCTGATTTCGAAAGATTATCGAGTCGAAAAACGTTTTTCAGAAAATAACGTTTTACGGTTTTTATCGAATTTTATATGTGATAGTATGAACTGAGATTGTACTGATATATGGCTGGAATGTTTGATTGTTTTGTTGGAAATTGGACTGGGTTTCGATTGGAAGCGATCGGAGAAGTGAAACGGAACGAAACGAACAAATAACGAATTTGCTGCAGGCAGCACGGGTCGTGCCACCTATAGCACGGGTCGTGCTAAACTTTCTGTTGAACTGAAATGTGGAATTTCATTCTAGCACGGGTCGTGCAAGGTCTGGGACGGGTCGTGCAAGACCTTCTGCCACCGGTTGCCAAAATTTCGTTTCGCCGCTCCTTTCGATTCCAAACCTCTTCTAATCATTCTTCCAACCAATTGTGATGATATTAATTACCTTGTTAAAATCATTGTTTTGAAGATGATCAACATGATTTTGAGAAAAGGTTTTGGAAAACTAAAATCGTTTGAAGAACCGAAAAGTAGACCGCGTGTGGGTACATGTTTTTGAATAATAAAACGGATTACATGTCCAACTTGATATTGTATTATAACGCCGGATGTCTAGTATTGTAAGCATCAAAACGGGTTATAGAACAATGATAGATATAGATTATATCGAATATAGAAGTCGGCCCAATGCGGGTATGATATATAAATTATATCAAGTCGGGTGACGATCCGACGAATAGCATACTAGGAAGGGAAGGTCATGAGCCCTCACCCTAGGCCCTGAACGTTAGGGAAAGTACTAGCGGGGGTTATCGGGATTGTGGTTGTTTGCACGGCCGATGTATGCTGCAATAGGTGCACGGTTCGCCGAGATTGTGGGTGTTTGCACGGTCAATGTTTCGATTGGTAAGCTTGTAATGGTAAAGTAACTTACACGGCTTAAAAATATATGAATAGCACATTAGATGCCGAGATTGTGGTTGTTTGCACGGTCGGTAATGGGCTAAGAATATATATGAGCAAGTGGTTTATAAATTAAACCATGTTGCAACAGTTTTATATTTGAACCGAGTGATGTGAGGGGTTACGGTAAAACTCACTGAGATATGTTATCTCACCCTATCATATGTTAGGAAATAAGGATAGCAGGCGGCATGGTTAGTTGTCATGCTCGAGGAGAAGTTGGAGATTTAGTCTTTCATCCTTGTTTTTGATTCCGATGTTGTCTCTGTATTCGGTCTTGTGACTCGAATCTGATTAATGATGTGTAAGAGTTTCCGCTGTTTTCTTGCAACGATGTTTATCTAAGCAGGAATTTTTATACTCTGATGTAAACCAAATTGTACGTTTGTAATTCCTTGTATTTCTTGTCTTAGAAATATCGGGGTGTTACACTCTACAGGGGTTCTAATATTATTTAAGTTATCCACATAAATAGCGGTTACAACGAATTCGTTTTCAGATCTTTTAATAAAAAAATACGTGGACAAATGGGACCATTTTTATATCCATCATTTAACAAATTTTCACTAAGATGATTATACCACATGCATGCAGATTGTTTTAATTTATAGAGTGGCTTATTCCATTTGATTGAGTAATCTTTTTGAAAGCCTGAATTGTTTGCCTCAAGCAAATTAAATCCCTCGGGGAGTTTCATGTAAATGTCGCTATCAAAATGAACCATATTAATAAGTTGTAACAACATCCATCATATGTAAGTTTATCCTGTAATGTGCCATCAGGCTAATTAAATATCGAAAAGTAATTGCATCAACTACAGGTGAACATGTCTCTTCAAAATCAATGTTGGGTCTTTGCGAAAATCCTCGATCAACAAGTCGAGTTTTGTATCTCAAAATTTCACCACTCTCATTTCATTTTCACACAAAAAGTCATATGTATCCAACTGGCTTCACATCTTAAGGTGTTCGGACTACATGTCCAAAAATATTTTGCTTACAAAGTGAGTTTAATGTCGCTTGATTGCGTCTTTCCGTTTTGTCCAATCGTTTCTTTGTCTACAACCCTTGATAGACTTCGGTTTATGGTCGTTACTGTTAATCATTAGCGTTATATTATATGAAAAAGTATCATCAACATTGACATTGTTTTGGTTGCATAATACCTCATTCATAACATAATTTATCGAGATATCTTCATTTTAAAAATTCCTTGGTACATGATCGGTCTCTCTTGGAATTGATGCAACAATTATGTTTGGGGATTCTTTTGGAGTATTATGTCCTCATTTGGGTCATTAATCTTTTTAGCTCATTTTCTTGTTCGATGATTTTTATATATGGAACCGACGAGTCTACCACGCTTCATGTGTGGCTGAGACTCATTTGTAATGTTAGATTGTCCAACAACGACATCTACTTTGATTGGAGCATTAGCAACTCGTATATATGATTTAGTCACTCTTTTAAGATCAATGCACGCATCTGGTAATTGGTTTGCTAGGCTTTGCAAAAGAATTATTTTTTTCTTTTTTCTTTCTTCTTTTTTTCTTTTTTTTCTTCATTTTCTTTGAGGAGATCAATAGTGTTCTCCACTTCTCCCCTCTATTATTTAAAAAATATGATTAAGATTATGATAAAAAATAATTAATTTAAAACGTAAATTCTTCAAAATTAGACCAGACACTTGTCTCATCTCTTAAACGTTTGACATTGAATTGGTTTTTACAAATTAAATAACCTCTTTTATTAAATGAAAGCGTATATATTCAAATAATGTTGAGTTTCACAATATTAATCATAATGAGATAAAATGTGAAATTCAAAAGCTATTATAAATAATTAGGCTAAATTATAGTATTGGTCCCCCTATTTTTAAAAATTCAGACATTTGGTCCCCTTATTTTAAAACTCAGACATTTGGTCCCCCAATTTTAAAAAATCAAATACATTTAGTCCAAAGAGGGACCAAATGTCTTTGATTTTTTAAAATTGGGGGACCAAATGTCTTTGATTTTTTAAAATTGAGGGACCAAATGTCTTTGATTATTAGCCATAAAAAACTAAAAATTCCTCTTGGGACTAAATGTCTTTGATTTTTTAAAATTGGGGGACCAAATGTCTGAGTTTTAAAATAGGGGGACCAAATGTCTGAATTTTTGAAAATAGGGAGACTAAAACTATAATTTAGCCAAATAATTACTATGAATGTAATTAGTAGAGTTGACTTCAAACATTATTTCATTATTCGATTGAAAGCAGCTGCCTGCTTGATGTGTAAGTAAGATACTTCAGTCTGGATTCTCCAAGACTTGTGGCAAGATTTGCATTTGTGCTAATAATTGACAAGTTTTGTTGTTTTGGACCCCAATTATTGAAAAGTTTTTTTTGGTAATCTGCTTTTAACTCAATGTCATGCTATAATTTTGGATCACAAACTAGTGGAAGACTATATGTTTAGCTCTTCTTTATCCGATATTACTATTGGGGTGTGAGTGCACAAAAATAGTTGAAGTACTTTTATTTTTTAAAAAAGGGCATTTTTTGCATGTAGCTGCAGAGGCCAATCCCCCCAGCCGGATAGCATTACAATGGGTGAAGTTAAAGGATAATGTTGTGTTTTGGATATTTTTCTAACGTGTTTTTTTTAATAATCATGTTATAGATGTGAAATATCCATCAACTTTGTTGATGACTAATTTCTATCGGGAAAACTGTTTGGTCGCCGTTAGTAGAGTCTCTTCTCACGACCACATTTTTAATATTCACTAGACTCAAACCTGAAAATCTGAAACACTATTTTAAGACTCGAGCGAAATTTTACTTGAACTAGCTTAATTTCAGTTAATTTGATTTTAAGGAACATAAATAAGGGGAAGAAGGGGTTGTCTTTAGCAACTTGTTAATCAAATATTATCCTTAAAAATTTCGTTCATGAAAACTTTTTGAGAACACAAATGAAGAGCCACTATCACTACCAAGAGTTGTGCCCACATCCAAAAACACAAACAGAGTTAGGGTATGGTTGGGGCTATCAGCTTAGAGTAATTATGTCCACAAATTAAGGAACAAACTTACAAAGCCTTAATATCCAACTTTCAACATTCTTGCATTACACTCACTAACTTCAAATTAATATCCAACTTTCAACATTCTTGCATTACACTCACTAACTTCAAATTTGTTCATTATTGGCAATGGAATTGTATCCCATCTAAATAGCCAAAAATCTTTACTAATCTTTAGAAGCAATGTTGCCCCTACCAACATGTGACATTGTAATGAACCGTATGAACACTATAACTAAAAAACGAAATGATGATTTTTTGTGGGTCCCAAAATACCAAGAAGCCAACAAAATAATATCAATCAAATGTTGCATAATAGTATAGTACTTTCATTTCAGAATCAAATAAATGGTTCAGTATTCACTAGCAGTTTCTGCTTTTTCCCACATAAGTCAATGATTTCTAAAAGACTGCTTCTTCGCTTGTTGACTCCGCAACTAACAAAGGAAATGAAGAGGACTAATCAATGAGTTAGTGGAAATGGATATGTATGTGGAAAAATGAAAGACCCCACATTGATCATCATGTAAGTGGTTATCCTAATTAGGGATAAAGTGTGTGTGAAGGAGATTATGAGATTTACACTATAATTCACTGATCCGGTTTGTATGCAGTAAGAATTACAAGCAGTCATGCAGTTGGGACTTAGGAAGCTTGGAGCCATCCGATTAAGATCAGAAGGTCCAAATTTCCAATTCGAAATTTTTATAATGCAAAAATCAAAATCCGTTCTTAAAATTTGAACTGTTCGATCTTAATCGGACGGCTCTAAGCTTATCGACTGCATGTCTGCATCATGCAATTTCAACTACACCTAATCCAAATTCATAACTTCACAAGAGACATGATTAGGAGATTGGTTAAGATCCATAACATAATTCTTTTTGATCATTATAGCTACACTAATTGCTAGCACATGCTTGCATGAAAAAAGCATCACAAGGAAACATAGTGAAATCAAAATCATGGTCTCTTTATAAGGATTGTTAGCTAAAATACTATCTATTATCATGATGGTTTTGATATTGTTGGTAGACCTCAAACATTTACTAATTACAATAGACATCTATCATTGTTAAAACCACCGTTTGCTTCCTTAAAAGGACTAGTTTCCCCTCAAACCACATCTCCTGGTCGGTTCTTTACTGCTTAGAGCAATTTGTGGTTGACAATTCAAACCAAATTATTGAACTAATGCTGGATTTTTTATCAATCTTTTGTCATTTCAAAATATTTCATTATGTGTTGTGCACAAGGGCCATGTGTAATAATCTTTTAAAACCAAAGGCTAAGTAAAGTTAAAAAAACAAGATATATTATTTGTTTTTTTAACCCATCCGTGTTTGTTCCACCCTTGCTTATCGAGGTATTTCCGCGATGTAGTGTACGTTTGAATTCACTTTTAGGAGAGACAAAAACGATTATAGAGACATAAAATTGCTTTTGACATGTTTGAGTATTCTCAAGTAAAATTGATTTTGCTTCTAAGATTGA
The DNA here is from genome assembly GCA_039519185.1 of Astragalus membranaceus. NCBI lineage: Eukaryota > Viridiplantae > Streptophyta > Magnoliopsida > Fabales > Fabaceae > Astragalus > Astragalus membranaceus. The sequence continues at coordinate 57,787,953 of CM076848.1, read as the reverse complement.
TTCTAACTTGAAACTATTTGTAATTTTTGTTTTCAAAGGAAATTTTAACTTTCAAATTTATTGTTCAACACACTTTTATGTGAATTCAACCAACCATGAAATCATTTTACATTCAACTCACTTTTATTCAAAATCAAATTTTATCACCACAGAATCAAACACACGCTTAGCCCTTTCCTAGGGTCTTATCATTTCTCTTGGGGAGAGTCATGGAGACGCTGACTCCCGGATTTGATTCCAGGTGTAACCCTGTGATAGCTCAGACATGTGGTGTTTATTTGTGATTTCATATAAACCGACAAAAAAATCTCTAATTTGAGTTACTCATATTAGAACAGTTGTACAATAATTGAAACCTTAGATTTTGCACTACTTTGTGTGCTAGCGGGCTCGTGTACGTGTATATACAGAGGGATGTATAATCAGTTAATCACCAAACCAACGATTGATGATGTACAGATTTTTTTGGGTCAAATATGTAGAGATTTGGGACCATACGTATTTGCATATAGTAGAACAAAAAAGCTGGGTGAATAGGATTCTCAAGTATGGCCCAGCGGACAAAGAAGGATAAGGAATGTCTGGGTGTGGGCCAGCCCATTTGCCAACTTTATAGTGATGTATATGGAAGTTATGATTTTGCCTCACACATGAAGATAAGAATGAGTTTGTGGCAAATCTTTACGACATTCCCTATAGAGCTGGCAAAATGGGCCGATTCCTCTGGGCTGGGCCGGGCTAGCCCGAAAAACGGGAGGGCTTGGACTGAAGGAATGGAGCCCGTTTTTACACCCGGGTTTTTTAGCCTGGTCCACAAAAGCCTGGGCCTGTGGCGGGCTAATCCGGTCGGGCCACGGGTAGCCCACGGGTAGCCCGTAGGCCCGTGAATTACAAAAAAGTTGGGTGCATATTGTCCAACCCAAGTTCAAAACGTATCACCGTGTCATACATAAACTCTGGTAAATTACTTCTTTTTTACCAAATTACTAATATTGTTTAACTGTCTTCAATTATATTCCTTTTTGTTGATGCTCTATGGCCTTTTATAGTGAATTTGGTGTTGTATCTGCTCCATTTTTTTATTTGTCTATGCATGAATAGTTCATCACACTAAATAGTTAGTTTATTTGATGATCTATGGCTTTACTGTTAAGTTAGTTTATCACACTAAATAGCCAAGTAATAGTTCATGTTTGTCTACGATTATTCTTACATTTTAATTCCACTCAAAACAAGTGTGTATTTAAATTGTATTCTAGTTATACGATAAGGCTCAAGTGGTGGTGGTTTGAAGTCATGAATAATGTAATATGAACAATATCATTTTTTTTAAAACAAAAGTAAAACAGTATAAAAATTTATTTTTTTAATAATCGTTGCGTATTATGTGGGCTAGTCCGAAAAGCCTGTGGCCCGCATAGGACTGGACTTGGGCCGTAAAGGTTGAGCCTGAATTTCAACCCGAGTTTTTTAGCCCTGTCCGTAAAAGCCTGAACCCATGGTGGGCCAGCCCGATGCGGGCCGGGTAGCCCATTTTGCCAGCTCTAATTCCCTACCATTCGAATGTGATGCGCTAATGCTGGTGGCTTTTGCTGCCAAGTATTTTTAGTGAAGAAAGTTTTAAGTTTCCTCTGTCCTCTAATTTGTTTACTCAACTTGTTGATTAAGAAGGATAGAAAGCAAAAAGAAAATAAGGAATTGAAAAAAGAGGTTTGAGTTTGATGCTGCTTTTGATATATTCCATGTACATACTAATTTAAGAATAAAGATGGGCCTTGATATTGCTGCAATCATGGGGCCAACCACATTCTTACGTAAGAAACGAGAAATGGCGAGTGACAGCTTGGGCTTTGTTTTGGACCCAACAAGAATAAAGAGGAAAAGTTGGGGGGGGGGGGGGGGGGGGAAAGTGGGGGGAAATCAACCAAAGTGAATATGTTTGCAGCTTAAATTTGTGAGTAAATACTCATTTTAGTCTCTGAAATAAATCTCAATGTCAAATTTGATCATTGAGAATAAATAATGCTCAATTTGGTCCCTTACATTTATAAACAGAGGGCGTGTTAGTTCCACTATTAGTCTTCTGTTAATGACTTACGTTTTTTTGTTGATGTCTCTCTTGTTAATGACAAAGGTGAATGGTGGAGCAAGTTTCTAAATGGTGGAAGAAAAGATATATTGTTGGGGATCCTACATAATTATAGTGGGATTACATTCATTCTACAACTAAAGGAACTGAGACACGGTGCACCACCTATCAAGTGGTGCATCATAGACGTCACCTATGTTAGAACACAATTAGAAATAGTTGGGGTGCAATTAGTAACTTCAAGCCCAATTAGCTAGAGCCCAAAGTACCAAAAACCACACACAACCCATATATGTTCCAAAACAGGTTCTGCGGAACCCAAACCCGTATGTTAGTGGAATAACACGCGGATCTTGACACGACCCCGTTTTCTTGAAACAAAACTAGAAACCCTACCTCACTTGCTAGGTTTCGTTCTCTCTCTCTCTCTCTCTCTCTCTCTCTCTCTCTCTCTCTCTCTCTCCTTCTTCTTCTTCTTCTTCTTCTTCTTCTTCTTCTTTCCCTTCTCCCATTTCTCTGTTTCTCTCCAATGGCTCTGCTAGGGTTTCTAACAGACACTTGAGGTGCTAGCTCAATGGTAAGAGCTTAGCGTTGTATCCTCAAGGTGTTGAGTTCAAAACCCCTCGGGGACAGCTGTAAAATGGTCATTAGTGCCACTTTGATTGATGAAATTTTCCACTTCCCCAAATTTTTTTAAAAAAGGGTTTCTAACAGAGACTTCGTTTATGTGTTTGCAGGTGATTCAAACTTGTTAGAGTTGCAACGATGACTAAGGTAAAGGTATACAACCACACTCTTTCTAGTTTTTTTTCTTTCTTCGTCTCTTACAAACCCTAATTTTCTTCTTTGTTTTTCTGTTTGCGAATGTGCTGTAAGTGAAATTGGAAACTCAAAGAGGCTTGCAGAACTACGAAATAAGTTCGTATCTTCTTCTTCCTCTATTTGCTACTCTCTCATTCGTTTACTCTTCGCTCTTTGGAAGAAACCCTAACTCAGTTTTTCCTATAGTTGCGAGGTACATGCCTAACATACAAAGGCTTGAACAAGAAGGTTTTCACACACACGAGGGAAAGAACACATGGAGTATTAGAACTTAGATGAAAGTAAAAATGTAAGACTTGTATTATTTCTGAAAGCTAATGTACACATATACAAAAGTTTGTTAGTGGTTGTTAGGACTAAATGTTAGTTGCAACCACATTTGTAATGGATTGGACTGTATGCCTCTAACGACTATTTAATTTTGTTGCTAATATTAGCCGTTAGCACTAAGTTAGTTACAACTCTAGGGTTTTGAATCATAACTTCAATACCCCCTTCCTAAATTTTTACAAGTAGATTTCAAGGGCAAAATCTCCATGTATAATTGACCCTCTCATGTGAAATTTTTATAAGGGATCCAAATCTAGTGAAAATAGCAAGGTGATATATGTTGTTTGCATTACGTTTATCTCAATTGTTCCCGAGAAAAGAGAGCCAATGGCTCAAACTAAAATTATGGGTAAAGAAATACAAGACAAATCAGCTCAAAGAGCACCCAAAATAAAGGTAGGAATACATTTAAAAAATTCTCTAATTTTCCTCTAAAGATAACACATACATAGTCGGGTTGAGATCCTCTCCATTTTTTAAAAGAAATAGAGAGCTCCATTACTCTAATTTTGAGTGTATAAATATACACATTATTAAAATAGTATATATATATATATATATATATATATATATATATATATATTAGACATTAATAGATTTTATGCACCAAAAATTATAGTAATCAAATTCTCTATTTCTTTTTTAAAATTGAAAATTATGGCATACATGGATACAAATATTTGATGAACATTCCTATACAAAATAACATAAAATTGTTCATAAACTTAAAAATTTATGAGAGAGAGAGAGAGATTTACGTGGTATGCATCCAAAGATATAAACGGCAAGCGAAATGGGTCAAGAGTTTATTTGTCAATTAACCCTTTATATTTTATTTTGTCCATTTTCAATTTAAAATTATGCACCCTTAATTTTAAATTGAAAATGGTCAAAATAAAATATAAAGGGTTAAGTTACAAATTTAAATTATAGGGGGTGCAAGTGCACACATGGCCTAAATGTTCATTTTGAGGGGTTGTGCCTCACAAATCATTTAAAGGCACATTGGGCCGTTTATAGTGGGCCTTAATTTATTATTGGGCTTGAGAGCAAGTGGGATCTCCTTTTAAGGTTTTCATTTTTCATACCCCCACCACTATACATCATACCCCCGCAGGCCACAACCACTGTAAAATACCCTCCAACCTTAACAAAAACCTAATTTCCTTCCTCATTATTCACTTACTTCCATTCTAGACAAAAGCAAGTCCAAAAAATTGACAAAACGGAATTACGTAAATCCGCCACGTAGGAAATACATAAATTCGTTTACAGTTTTTTCCAAAACGGATTGACATAAATCCGTTTTTTTTTAAATTTCAAAACGGATTTACATAAATCCACAGTTAAAGTTGAATCTTCCAGATGGATTTATGTAAATCCGTAGTTGAAGATTTTCCATAAAATGCCTAACGGATTTATGGTAAATCCGTAGTTCAATTTTTTCCAAAAATTAACTAACGGATTTATCTTAAATCCGCAGTTAATTATTAATTTTTTTAATTTCTTTTAGTTTATATTTACAGGCTGGTGGATCGTCACGGCTCCTATTGCGCCCATCTCATGCAACTCAAGTGTGTCTGTAAGGATTGGTTAGAGCAAATCCTGAGTAGGCTCCCCGTCAAGTACCTCATGCAACTCAAGTGTGTCTGTAAGGATTGGTTATTCCTAATCTCTTGTAATAACCGATTCTCCAAGAAACACCTTCACGTGTCAATCCAACGCCATCACCTCATCACTCCCGGTCTCATGGATTACCCCCTCTCCTCCGTCTTCACAACGACGACCACTGACCCCGTGATGCAGCTTCAACACCCTCTGAACAACCAGAATCCCTACCATCGCCTTGTTGGGTCTTGTGATGGCATCATTTTTATTGCCATCGATAACAATTTTGCTCTTTTATGGAACCCTTCCATAAGAAAATTCAACCTACTGCCGGACTTAGAAAATCCACATCCAGAGAGTGTAAGCTTCACAGTATATGGCTTTGGATATTATCATTTCAATAATGAATACAAGGTCGTTGTTGTTTATTGCCATAAATGTTATGATGAGTGTAGGCTGTTTTGATGCAGAAGTTAAGGTTTATACATTGGGTACCAATATTTGGAAAAAGATTGATCTGAAGTTCCCTTATCAAGGATTCCCTTTCCCTTTTCATGTATTCCGATTATTCATCAATGGAGCTTTTAATTGGATGTCATACGATACTGGTGGTCAACAGGTCATTGTTTCTCTTCATCTGGGGAACGAGTCTTATGAACAGGTATTGCAGCCGGACTATGGAGAGGTGGTTTTCGATACTATATCATTGAGTGTGTTGAGAGATTGCTTGTCCATCCTTACTCATTGTGAAGAGGTTGTTCATGAAGGAGTATGGTATTAAGGAGTCTTGGACCAAACTGTTCAGTGTGCCCACAGTTTTTGCTACTCAATTCGGTAACAATCGATATCAAAATGCTAGAGCACTTTATGTTTCTGAGGGTGAAGAGGTGTTATTAGAGCTTTGGTCAACATTGATTGTTTACAATTTTAGTGGTGGTACTTTCAAGACTCTAGAAATTCAACATATTCAAAACATTGGTGCTTCACAAAGAGACGGTGGGTGTTTGGTGCCAAATGTCTACGTTGAGAGTTTGATATCACCTTGTGATTAGTTTTGGGATGACGGTTTATTTGACAGTTTATTTATATTGTTGTTTGTTGTTTTTTTATTTATTAGATGGATAATGGTTTATTTGTATGGCTACTGATTAACGTATATTGTTGTTGGGCCGTTGATAAAAAATGTCCGTGGAATCCTAACCGTTTATTTTTAAAAAAACTTATGACAACGGATTTATCTACTTATCAGATAAATCCGTTTTGGTTTTTTTTCAAAACGGATTTATCTGATAAATAGAAAAATCCGTTACAGTAAAATAACAAAACGGATTTAAGTTTCTCTGATGTAAATCCGTTGTTTTAAATTTACTTAACGGATTTATGTTTTTTTTAACTTAATTCCGTTATACAATTTTTTAAAAAATGGATTTATCTGATTAAATGATAAATCCGTTTTGGTTTTTTTCCCAAAACAGATTTACCATTAAATTAGGTAAGTCCGTTAGGTAAAAATTATCAGGGGCAATCTGGGAATAAAAAATAACGTGGGGTATGATGTTTAAGGGTGGGGGTAAAAACATGGAACCCCCTTTTAATCAAGGCGTCATCTTTATTTTTGACCAAAAAAAGAGGTATCATCTCTATATTTCTAAACAATAGCGTAGCATTAGACAGGAAATTGAAGAGTGAGAAAACAAGGTTTTGAAAGAGAATTGAGAGATTGAATTCTTTACGTGTTCACGTTGAATATTGAAAAGGGATAAATTTCAATAATTCTCAATTTCTACAATCTTGTTTTTGTTTAGTGCAGGCTTTGGTGTTCGGAGGAAAGAGACCCCGACTAATTCGAAGTTCGATCAAGAGGTAAGTAAAATCTGGTTCTGATTTGTTCTATTATTGTGGATCGAATCTGGGCACTAGTCGAATACGTCCATTAAGATTAAGATGGGGTATGTTAACCACTTACACCCAAATTTAGAGTTTTCTATAATCTTATTTTGAAGAGACGTAGGCTAAGTTCACTTGTAAAGCAACACATTTGTTTGTAAGACGCAGCACAATTGATAAAGCCGACATTGTTATGGTTAATGCTTTTGTGGTATACCTAATTCAAATCTGAAATCTCCACTTTGGTGTTTTGCCAAAAAAAAAGAAAATGTAAAGTTCATGCATTGTAGGCAAACTTTGTAGGTACGTAAAATAAGGATAGCCACGTTATCTATGATAGATAATTATCTTGAATTTATTATTCTATAGTGGTAACGTTAAACAAGGTTTGCAGAGGATGCTAACAATCGTGTAACATTCATTGTATTTTATTTTTATGAAAGGAATCGTGTAACCTTGCTACCACTTGTTTATCTGCAGCAAAGGCTTTAAGGAAACGAGAGAATTCATGGGAATTAAATAAGAGCGAGAATCCTTCATAGTTTTTGAAATTAGTTGACTATACATTTTTTATGCAAGACGTTAACAACTGGGCATCACTAGATAAGTCAACTATGAAAAATATAATACAAGTCAACTAAGTAAGGGGAATCTTAGTGAATGGGTCTAATCTAACAGAAGACTTTAATCACAATATACCCAAAAAGAAAGAATTTAATTAAACACATGTAAAACGTGTACGACCCTTCTATTTTATCTTGATTTTCAGAGAAATTATAAATGGTTATATTAGAAGATTCTACATACTGAGATACTTGTTAACTGAAATTAGAAGCCTTGGAAGTCAACAGACATGCACAAAACTGCATAACATAATTAAGCAAACTAATCAATTCTACTAATTGAAATGTCATGCCTGAGAACAAGTGTTACCAGTGAGTTGTAGTTAGGAATTAGATCAAGTTGGCCAAATTTACTTTAGGCACTAATAACTAATAACTAACAAAAAGCATGTGCCTATCCAACTCATAATGAAAAATATGTATATTAATCAAACAAGCATATGGTTTGGGCCAAAGTTGTTACCACTCTTAAGTCACGTTTGCAAAATCCTCTTAAGTATACACCAATATGTCCCACTGAAACTATGTAACAATTCTTCTTTGAGCATAGGTGTGAACTCGATATATACGTGTCATACCCTAATTTTGTCCGTTAGGTTAAAGCGATTTGTTTTTCTAAAATAATAATAATTTTGTAGACATTTGATTTTAATCGGTTTCTTGTTTCATTTTCGAAAAATCCCAAAAAATGTTCCATGGTGCACACGTATTATTTTTAGTCGCGTACACGCGTTAGTCTTAACATTTTTGCGTTGTTGCGTGCACATGTTTTTTAACCACATACGCGTGTCATTCCTAATCGCATGCGTGTCACTTGTCATCATGCGCGCGTGTTATTCCTAATCATGTACGCATTTTTATTCTAATCGCGGGCGCGTGTTCACTTCTCGTCGTGTACGAGTGCTCATTTTGGTGCTCGTTATTTCATGGTTATAGGTATTAGTTTAATAAGAAAATGTAATAAAAATCAGATTTGAATAATTGCTTTTCTATTATTATTACTATAATCAGTTTTTTTTTACAAATAAAAAAAGTCAACTTTAGTACATACATGTAGACAAAATTAAATACAAAGTAGTACAAAAAAAAATTAATTAAAAAGCAACAACTAAATAAAAAGCAAGGCAGCACTAGCTGCTGTCCTTGCTGAAAATCTCTTTGAGCATTATGCCAAAGCCCATTTCTTCATCCTTTTTGATCCTTTCCATTTTTGCTCCAACAATTGCTCCAACAAAGCAGCTTTGGCAGGCACCACCCTGCTGCTGCTGCCGCCCCACTAACCTCTTCTGCTCCACTAACCTGCACAATTGACAAAACAACAAATGTGCATCAGCTCAAAAACAACAGCTCCCTCTATAAAATAAGAAGAACAAGAGCACTGAAGGCGGGGGGGATACAGAAGAAAAACGGAAGCAATTAGAAACACAGAATCAAAATAAAGGGGGGGAGAGGCATACACAGTCAGAGGGGAACACACAGAAACGCAAAAACACACAGATACACACACGATAACAATAAAACAGAAAACAGAAGGCAAGCTGAGATGAGGGGAAAGGCTATCAGCAGCAGCATCACCTCACGGCCACCACCATAACCACCAAACACTCACAGCCACCACCATAACAACCACTGAACACCCAATCTTCGTTTTCCCTTTTTCTCTCTCACGGTGAACGTCCTTCTCCTCCCTCATCACCGTTCACTCACAACCACCCCAACACCACCGTTCCATCAACAACCGAACCCCACCGCCGTAGCCTCACCCTCTCCCACGACCACCACCACCAAACAACGTCTTCACCGTCATCCCCACCGTCGAATCAATCCAACCACAGTAGCCAATAAACCCACACCATGCAAATCTAAAAAAAAACAAACAGAGGATCTGTGAGAGTCAGAAGGGGAAGAAAGGATTAGAACAAAAAAAAAAACACAGAACTCACCCTCAGATTCCGACCACCGCGAACGGTGGCCGTCGGCCGTGAGCCATCAAAGTCGCCGCCATCTTCTCGTTTTCTCCCCTCCTCACCACCGTCAAGCGTGAACCGAACGATCGAACCGAACGATCGCCGTCGTCAAGACGCCATCCCATCGCAATCGTCTCCTCTCCCTCTCGCCCATCTCTCTCCTCGCGAATCACCCCTACGGCGTCTTCTTTTTCCCTTCACCGGCGCCACCACCATGGCTCCCTCCGGCGAAGACCAGCGCCTCTCACCTCTCCCTCCGTTCCACTCAGTCTCTCCCTCCATAGCCATCACGCGGTTCCTCTCTCCGTTAAGTTTGCACTCTCTCTCTCCTTCTACTTTCAGGGAAACGGCGCTGGGTTTGAAAATGAGAGGAAAATACGATGGATTAGGGTTCTTTGATGGGTACGATGGGCTTTTCAATGTTTGTGCCTTTTTTTGTTAATTTTCGTTTTACTGGGCCGCTAATCGCACCCCTGGTTTACGTCGCGCACCCCTTCCCCCTCTTTCTCAATCATATTAATCTTCACACCCCCTGTTTTACCACGTACACACCCCTACACGGCCCATCCCCTTTTTTTTAAAAAAAGAAAACGCAGCCCAGTCTATAAAAACCAGCTGGGGCTCACTGCTTACACCCCTTTTTTTAAAATACAACATTCGTTGCTATTCACACCTCTTTTTGATAATACAACACCCCTGTTAATTATATTTCTTTTATTACAATTCATTTTATTTTTTATTATTATATCATAATGCTTTCAAACTGATATTTTTCTTCCAAACAATCCAACTCACAAAAATGAGTTATTGTTGATGGTCACTCCGAGTTCCGCTTGTTTGACCGTTAATAACAACTTTTGTTTTCAAACAGACCAAGAGTGACGACCACTCTGAGTTTTACTTGTTTGGTCATTACGAATGTCCATCCCAATTTCAAAATACTTAAAAAACACCAACACACAAATTTTTTCTACCAAGAACTACGTGTGATTTGATTCTCTACCAGGAGATACGTAGGAGCAGAGGGCGGCCGACCTCTGTCAATTGCATTAATAAAAAACATTTTTTTTTTCTTTTAATTCATTTATCTCGTTTTTCTCAAAAAGTACAAAAAATAACAAACCGTTTATCGAGTCTTCTTTTTTATTATTATTATAAGGGTAAAAGCATTATCTTTGAATTAATAAATATTTACACATTTAGTTAAAAGGTAACCTTCCTTAGGAAGGATGTCGTAGGGTGCTAATACCTTCCCTACGCATAAACGACTCCCGAGCCTAAATCTGGTCCGCAAGACCCCTTTATCCACTCAATAGGGATTTTCCAATGTTTGCCCTTAAACTAAAACTTTGGTGGCGACTTCATTCAAGAAACTTCGAAGAATCCCTCCTCTGGATTTTTCGGTCGCTACAGCTGGCGACTTCACTGGGGACAAATTAAGAGAGTCAAGCCAAATTAACTAAATGTGTAAGTATTTGTTAATTTTATTAATATTTTGTTTTTACCCTTATTCTTATATTATTTATTTATTAGCATTTCTTTATATTATTGAACCTTATGGTAGACGACTTTTTTGTTATTATTGTTGTACATCTTGTCCAGTTTGGTTAGTTTAGGTATTTTGCTCTCATCACACACCTCACTTACACTTTTGCACACACCTTTGAGTGGGGCCCTATACCCGGGTCTGCAAATAACCTAGGACGAGTGGAGATTATTAGTGACAGTCATTCTGGATTTTATCTGTCTGACTCTCATGAAAGTCTCAACCAGAGTACGCTCTTTCATGGTATCCCACACCAGGTAGCTCGCTATCGTTGTGGATCATATCATGAAGGGGATTTTAGCTCTGAAGACCTTTGTGAGGAAGTGAATAGAGCCACCTGAGAGATTGATCACATAAGTGACCCTAGATCATGTTGAAAATCCCAATTTATACATGACCCACCTAGGACACAGGGGCACTATACTTACCCTCTCTATCAATCTGGTTAGTTTTTCTCCAAAATTAAAATCACTCAAAAAAAAAAAATTCATGCTTCCTTCATTTGCATGCATACGAGACGACATCATTCCTTTCATTCATCATACAAAAAATTATCATAAAATAAGATCATTTTTTTTCATCATATGCATCACATTGCCATTTCCCTACCGTACCATTCATCATATATTCATAATTCATAAATATCGAAAAAAATCATCAAATAGTGTAGGCATCTTGTCATTTGCAACATCATTATTACAAATTGCATGAGACATTCAATGACATTTCGCTCATGTTGTCATCATAGTCCAAATGCGCAATTTCTCCATACATGCATCATTTTATCTTAGTTGCATTATCTCTCATACTCATACATCGCATTGCTATTATAAAAATTTATTTTTAAATGCATCATCTTCATGCATCATAAAAAACAAGGACAAAAGTCATTTATTCCTATCCATCTCAAATGCATCAGTCCTTCAACATGCGTCAAAACAAAAATTATAAATTTCTTCATTATTGCATCATTCATCACCCAATAACATTTTGTTAGCTTTTTATTTTAGTTAAAGCAAAAAAAAAGGGATAAACCATCACGCATTTCATTCATCTCCATTGTTGCTCATGTACAACAAACGTCCATATGTTCATGCATTATACCTTATTCAAAGAAAACACAAAAAAATCACCATTCATTCATACTAAAATCACTCTTCCATAAGCATTTCATTGTTATTGCACTATCATGCATCGCGAAGGTATCATTTTTTTCAAAATTGCATTCATCTTGCATATCCGTACACCAAAAGAATATTACCCCCATATTATATAAAGGTTATGTTCATTACTCTTTTCCACGCATTAAAAAAAAGTCGCTGCGAGTGTCATGCATTTTGTTTCCTCGCACACAAAAAAAGGCAATAGCATCATAGGCACCGACATTCATTCATAATCATTCAAAGTCATGATCACACAGTGTAGGTACCACATCATTCATAAAGTCTTGAATTACATTTTAAAAAAAAACATAACATTCATACATCATTTCCCTCATGTGGTCATCCTAGTTTAAATGCAACAATTCCATATTCACGTATCATGTTCCAAATAAAACAAAAAGTTATTTCATCATAATCGTATCATTCATCATCCCATAAATAAAAATGAGAGTTTGCATACATGTTGCACTACCTCTTAAAAACAAAAATAATTGCATTTATGAATCAAACATTTATTTCTTCATGCATTCGCATTTTTCATACATATATGTCATCATGGGCATTATATTTTGTTAGAAAATAAAAATCACCATAGAACGAGTCACTTGTTTTCATATACATCTCGTTCTCATGGTACTAACATGCATATCATCCTCCCAAAAATAAAGACGCTACATAGTTGTCCAACTTTCATCATCTTGCATACTCAAAAATATACTATATTCGTTACTCCTCTTCATGCATAGAAAAATAAAAATGCATTAGTCATCTGACATGCAAAATAAAAGAAAAATAATAAAATGATGTCACTTTCTTGCATGCATTATCCATCATCATATTACATTACCTCCAAAAAATCATTTCGGATAGTCAAGTGATCATTCATTCACCTTCCTCGCACCTGCATCATGCAACGTTATTCGTTCATTCATAGCATTTTTTTTATGAAAAAGAAAAGAATAAAAAACATGATCACAATTAAAAAAAAATTGTGATTGAATATCTCATTTAGCATGCATTTCCATCATCAAATAATATAGGCATTTCGTTCACGCACCTTTTCACTCATCCAAAAAACTGTTGTTTCATTGAAGCGTCCATACGCCATTTCATCCACACATCATTTATACACTGTTTCAACATGCATCATTTCAAAAAATTATGTCATCACTTTCACATCATTCAAAGATACGTATTTAGCATTTCATTCTGATACATGAAAGAGGCTCTGCATCGATCACGTGCTACATTGCCTCCCAAACTTATTTAGAATAACTGACCTTTCCAAGTGATCATCCAGGCACGCATTTCATGCATTCGCATCTGCATTTTCATCATTTATCACCATGTGTTCCTTCATGCATTAGGACAAAAGGGCGCGTTTAACTTGATTATTCTTGTTGCGTGAGCATAGTTAGTCTTTCAACTAGAAAATAAAAAAAATTATCATGCATTCATAATAGAATACGGTCATCGTTTTCATTATCATGGTACCAACATGCATCTCATCATCTAGAAAATAACAAAATATCATATTTTTTATTTTACTTCGTCTTGCATAAGCCACACGCCAAAAATGAGAAAATAATATCGCCTTGATATTATAAAAAAAATTACATTCATTCATTATTTCATTACTCCTTTTCATGCATCATGAAGAAACAAAAACAAAAGTCATTCATTCTCATGCATCTCAAAAACAGCTCCTTCATGCGTCATAAAGAACAAAAACAAAAGTCATTTATTCCTCTCACATCCATCTCAAGGGCGTTAATCCTCTCACATGCATTAAAACAAAATTAGGATTTCTATTCTTGCATCGTTCATCATCCAATAGTTTTTTGTTGTTGTTGTTTTGTTAGCCTCTCACTCTAGTTGAACTTTAAAAAATAAAAAAAATATAAAAAAATCACACACTTGCTTAAGGTATCATTATGCATTTCATTCACCTGCATCATTGTCTGTGTACAACAACATCCATATGTTCATGCATTCTGCTTTATTCAAATAATTTTTCCAAAAAAATAAAAAATGAAACTCATAAGTTTTTTCGACATGCTGTTTGATGAGAGACGAAGCCTTCTTGAAAATATATTGATTCCTCTTCCTTGGAAAATGTTGTCATACTCTAACTTGATTCACCAACATTAAGTTCTTCACCCTTCACTCCATATACATCCTACTCATACCCACCACATTCATGGAAACCACCTACCCGCTTAACCCTTCAATGGAATTCACCGATGACTCATTCACCATCATGGTCACTCCAACATTGACCACATCTTCAAACCCTTGCTCCTGCAGGCTTGACCCTTAGCCTAAGAGACACACCCCACCAAAGGCATTAGCCAACATATATCTCACACCCGTGACAAGAAGCTTAAATGTCTATTTTGTTAACTTGTGTGGTTTTGACAATTAAAATTGTTCTATCTTAAGCGGTGTTAACTCTCCGTGAAGCATTTGCAAAATAAATTAGCATGACATGTGTGTTTACTCTTGTTTGAGTCAGTTATACTATCCCCGTCTTTCCTTCATTTTCAAAACCAAATCCAACCATTCATGAAACACCCAGTCCCCACAAGAGTATTTCATTCGCTTTCCCCTAGTGATGAAATTTCACGAATAGCACTTTGTATGCTCCATACTGGGGCAGAGGAATGATCACTAAGATTTTCTGTCGGCATTCTAAACACTCGTGCAAGTCCTTTGAGTAAAAAAAAACACAAAAGAGATCCAAAAAAGAAAAGCCCGTTAGGTTGAAAACTCGCGAGAGCAGCCTGAGCAAAAATCAAGGCATAAAAAAATAATAAATAAAGAAAAGCAAATATATTAAAATGAAGTTTGGTCCCATAGTTACAATTTCAAGAAAATAAGCAATCATGATTTGAATTGGAGTTTGGCCAGTTTCCTATATCCAAAAATCCAAAAAAAAGAGAAATGCCCTTTGCTACCCACTTCGAGCCAAAAAAAATCAAAAATATTTCAAACACCTTAGACAAGGATCAATCCCATGTCTAACAGCCCGCTCAGCTCGAAAAAAAAAAAAGAAAAATCACAAAAAAGTGAAATTAAAAAAAAAGAGGATCGAAAAATCCTGAAAACCAAAACGGTAGAATTTGTGAGCTGACACTTCACACCGTCGAGCATATAAAAGATCATTGTCTGAAATAAACCCTTAAACACTTCCTTTGGCCTAAGCATCCTATCCTCCATAAACCCTCAAATGCGCTACAACCCTAAAACAGGTACATTCTACCATGAAGCACATAAAAGATTCTTTGTCTCAACCAACCCTGAACACTCTCAGGAGCAAAGTAATCGTTTCATTCATGAATCATTAACCATCGGCCATATTACAATCCTAAGGCCTAATCTGATCAGTGATTGGTTGCTTCCATTTCTCTCAAAGCTTATACTCTAGGACAAAACAATCAGAATAATTTATTTGCTCAAAAAAAACAAAGAGAAAAATATTATTACAAAAAAATAAGGAAAAAAGAAAAAAACTTAAAAGGGCTTGCACGCTCGAAGAGAAGATACAGTGATCATCAACAAAGTGAATTTTCTTCGAACCAAAACTCTTGACTGTCTTAGTTTGTGGAATCCTTCCCAAGGAAAACCACAAATCCCTACTAAGGCAGTTACTTGACTTATCATATCAAAATGGGGCAATACCCCACCCTCCATTCCACTCAAACTCAGGGAGATTTTTAGCATCCCCAAAATACCCTCATCTTTTATCCCGTTCATATACTACACCCATATAGCCATACCAGACCAATTTCCAAACCATTATTCTAACCTTGCACCCTGTCACAATCCCACTCGGATGGGGCAATCTTCACCTTTCATGGATTGGGGCAACCTTGTCCTCTTGTAGACCGGGGCTTCACATCCCTCGGCCCGAAAGAATCCTTCTGCCTCCCATTCCATTCATTCCTAGCCACGCGTCACCCCAATACCTGCATAGTTCCCAATCCCTCAACCAGTCTACATCCTTAGTTGTCATTGTCCTCCCTAGACAAAGGCAGACTGTTTCACTCCCCACTATTTGAAGTCAAAATTGGGGCAGTCAAATATTTTTACCATGGGGCGAGCTTATCTCTCATAAGTTTGAGCCAATAAACCTCATCCTCCACTCCACTCATGTGTCACACTTGACTATACCCTGCATTTCTTGAACTCTGAGTCAACTGGCACATTCATTTGCATTCACACTGTTTTTCATATTTATTAAGCAAATGCTTCAAAGAGAAAGACACACAATAATGACAATCCCTCTAAGTTAACATCTTAGACTTGAAAGCTTAGCCATCATGGGTTACCATAACCAAATGAGAACCCATCTGCAAATACGCATCTCGATCTCTAGAAGGGGCACTAATACATTGCTGCAAGCCACACCTTTCAAGATGACAATCTTGAGCTTACCAGAGTTCAAGTCCAAGCCATCAAAAATCTTTCTTCCAAGGAACGATCAACTCAAAATGTCCAGCTCCCTGTTTCCAGCATCAAAAGTTTCGTTTCACATCAAACATCTTTGCATCCTTACAAAAACAAAAAGTGTTGTTACCAACAAATCATGCATTATACATGTCCTCATTATTCTAGAATTAAAACCATGCATCTGATCATACCCATCACAACTCTTTCATACAAGTATTGTACATGCATTCACATTCCATTTGTTTTGCCTACACAATTTTGCTTCTTGTGCATTACGCATTGCGTATGCGGGCATGCATAGCCACGCATAACATGTATCGCTTCAATAAAAATGCCAAATGTCGGTCCCGTCATTACCAAAAGTCTGTCTACATCCCAACAAACATCCAATCATTGCATCATACAACATCAAGTCATGCGGCTACCACAACCCTTCATTTAAGCATTACGTGTGCACGTTCATTCATTCATTCATTCATTCATTCATTCATTTATTCATGAAAAGGGGCAAAACAAGAGAAAACCAAAAAGGCGAAAGTCACCCACATTGCACCCGTTACTCCCACCAAAGCATAGATCATTCCATCATGCAACTAGCAGTACATTCATATTCGCCTGTTATCTGCATTCGCATACACAGCTTATTAATTTCTGTTTCGACCAGCATAAGCATCCATCATTCACGGGCTTTTTGTAGTCCATTTACTTTCGCATTGCACGTTCATCACATTGCATACATATAACTTGCTATGCATTCATGTGTTTCCTTTTATTCGCCCTAGCATTTGTATCAAAGTATTATATACGCATCATGTTCACATTCCCATTGCATGCATCAAGAAAAGAAGCAAAAATAAATAAGAAATAGCAAAAAGAAAAAGTCCATTCATTGCATTTATCATCACACCAAAAATTAATCACTACAGTCACATCCACATTTCATACACCGTTGTCGACTTTCTCATTCCACCAGGTTCAACACCCATGGTATACCCATTTCATTCATCATCCCCCAGATACCAATCATTGCACGTTCACCACATTACACGCATGACATTGTTTGCTTCGATAGACGTGTTAAGTGCTGGTCTCATCGTTGCCCCCAAAAAGAGTTTTTTTTACATCACTAATCATATCTTTGTATCATGCATGGCATTTGCATCAAAGCATTTACATTTGCATCACATTCACACTTTGCATATACCAAGGAAAAAGAGAAAAGCAAAAAAAAACAAAAGGAGAAAAATTGCTCATTCCATTACATTCATCATCAGCACAATCACATTCATATCTTATCTGCACTCACATACGTTGGTTGTCAACCTCCATGTTCCATCAACTTCAACTCGCATCATCTGCCACACTTCATTCATCCCATCGGATACCTACCATTTCACATACCTATATTGCACGCATACATCATTCATTGCATTTTTAGACATGCCAAATATAGATAGCTTTTCTCGTCTCAGGTGAACGCATTCATTAGGTATGTTCAAGGCAGGTACGCCGCGTACCAATCCCAATAGTTTGTTCCCTCGAAGTCAGTGCTCCAAGCGCTGGTCTCATACCACAACCCAGAATCTCAGTACTCCTCCAGACCCCCAGCGGTCCCTCAGAGCCCAAGCGCTCCTTCAGACCATCAATGGTCCTTCAATCCAGATCGCACGTCGCGTTATCGAGCAACCGACGGATCATCCGGCCCCAGGCCCTTCAGACTAGCTGTGTCCGCCTAAAAAACACAGTGCACGTCCTTCGAGGTGTGCAAATCAGGTCAACGACCTGACCTTGCCCCATGGCCGCTCGAAAAAGGCCACCCCCCAAGCAGACCGTTTTACTAGTACCGTTGCTAGTTTGCGCTCCATCAGACCCATTGGTCCATCAGGCCTAGGCATGCCCTTCAGACCTCGTCGGTCCTTCAGTTTAATTCCAATCAATGCGTCAAGCATCGGCTGCAGATTAGACCATCAGAGCCCAGTGCTCCTTCAGATCCCCGGTGATCCTTATTTTACTCTTGTTCTATGTCAACCCAATTTTTCAAGAATTTCTATAAAAAAAAAAGAATCATGGTTTTGACAAAATTAGTGTCTTTTTATCTTTATTTCTATTTTACTCGAGAAATTTGGAAACTCTTCATACTTCCTAGTAAAATATAAATAAAGAGGTCAAGCATCGACTGCGAGTTAGACCATCAGAGCCTCAAGTGCTCCTTCTTTACTTTTGTTCTATGTAAACCCATTTTTTTTATGATTTTCTCAAAAAGAAAAGGTTTTGACAAAATTAGTGTCTTTTTATCTTTATTTCTATTTTACTCAAGAAATTTGGAAGCCCTTCATATTTCCTAGTAAAATATAAATAAAGAGGGGCAGCTGTCATACCCTAATTTTGTCCGTTAGGTTAAAGCGATTTGTTTTTCTAAAATAATAATAATCTTGTAGACATTTGATTTTAATCGGTTTCTTGTTTCATTTTCGAAAAATCCCAAAAAATGTTCCATGGTGCACACGTATTATTTTTAGTCGCGTACACGCGTTAGTCTTAACATTTTTGCGTTGTTGCGTGCACATGTTTTTTAACCACATACGCGTGTCATTCCTAATCGCATGCGTGTCACTTGTCATCATGCGCGCGTGTTATTCCTAATCATGTACGCATTTTTATTCTAATCGCGGGCGCGTGTTCACTTCTCGTCGTGTACGAGTGCTCATTTTGGTGCTCGTTATTTCATGGTTATAGGTATTAGTTTAATAAGAAAATGTAATAAAAATCAGATTTGAATAATTGCTTTTCTATTATTATTACTATAATCAATTTTTTTACAAATAAAAAAAGTCAACTTTAGTACATACATGTAGACAAAATTAAATACAAAGTAGTACAAAAAAAAATTAATTAAAAAGCAACAACTAAATAAAAAGCAAGGCAGCACTAGCTGCTGTCCTTGCTGAAAATCTCTTTGAGCATTATGCCAAAGCCCATTTCTTCATCCTTTTTGATCCTTTCCATTTTTGCTCCAACAATTGCTCCAACAAAGCAGCTTTGGCAGGCACCACCCTGCTGCTGCTGCTGCCGCCCCACTAACCTCTTCTGCTCCACTAACCTGCACAACTGACAAAACAACAAATATCGGCTCAAAAACAACAGCTCCCTCTATAAAATAAGAAGAACAAGAGCACTGAAGGCGGGGGGGATACAGAAGAAAAACGGAAGCAATTAGAAACACAGAATCAAAATAAAGGGGGGAGAGGCATACACAGTCAGAGGGGAACACACAGAAACGCAAAAACACACAGATACACACACGATAACAATAAAACAGAAAACAGAAGGCAAGCTGAGATGAGGGGAAAGGCTATCAGCAGCAGCATCACCTCACGGCCACCACCATAACCACCAAACACTCACAGCCACCACCATAACAACCACTGAACACCCAATCTTCGTTTTCCCTTTTTCTCTCTCACGGTGAACGTCCTTCTCCTCCCTCATCACCGTTCACTCACAACCACCCCAACACCACCGTTCCATCAACAACCGAACCCCACCGCCGTAGCCTCACCCTCTCCCACGACCACCACCACCAAACAACGTCTTCACCGTCATCCCCACCGTCGAATCAATCCAACCACAGTAGACAATAAACCCACACCATGCAAATCTAAAAAAAAAAACAAACAGAGGATCTGTGAGAGTCAGAAGGGGAAGAAAGGATTAGAACAAAAAAAAACACAGAACTCACCCTCAGATTCCGACCACCGCGAACGGTGGCCGTCGGCCGTGAGCCATCAAAGTCGCCGCCATCTTCTCGTTTTCTCCCCTCCTCACCACCGTCAAGCGCGAACCGAACGATCGAACCGAACGATCGCCGTCGTCAAGACGCCATCCCATCGCAATCGTCTCCTCTCCCTCTCGCCCATCTCTCTCCTCGCGAATCACCCCTACGGCGTCTTCTTTTTCCCTTCACCGGCGCCACCACCACGGCTCCCTCCGGCGAAGACCAGCGCCTCTCACCTCTCCCTCCGTTCCACTCGGTCTCTCCCTCCATAGCCATCACGCGGTTCCTCTCTCCGTTGAGTTTGCACTCTCTCTCTCCTTCTGCTTTCAGGGAAACGGCGCTGGGTTTGAAAGTGAGAGGAAAATACGATGGATTAGGGTTCTTTGATGGGTACGATGGGCTTTTCAATGTTTGTGCCTTTTTTTTGTTAATTTTCGTTTTACTGGGCCGCTAATCGCACCCCTGGTTTACGTCGCGCACCCCTTCCCCCTCTTTCTCAATCATATTAATCTTCACACCCCCTGTTTTACCACGTACACACCCCTACACGGCCCATCCCCTTTTTTTAAAAAAAAGAAAACGCAGCCCAGTCTATAAAAACCAGCTGGGCTCACTGCTTACACCCCTTTTTTTAAAATACAACATTCATTGCTATTCACACCTCTTTTTGATAATACAACACCCCTGTTAATTATATTTCTTTTATTACAATTCATTTTATTTTTTATTATTATATCATAATGCTTTCAAACTGATACTTTTCTTCCAAACAATCCAACTCACAAAAATGAGTTATTGTTGATGGTCACTCCGAGTTCCGCTTGTTTGACCGTTAATAACAACTTTTGTTTTCAAACAGACCAAGAGTGACGACCACTCTGAGTTTTACTTGTTTGGTCATTACGAATGTCCATCCCAATTTCAAAATACTTAAAAAACACCAACACACAAATTTTTTCTACCAAGAACTACGTGTGATTTGATTCTCTACCAGGATATACGTAGGAGCAGAGGGCGGCCGACCTCTGTCAATTGCATTAATAAAAAACATTTTTTTTTTCTTTTAATTCATTTATCTCGTTTTTCTCAAAAAGTACAAAAAATAACAAACCGTTTATCGAGTCTTCTTTTTTATTATTATTATAAGGGTAAAAGCATTATCTTTGAATTAATAAATATTTACACATTTAGTTAAAAGGTAACCTTCCTTAAGAAGGATGTCGTAGGGTGCTAATACCTTCCCTACGCATAAACGACTCCCGAGCCTAAATCTGGTCCGCAAGACCCCTTTATCCACTCAATAGGGATTTTCCAATGTTTGCCCTTAAACTAAAACTTTGGTGGCGGCTTCATTCATGAAACTTCGAAGAATCCCTCCTCTGGATTTTTCGGTCGCTACAATACGTAATCCTCAGTTATTTCTAATTTGCATTTATTTTTACATGGGTGTTTTTTTTTACCCCCCCGGTGAACCCCATACCCCCCAAATTGACCAAATGAACCAAAATACCCCTAAAAAATTGTTAAAAAACGAAATCGTTCATCATTTCATCATATTTCTGGAAAAAGTGAGTTTTTTCTCTAAACTTCTCGGAAAATAAAGTACCAAAAATAAAGAATCGACCTCATGCACGGAAGGTGTTTGAACTTCGAAGCACAACCAAACAGTGGTCACTACCTCTTAAAACCCATCAATAATTAAATCGGTTATTGCAGGTTCCCTCTCTACTCTTACACATGTCATTGCTTTTATCTTTTTAAGTTGAATTAGACTTTACAGTTTTTTTCAAGTGGCTTGTTATTGAATGAAGATTGAGTGAATGAAGTTCATTCCTATCCTCCAAGATTACCTCAGGAATAAGCTGATCCTATTGGAACAACCAAAGCAGCAGCTAAAGTTGTTACAACAGGTGGAGCAGCAATAGAAGCTGAGAAAATCAACACAGAAACAAAAGCATCTAAACATCCTGCAATTTAGGTTTTAAGTATACACATTTTCTGCACCAACTTGCCATCCTGCAAACCACATAATCTCACCTCAAATCCCATGTTTGTAAAAGAGTTAATCATTAAACAGAGAAATGAATGAATATGTTCTCATGTAATGTAAAGGACATAATATGAAATCACTCAGATTACCAAAACATAACAGAAAAACATTGTTCTAATCAAGTAGAAGTACAATCCAGAAAATTGTGCAGAAGCTCCTAATATCCCCTGCCCCAACAGTTAAACATTCCACTAAACATCAAAAACCAAACCCCATCCCCTCAATCATAAGTACCAAAGTCTGTTCCCACCAAGTATAATTGGCAATATGGATACCATTATTATGCTATATCAAACATTAACTTTTTGGAAAGACCTTCTAGAGCAGGTTCTTATCATGATTTTTCCTATAATTTTGCCTGATCTTCATCTACTTCTCTTCATTGAGTTATTCTCCACTTGATCAACTCTTCTTACTGGGGCCTCTAATGGTCTTCGCCAAATCATACACAATTTAAAAATACCGAAAAACGTTTCACCAGACACAAGCCATATATGATGTGAAGACATACCAATTTAACGATACCATATATAATACCAGTTCTCTCCCTAATTCTTCTTATACAAGTTTCAATATTATTTCTTTCTTTCAACTTCTTCATGGATTCACAATTTCACATCTTGTGCTCTCTTCTTTATATGTTCATCATTCAATATACAATCACTGAACACTTCTCTTTCTCTCTAGATGGCAACATTTTTCATTCTCTAGTCAGATTTTTATAAAACTAAGATGGTAACTTGCTTTTAAGAAATAGACATCTGCTCACAAACAAAATATTTATTGTTGAAGAACCCAACATGACTATGTGTGTTTGTAGAAGAGACGTTTATATGCTGCAGATATGATAACTGAAAATTTTCAACACACTTTGCACACATTACATTGAGAAAAGAAAAATAAAAATGATGAAAATAATGTGAAAGCTACGAGTAACTTACAGTCACACCAGCACGAGCAACAAGTTTGTGTGAAACTGCATTAACATCAACACTGTAGAATTGCAAACGGAAATAGGAGGCGTACACGACGCGGTGGCGCATCGGCAGTGTGATGGTTGCGCCGGTGCGGCGGCGTGACAGGCGCAGTGTAATGGGCAGCAGTGTGATGCGCCAAATCTGAAAACGAAATCAAAATTTAGCAACGAAAACGAAATACCAATTTGTAGAACGAAAATAAAATCCCAATCCCCAAATCACATGGTGCAAAACGAAAATCAAATCCCAACTCCGAAAATGAAATGCGAAACGAAATCTAACTTTGAAAGGGCGGCGACGAAGCACAGGGCGACGGCAACGAAGCACAGGGCGGCGACGAAGCACAGGGTGGTGGCAACGAAGCACAGGGCGGCGGCGTGGCGGCAGTGGCGCGACGGCAAACTGTTTGCGTGAAAGAGAGAAAAGATGGAGAGAAAGAAGAAGAGAGGTTGACGTCAGGTTTGGTTTTACGGGTTACAAAAGTTGATTTTGAAACAAATTGGGTATATTTGTATGAAATTTTAGTTAGGGTCTAATATAATTACTTTAAAAATTTGGGTATATTTTAAAAAATATATTTTAAAAGTGATATGGAATATAGCTGACACATGGCCCAATTAAATTAGGACAAATAAGTTAGGTATCATACCCTTCAATTTTAAAATGAGTACGAGAGCAATCACCAATTATAAATGGTTATATTAGAAGATTCTACATACTGACGACATACTTGTTAACTGAAATTAGAAGCCTTGGAAGTTGATCAACAGACTTGCACAAAACTGCATAACATAATTAAGCAAACTAATGAATTCTACTAATTGAAATGTCATGCCTGAGAACAAGTGTTACCAGTAAGTTGTAGTTAGGAATTAGATCAAGTTGGCCAAATTTACTTAGGCACTAATAACTAATAACTAACAAAAAGCATATGTGCCTATCCAACTCATAATGAAAAATATGTATATTAATCAAACAAGCATATGGTTTGGGCCAAAGTGGTTACCACTCTTAAGTCACATTTGCAAAATCCTCTTAAATTGGACCAATAATTTGATTAGGTCAATTATTCGTGAGGAGAAGATATTTTCTAATTTGGATTCAACCAGTCTAGTTGGCAAGTTGCCTTGCTTTCATCATTGTGTGTTAACATTCTTCAAGTTTCAATCTGAGCATAGACACACTCAATTGTTGTTTATTGCGTGACACAAAATGACTAGTTCAAATACGACGATTCACATCACAGGTGAGTAATTTTTTTGTGTCCACACAGATCGTCTCGCCGCCAATTGGACTAATTCTCAGTTTAATTAGTCACACTTAGTTAAACATATCACCTCTTAAACTGTGTTTAGTGGGAATTGAATTTTGGAAAACACTTATTCTAGAAACCAACTTTATACACCCTTGATTTTCATCAAACTTGGTGATGTTTATCCATAAAATTACAGCATACTAGTACTAGTATTTGTTAAAATGTACCACACATACTAATTAACGATTTCCTTTTTTTTAAGTCTAATCCCCAACCCAATTGTTTAGTACAACCTAAAATTCTATGATGAACAAGAATCTCACATACAGTAATGTAATTACAAATCCATAATAAACTTTATCTTTCACTATATTACAAGTGTCAATTTGCACTTTATATTGCATAATAAATACCTACATGACTGATTAACTCAGGATGGAAAAAGAAAAAAAATTATAAAATAAAAAAAAAACAACTACAAAATGTTACTAACAGCTAAACGGAGCTCCAACGACAACAAATTCCAGAACGAACCGGTGAACTAGGAACCGGAGGGGCGGTTCGGTTGCCGTATTATAAGTTTAGCAGGTAAAGGTCGACCGGTTCCGGAACCACCACAACTGCTGCAACCCATGCGACCCGAACCGGCACATGTTCGACAACCGACATCACCATCAGACCAGCGAGAACATAGGCAAGGAACTCGACCGGTGCCGTTACAGCTTGGACATCGAGTAAATGGACCGGCCATGGGTTTTTGGTCCATCACCGATTTCACGAGAACCGCTCCGGCTAGCACGCTTAGACCGGCAGCCAATTGGTTTATCACGATCGGACTCATTTGTATGAAACTTTGAATTGAAAGTAGCGAACGGAGATGAAGATTGAAGAGAAGAAGGTAAAGAAGGGGAAAGGAAAGAAAGAAGAGATAAAGATTTTTTGTTGTGAGTTAGTTATATTTGCGGTGTTTGGTTGATAAGAAAAGAGAAGGGAAAATAAATGAATAAATAAATAAAGTGGTTGTGGAATTGTACACGTTGACGACACTGTCTTTGGTGGCTGCAAGAAGCTTGGTGTTTGGAAGCTAGTGCAGATGTTTTTCTTTTCAATTCTGCTTTCTCTTTTCCAATCGGCAATTTCAAGTTTTTTTTTTGACAATGCAATTTCAAGATTTTTATTCGTGTAATTTTTTAAATGATTATACGCCGAGTATATTTTGAATGGGGTATTTCAAATTAGATTTAACTTATATACACAATAAATGTATGCATGTCGTAAATTGCTGGTAACTACAAATTAGTCAATTAGTAACCAACCACTATATGTATTGTGATTGGTAGTGGTTGTAAAGGCCCACGCCCCTATTGTGTATGCAAATTAAACTCTTTCAAATTTGTGTGTTTTAGAAAAAAAATACAAGAACCTATTTGATAGATGAGAAATGAAATCTATAAATTTATTCCTAAAATATTTTGTACTTAGCATAAAAATGGAGGGACCGACTCCTTAGCAAGTTAAGGTTTTTGGTGAAAGAGTGAAGTCCCTTACTCCGTCTCAGAAAGTCTCTTAAGTAGGGGTTTTTCCAACGGGCGACAACTTTCATTATGGAGTGATTGACCCTTGCAATTAAGGCCGCCTAAATTAAGCTTTAGTCTTATGAGGACGAGCTCAGTGTTTGTCATGTACGGAACTGGCATCATTGATTAGGCTAGATATGCTAGGTATAAGATGGATCCAAGCTACAAGGTTACTTTAACGAGTGACTTGTGGATACAAACTACTAAGCTCATTAACGAGTGACATGACATGTCAATACAAAACCTTCTGGTTGGATCGGATACACAACCCCTCTATGTTAATTGGGCTATCGGCCCCTCTAGGGTAGCATGGCAACAGGGTGGGTCGGGGCGGGTTTTGCATCCCATGTCCCCGCCCCTATCTCTATCGGGGTTGGGCTTTCATCCCCCATCCGAATGGGTTCCCTGCGGGTACCCGTTTCAGTCAAAAATTTATAGTAAAAATAAAAAAGATATTTATGATAATTAATAGAATAGAATTATAGTTATTATACAATGATAAAATAAGTTAAGAGTATTAAAGTAGAGTTTTCTATTGAAAATAGATCAAAATTAAAAATAAACAAAATTTATGAAACAAAATGAATGAGTATATATCCATAGAATAAAATAAATTAATTAATGTTTTGTCGAGCGGGTTCGGGACGGGGCGGGTATCGACATCCCCGGTCAAAGCGAATTTTCCCCGTCAACCTCGCGGCGGGGCGGGTGGGTACCGTGGGTTTGAGTTTCATTGCCATGCCTACTCTAGGGGCGACCTACTTGCATGGTTTGGGCCGGTTGTGCTGAATGTGGTACCCTTGGACTACTGGTCCCTCTAGGGGTGACCTACTTATTTCAGTACATAGCCCCTCAACTACGAGGCCTTGTGCTGGTGAAGTGGTTTGCAAGTCCCTTAGGATAACTTGCTTATCTCAATTGACAGCTCCCCAAACATGAGGCCTTATGAGCGCGAAGTGGTTTGTAAGTGTCTTAGGGCGACTTGGCTATCTGAATACATATTTAAATGACGTCAAATTAATTTTTTGATAGGACTAAAATGTCTTTACAAAATATCTCAAAAAATTAATTTAGGCAAACATTTGTGTTTTTTTAAGGATTATTGGTATTTTTCATTTATAAGCAACACAGTGGGTTTAACTCTTAAAATAAATTTAAAACGCATTTTAAAGGGATATGTTTGTGAATCACATTTTTAAGTGTGCTCGGTCTAAGTTTTTTTCTACCTTATCTTCTAAGGAATGCAATCATGCTTGAGCCATACACAAGGAAACACTTCTTTCGGTGGAGATTCGAATTATGGTTTGCAAGTTGTGGTGATACTACTAATTGGGAGAGGTTCAAATTATTAAATATTGTTTTCAAAAATATTAATGAGCATTCTGAATGGATTGACCATGAGACTAAGTTATAATTGTTTCGATGGAGGTGGATATGTTGGTGTTGGCCTTTGTGTGTAGCTGAGGGGGCAACCATTTGTGATACTAAGAAACTAGTACTACACCCGTGCATCCGCACGGGCCGATCGCGTTACGTCATACGATTACCTCAAATAGAAATGTTAGTTTGAAATCTCATTAATCTAAAATCAATTGTAAAATATAGAGGATGACTTGCATACGAACAGGTGCTGTCGTGTTCTTTTTAGGAATGAATTTAGACAGTATTTAAATAGTCTAAACATTACCCCGTGAAAATAAAGAAAAATTTAAAGTAAATAAAAAATGAGTTTCAAATCAAAAATTGATAAATATTAAAACTAAAAATGTAAAAGTATCATTTAAATACAATATGTGCATTTATCCCGTGTGTTTTTATATATCAGTGCAGTGTTTTTTATATATCAGTGTTGTTATCCCATGTTTTTTTATATATCAGTGCAACTATCCCGTGTTTTTATATATATCATTGCAATTATCCCCGTATTTTTTTATATATCAGTGCAATTGTCCAGTGTTTTTTTATGTATCAGTGCAGTTATCTCATAGTTTCAATTGATTATTTTAATTGATAGGTAGATTATTGCAGTTATCCCGTATTTTTATATTAGATTATTTGAGTTGATTAGTAGATTATAGTAGATTATTGCAGCTATCACGTGTTTTTGTAGATAGTAGTTTTATAGTAGTTTTCCAAAATTATAATTATCAATGGTAAATATTAATTATAAATTGTCAAAAAAATTATAAATATCAATGGTAAATATTAATCCCGTGTTTTTTTATATATCACCGCAGTTATCTCGTGTTTTTTATTTATCAGTGCAGTTATCTCGTAGTTTCAATTGATTATTTTAGTTGATCAGTAGATTATAGTAGATAATAAAAGTTAGATATTAGATTATCAATAAGAGATATTTGTTTTAAATATTAATTACTAATTTAAATAGTAATTCTTGTTTTTTAGATAGTAGGTTTATAGTAGTGGTCTTCAAATTTTTTAATTAAAGTAGTGTTTGTATAAATTTAGAAATTTAGTTAATTAAAGTGAAATGATAAGAGAAAGAAAATAATTATTTATGGTAAAAAAGAAAAGTAAAAAGAAAAAAAATGAAGAAAGGGGGTGTAAAAGAAAAGTGAAAATGAGGAAAGAGAGTGTAAGAAGAAAGAGAAAAAAGGAAGAAAGAGAGGTTAAGAGAAAAGTGAAAAGTAAGAAAGAGAGTGTAAGAATGAAGAAAAAAAAAGTAGAAATAGAGTGTAATGACATTTTTACCCTCAAAAATTTGAGGTGTCTTTTAGATAGAATGAGGGTATTGGTAAAATCATATGTGGTGAATTTGTATAAATCAATAGTAGATTTATATATATCATTGCAATTATCCCCGTATTTTTTTATATATCAGTGCAATTGTCCAGTGTTTTTTTATGTATCAGTGCACTTATCTCATAGTTTCTATTGATTATTTTAGTTGATAGGTAGATTATTGCAGTTATCCCATATTTTTATATTAGTGTTTACTGGTGTTTTTAGCAAACAATCACTAGTTTTAAATAATGTGTTTGTGAGATCAAACTAGAAAATTTCTCGTGACAATTGCCTTCGTACTTTTGTGTTTAAAGAAAACAGATAGTTTAAAGAACAGACTTATGAATAAAATGAAACAGCAATTACTAGAAAACAAAGAGAAAAGTAGATAATTGCATTGAAATGTAAAAGATTGGTACACAAACACGTACAGTGAATCTGTTCACTCGTTTTCGCTATCGTCTGTAAGTGAGTTTTCAGAATTCTGTGTTTATGTTGTGACCCCTTTTTCTCTACGAGAAATTTCTATTTATAATGAAAGAAAAAACAATAACCGCTCAGCGGTTACAACTGCTATTTCGACTGGATAAGATTTAGGTAACTGCTCCATCTTTCGACCACAGCACTATTTAGATAACTGCTCCATCTTCCGACCACGACATTGCTATCCTTTTCTACCAGCGATCTTTGATTTGACCTGTTATCTGAATGTTGCTCAACTTCCTGTCGAAACGGCTAACTTCAGCTTTACAATTTTCGCTAAGTTATGTGTTATGCTGATTCTCCCTATGCACAGCTTCTTGTTGTCGAAATATCAAGTTTTCTTCCTGACTGCAACTAGTCAAACCTTGCTGACATGTAAATGTCCGCACTTTCGACAGAAACACTGTCTTGTCTTCGACTAAACTTTTTGACGTCTTTCTTGTCGAAATCTTTGTCTTTAAACTCTTGATTTCATCAAGCGTTAGACATAGTCGAAATTACTCTTTATAATGCCCTTCTTAATGCCAAATATTAGCATCTCTTCTTTATTAATGACAAGTCATCAATATTGACTGCATTTAATTGAGCCTGTCGAAAATGTAGGCTAACAAATTGCCCCCCAAAAAGACGTTTTCGACTGAATTCTTGAATGAAGATAGAAAATGACTTTTTGAAACTTCTTTCGACTAATTAGTCATCCGTTTTGCAGAGTCGAAAAAGAACAAGTAGCTCTTTATCATCCAGTCCAAAGAAAACAAGAAATGTTAAACCAAGAGTCGTGAGCGATTCAGAGGTCGAAGTTGTCAAAACTTTGCCTATTTATATTTGTTTTCTTTTTCTTATTTATGCTTATATGGTTGTTGTATTTTCAGTCTGATGAGATACCACTGCTCAGGACTAAACCTATCAAGGTTCAAGTTTCTGAAACAGAGAGAGAGAGAGAAAGACAAAACATTCTCAAGATGCCTCTAAGACTGCTTCCCAACAAATTTCTGTCGAAAGACAACCAAAAGAAGAAAAAATTTTGAAAAGGCTTATCAAGAAAATCCAGAGTGCACACTCTTTAGTTGAGAATATCAGAGCTAAGGTGATTGTTTGAAGCCTATATTTTTCGAACATCCGAAAACTTTATTTATATGATAATACTCGCTTTGCTTCATCTATATATACTTGCATAAAATTGTCAATAAAATCATGAAATATAGAATTCATTGCCCTTTGGTATGTAGCCCCAGCATTTTTTAAACCAAATGGCATCACTACCCATTCGTAAACACCTAACGCCCCTGGGCATCGAAATGCGGTTTTCGCTACATCCTCTTCAGCAATGAAAATTTGATTATACCCGGAATAACCATCTAGCATACTGAGATATTCAAATCCCGCTGCCGAATCGATTAGCATTTCTGCCACAGGCATAGCATATTCATCTTTGGGAGTAGCATTATTTAAATCTCTAAAGTCTATGCAAACTCTAAGTGTGCCATTTTTCTTTACTACAGGGACTATATTAGCTAACCATTCGACATACCTGGCAGTTCTGATGAACTTATTCCTGAATAGCCTTTCGATTTCTTCCTTGATCTTCGTCAACACTTGAGGGGCAAATCTCCTTGGCATTTGTTTCACCGGTTTCTTCCCTGGGCGAATTGGTAGTTGCATCTCTACAACTTCTCGACTTAGACCAGGCATTTCGTCGTAGTCCCAAGCAAAGCAGTCTTTGAACTCCCTTAATAATGTTATAACTTGGGCTTTCAATGCGACATCAAGGTATGCACTAATATAAGTTGGCCTTTTCCTTGAGCCATCTCCCAAGTCTACCTCTTCCAATGGGTCTTGAGCTTGCATACGCCTTGTTAAATCTCTAGGATCCTTTTCGAACCCTAATGGCCCATCATCATAAATGCAATCAAGTCTTTCTTCTATGATGATGCCGTTTTTTCTTCAGAGTCCCTGGCTTCGACAGCCATTGTTTGTTGAATCAACTCGGCTTCCATAGCCGCCTTTATCTTGTTTTCGGCCATATAAGCCGTAATCTTGTCCCACGCATTGGGGGCTGACATAAGAAACAAATCTTTAAGAATCAGTGTTCCATCCTGTTGGAGGAACAGGATAAACACCTACATCTCCCACCATTTGTCTTTCCCACATGAAGCCATACATTGGATGTAAGTTTACTGAAGCAAGTGTGCTATCATGGGGAGTATATGCTGGCGAAGATGTAAATGGCGCAATTTTAGCCATTTGTTTTTCAAAGTTTTCTCTTGTTATTTGGTTCACTTCAGCTCGAAAATAACTTTGGTCTGCCTCTATATTTTCAACCAGACCATCTTCCTTCCAAATCACCAAACGTTGATGCAAAGTTGAGGGTACGGCACCTACTCCATGAATCCATTCTCTTCCAAGGAGCATGTTATAATTAGCTTTTGAAGCTATCACCAAGAACATAGTCTTTCTCTTCACTGTTCCTACTACCAAATCTATTTCAATGGCACCTAAAGAATGGCCAGACTTGCCTTCATAGTTGCTCAACACAACGTTGTGTGGGCTCAGATCTGTGTCGAATTTACCTATTTTCTTCAACAAACACTGTGGCATTAGATTTACCGCAGCGCCGCCATCTACCAGGACTTTGTTTATACCAACGCCATTTGCTTTGACTTGCACATACAATGGCTTCAAATGGTCTTTCATAACCATATCTGGCCTTTCAAAGGTTGCTGTCTGTTCTTCGACGCAGCCATCGTCCATCACATAGTAACACATTGGCTTATGATGAGCCATATCTTCAGTAAAATCCTCTTCTATCATTTGGTACTGTGATGACATCATACTCAACAGGTAGTATTGACACCACATTGCAAACAACGTCGAAAGAATAATCAGAATCTGACTCTGTTTCTTCCTCGAAATCAGAGTTTTGCTCCTTCAACTCGACAACGGAGGAAAAATCCTTTCAAGAGCAGGCCTTCTTGGCTTTTCTATAACAACAGCTTTGCCCTTCTCTTTTTTAACAACTTCACCACGCGGACTAGCATGTCTGTAATGTCTACACCCGGCATGTATCCACTTCTCATATGTAGGAGCTGTCATTGGAACGAAAGACTTAGCGGAAGCTGATAACCCGAACCCCTTCTTATCTGGATCCTTGTTCGCAGCATCTGTTTGACTTGCAACAGCACCATTCTCCTCTGCATTCTCTTCTTTGACATCTCCAGTTTTCTCAGCCACATCTTTTGTTGTCACCATGCTTCGTGGAACACGGTTGTTTGCCAGAAAACTTGGAACTTTATCAACATCTACAAGCACCTTCTTTTTTTTCTGCTGTCTCTGGTAACGACGCCACTGGGTCTTAGTCATGGGATTTTTCCCTTTATAATTATTCTGGTAATTATACTTAGCAGCATCCAAACCCTGTTTAACAGCTCTAGCTTGTTTGTTATTGTACATCCATTGCCCGACAGGAGCATTTGACTTAGGAACAAAAGACTTTCCGGGCGAAATCTTCAAGAACCCCTTCTGGGTTGAGGTTTTCTTGACAAACTGTTGCTTACTTGTCGACGGCTTAGTAGAAGCATTAATCTCGTAAGGAAGGTCTCCCTTTTCGAAGCTAAAATCTGGCCTGTTGTCAAGCCATTTTCTCTTGCGTTGTTCCTGCTCTTGGTATCCTTCGACAGCTTTGGCTGCTTCTTTATCGAAAACAGCACTGCATCTTGGACACAGCATGACTTCAGAATTGTTCCACTTACATCTGTTGAGGAAGTCTATCAATTCCTCTTCAGCTTTTGGGTACACAGCATGTAGCTTCCCATCGTACTCTTTCAAGGTTACTTCTTGTTTCTTCCCTTCAGCATATATAAAACCTTCCAATTTCTTGGTGGAGGATTTAAGTTTTTTTGGAGGATCTTCCATTTCAGCATCTACCATGTTTACATTCGTTTCGAAAGGTTCTGCATACATGGCTTCAGCTTTGGGTAATGGATCAGTGTCAATCAGCATAGGCGCCTTCATTTTCTTATCAGCAAATTTCAGCCTTCCCTCATCAATTGCCTTTTGTACAATATCCCTGAAAAGTACACAACGGTCAGTGTTATGTCCCAAAAAATTATGGAACTTACAGTAACCCTTTTTCTTTCTTTGGTCAATAGTTGGCACTTTTAAACCTTTAGGCACCAATATTTGGCCATCATTTACCAAAAGATCGAAAATCTCATCACATTTAGTAACGTCGAATGTATAAGTTTTAGGCATAAACCTATCATTTTTAGGCTCTACAGGGTTGCCCCCATTTGCAGGCCTTAACACTTTACAGGTATAAGGAGGACCAGGCTTAAGTTCAGCTACGTCTATCTCCTCTCTTTCGGCATCACTAAGTGTGGTGTCGAATTCTTCTTCGACATAAGCCACTTTTTCTTTTTTATGAAACCTATTTGACGTAGATTTTTCTTCTTTAAGTCTTTCCACCCGAACTCTGTCAGCTAATTGGGCCATATCCCTTAGATGAGATGTGTCCAATTTCTTTCTGATCGAATAATCGAGGCCACCCGCAGCCATTTCGACGAGTTCATGTTCAGGTACTTGTGTAAAACAACGAGATTTTAAAAGTCTAAACCTATTCAGATAGTCGTCAACGGTCTCAGGCATTTTGCGTCGAACGCTGGCCAGTTCTTTTAGACTAATCTTTGACTGACCCATGTAAAACTGTGCATGGAACGCCTTTTCTAGTTGACCCCATGTGAATACAGAAGCAGGAGGCAATGTGGTAAACCACGTGAAGGCATTCTTTGTTAGAGAATTTGGGAAACATTTCATTCTCAAATTCTCATTTTGGGCTATGTCCCCAGCCTCAGTCAAGAAACGCGCAATGTGTTCGACAGTAGACTCGTTTGTGTCACCACCAAATTTGGTAAACTTAGGAATTTTCCAACCTCTTGGCAATTCCGTTTGTAATACATATTCACACAATGGTGATATGAAATTAGGCCTATGTAAACCTACGTTAAGGCCATTCTGAGCCATTATAGTTTCTACTAAAGTGGCTATATTATCTTGAGCGCCAATATTATTTCGTTGCACTTGTCGAACAACCTCGTCAGCGTTCTGGTTTCGGTTTACCAAAACTACTTCAGGGATATGATTTGCCACCCCTTGTTGTTCGCCTACAACTGCTTGGGCTTCGACTGCAACCGCTCTTTGAGGGTTACCAGGCACGTTACCCATAACATTGGGAATTTTCCTGTTATCAGCCGTCGGAGTCCCAAAGAAATCGGCGATTCTTTCCATTTGATTTGCCAACATCTGATAACTTGTGTTGGTATTTTGAATTAAGGGGTTGAAAACCGTACCGATCTGTTGGGTTAGCATATTAACCATATCGTGGTTACTTTCATCCACTTGTTGTCTTAATGCCGACAACGATGCATTGGTTAATGCAGTCGGATTTCGTCCCTGCACACTTTCATAAGAGACACGTGTAGGAGAGAATGTTGACACATGAGGCATCCCAGTAGGCATGCCATATATACCCGAAGGAAACGTGGCAAATTCAAATTTTGAAAACGTGTATCTAAACCGTTTCCTGCTGCCATATAAGGACTACCATGAGGCCCTAAATAAGGACTAGAATGAAGCCCTATACTTGATGGCAAAGTCACAGACTGTGTTGAACCAACATTGGTCATTGATACTGCAGGAACGGTTATTGATGTTGAAGGGGTTATTGTTCCTACAACTACTCCTGCGGTTATATTTGCAGAATCAACGGTTGTTCCTTGTCCTTGTGAAATCGCAGGACCAGAACTAGAAGAACTGTTAGAATTAGTACGCACCATTCTACCACTCCTTAAGCGCATACGATTGTACACACTAACAAGTAAACACACAACATTAAAGGCAAAGGTCCCACTGGGCGTGCCAATTTGTTTACTGGTGTTTTTAGCAAACAATCACTAGTTTTAAATAATGTGTTTGTGAGATCAAACTAGAAAATTTCTCGTGACAATTACCTTCGTACTTTTGTGTTTAAAGAAAACAGATAGTTTAAAGAACAGACTTATGAATAAAATGAAACAGCAATTACTAGAAAAATAAAGAGAAAAGTAGATAATTGCATTGAAATGTAAAAGATTGGTACACAAACACGTACAGTGAATCTGTTCACTCGTTTTCGCTATCGTCTCTAAGTGAGTTTTCAGAATTCTGTGTTTATGTTGTGACCCCTTTCTCTCTACGAGAAATTTCTATTTATAATGAAAGAAAAAACAATAACCGCTCAGCGGTTACAACTGCTATTTCGACTGGATAAGATTTAGGTAACTGCTCCATCTTTCAACCATAGCACTATTTAGATAACTGCTCCATCTTCCGACCACGGCATTGCTATCCTTTTCTACCAGCGATCTTTGATTTGACCTGTTATCTGAATGTTGCCAACTTCCTGTCGAAACGGCTAACTTCAGCTTTACAATTTTCGCTAAGTTACGTGTTATA
>CM076848.1:57734052-57751615 GCA_039519185.1 Astragalus membranaceus | reverse complement strand
CCCTTCAACCTCCTTTCCCTAGGAGCTATGACCCAGAGGCTAGCTGTGGATTCCACGCTGGGGCAGTTGGCCATTCAACAGAAAATTGCAAGGCATTGAAATATGTAGTACAAGACTTAATTGAATCTAAATGGTTAAGCTTCGCAGAAGATGGTCCGAATGTTGCCACTAACCCTCTGCCGGGGCACGGGAAACCCTCCGTCAATGCCATTGAGAATGTTGAGGGGCAATTATTGGTCAGAAAGGTGGAGGACATTGTCACACCCCTGGACCTCATCCATGCTAATTTGTGTCACTTCGGAATCATTATGAAAGGATGTACCAGAAAGGCTCGTGTGCTGATCCCCTTTGTGTCGGGGCCTGTGAAGCATTCAAGCCAGTTCTGCAAGACTTATTAGACCGACACATAATACAAATAGGTCTTCAAAAGAAAGAGGAAGGCGTGTCGACTCTCCAGTCAAGCATTGACCAAAGCAAGAGTATCCGGAAACCACTGGAAATCCATTACAAAAAGGACACAAAGCTAACCACCGCTGTGCCTAAACCAATCACTATTCGAGTGCCAGTCCCTTTTCCCTTTAAAAGCACCAATGCAGTCCCGTGGAGTTACGATATGAAGGTTCAGACTAATCCGGATGTCATCAACATCTCAGGGAATAGTAGGATAACTCGAAGTGGGCGTATTTATGCCCCTGAAAGGGTCAGCGGGGATCAAACCAAGGAAGGAGAGGAAAGAGCCCGTAAGGGTAAAAGCATAGAGCCAGAGCAGATCGATAAGAATGCAGGAAAGAAGGTGCTATCCGAGCAAGAGGCCGGAGAATTTCTGAAGCTTATGAGGCAAAGCGAGTATAAAGTGGTTGATCAACTGAACCAGACCCCTGCCAAGATATCTCTGTTGTCATTGTTGCTCAACTCTGAAGCCCATCGCGCAACATTAATGAAAATATTGAATGAGGCCCATGTCGCTCATGACATCTCAATCGGTCAGTTTGATGGGATCGTTGGAAATCTTGTGGCAAGTAATTATCTCACCTTTACTGATGACGAGATCCCAGCTGAAGGAAGAGGGCACAACAAAGCCTTGCACATATCAGTGAAATGTGGAGATTTTTCTCTTGCTCGAGTGCTTATTGACAATGGTTCGTCTTTGAACGTATTGCCTCGGTCAACCATGGAAAAGCTGGATGTAGATTGTTCCTATATGAGACCTAGCTCCATATTGGTTAGAGCCTTCGACGGATCAAAAAGGGAAGTCATTGGGGAAATGGATTTACCGGTGCAAGTGGGTCCGGAGCACTTCGTGGTGACCTTCCAGATAATGGACATTGCCCCATCCTACAGTTGTCTCTTGGGAAGGCCTTGGATCCACACTGCAGGGGCAGTTCCCTCTTCTTTACACCAGAAGCTCAAGTTCATAGTCAACAACAAACTGGTGGTTATCTTCGGTGAAGAGGAATTACTGATAAATAAGTCATCTTCCACTCGTCACATCGAAGCTGCTGAAGAGTCCCTAGAGACTGCCTTCCAAGCATTAGAGATTGCCCATACATCTGCTATGTCAAAGCCCATGCTATCCAAGACTGCCATGATGGTTGCCAAGTTCATGATAGGAAAAGGTTACCAAGCCGGAGAGGGTTTGGGAAAGACTGGACAGGGGATCCTGATACCAATACAGCCAGAAGAAAACAAAGATAGGCATGGGATAGGATATCGGCCCAGTCGTGCTGACAAAAGAAGGATTGCGGAAGAAAAGAAAGAACGGAGGATAGCCAGACTCGAGGGCAGGGTGCCAAATACAAAGAATATCACCATCTGCAACATCAAGAAAAGTTTTCGGAGTGCGGGAATGCTGAATCCCAATCAGATTGCTGCAGTTGAAGATGAGCAAAGCACTGAAGAAGGCATCGTCAGTCTTGTACGCCCTTGTCCTGCAAACAAAAGACTCAAGAATTGGGAGATCATTGATTTTCCTGTGGTTTTTAGTTCAAAGTAATGTTTCTATAATGTAACCCTCTGGCTCTGCCCAAGGCCTTAGGATATTTCATTCGGGCACGCATGTTTTCCTTTCAGTATTAATATTAATGCAATGTTATTTCCATTTCCAATAAATTCCAGTTTCCTTTTTATTTTTCATTTCGTTTTTATTTTCTTTCTTTCGTTTTTATTCCGTTAATTTACACTAATGCAGATCCGAAAAAAATGTCTTTGAAAATAACAACGCCAATAATCCATATTGTAACTTTGATCACCCTATCAATCAAACTGAGGAAGATGTTGAGGATAATTGGGAAACCCCTCCAGAGTTAATGAGAATGATGGAACAAGAGGAAAAAATAATCGAACCCCACGAGGAATCAACTGAAACGATCAACTTAGGCACGGAGGAAGACAAAAAAGAAGTTAACATTGGCACCACATTGAAAGACAGCGAGCGAGAGAAATTGGTTAAGTTGTTGTTTGACTATGTTGACGTCTTCGCATGGACATACCAAGACATGCCTGGACTGGACCCCAACATAGTCGAGCATAAGTTACCGGTAAAACCAGAATGCCCGCCGGTAAAACAAAAGTTAAGAAGGATGAAACCAGAGATGTCATTGAAAATCCGGGATGAGGTTAAGAAGCAGTTCGATGCTGGGTTTTTAGCAGTAGCAAAATACCCTCAATGGGTAGCCAATATTGTACCGGTCCCAAAGAAAGACGGTAAGGTTCGGATGTGCGTCGATTATCGAGATTTGAACAGAGCCAGCCCCAAAGATGACTTCCCTTTGCCTCACATCGATGTCCTGGTAGATAGCACAGCACAACACTCTCTGTTCTCCTTCATGGATGGATATTCCGGATACAACCAAATTAAGATGGCCCCCGAAGACATGGAGAAAACCACCTTCATCACTCTCTGGGGAACCTTCTGTTACAAAGTAATGCCATTCGGACTGAAGAATGCTGGTGCAACGTACCAAAGGGCAATGGTCGCATTATTCCATGATATGATGCATAAGGAAATAGAGGTTTACGTGGATGACATGATTGCAAAATCCAAGACTGAAGAAGAGCATATCGTCAATCTGCAAAAACTCTTCGAACGTCTCAGGAAGTTCAAACTCAGATTAAACCCTGCCAAATGCACTTTCGGTGTAAGATCGGGAAAGCTGTTGGGTTTCATAGTCAGTCAGAGGGGAATAGAAGTAGATCCAGCCAAAGTACGAGCAATACTAGAAATGCCGGCACCGAGCACTGAAAAAGAAGCTCGTGGTTTCCTGGGAAGATTGAACTACATCTCTAGGTTCATATCGCAGCTAACATCTACATGCGAGCCTATCTTCAAGCTTTTGTGCAAAAACCAAGAAACCAAGTGGAATGATAATTGCCAAGAAGCCTTTGAAAAGATCAAGAGGTACCTCCAAAATCCACCGATTCTGATGCCGCCTGTGCAGGGTAGACCTCTCATCCTGTATCTAACAGTGCTAGACAAATCAATGGATTGTGTACTGGGGCAACATGATGAATCCGGAAAGAAGGAACATGCCATCTACTATCTAAGCAAGAAATTCACCGAGTGCGAGACAAGATACTCATTGTTGGAAAGAACGTGTTGTGCTCTGGCCTGGGCTGCACGTCGTTTGAGGCAGTATATGCTGAGCCACACGACTTGGTTGGTATCTAAAATGGACCCGGTCAAGTTTATTTTTGAAAAACCCGCTCTCACAGGGAGGATCGCTCGCTGGCAAATGCTGCTATCTGAATACGACCTTTTATATGTCACCCAAAAAGCAATCAAGGGTAGTGCATTGGCTGAGTACTTGGCACACCAGCCCATCGAAGATTACCAATCAATGCAGTGCGATTTCCCAGACGAAGATATAATGGCTCTATTCGTAGAAGGGAATCCTCCGGACAACGAAAGGTGGAGAATGTTATTCGACGGCGCTTCTAATTTATACGGGCACGGGGTCGGAGCTGTACTGATCTCTCCTGATAACCGCTTCATACCGTTTACCGCTAGACTGAGTTTCTACTGCACCAACAACATTGCAGAATATGAAGCGTGCGTCCTAGGCATCAAAGCAGCCCTTGAATGGAAAGTCAAAAGACTCGATGTATATGGGGACTCAGCTTTAGTCATCCACCAGACAAAAGGTGACTGGGAAACCAGGGATTCCAAATTAATTCCTTATCATGATCACATCCAAAAGATGGTTGAACAATTTGAAGAGATCACTTTCCATCATCTCCCTCGCGAAGAAAATCAGTTGGCCGATGCTTTGGCGACTTTGTCATCAATGTTCAACATCAATAACGACAAGAGTCTGATATTCATCCGAATCCAACATCGAGACCTACCGGCACATCATTGTGTGGCAATCGAAGAAGAGCCTGACAGTAAACCTTGGTATTACGATATCAAGCACTATATTACAAACAGAGAATATCCTCCTGGTGCCACCGAGAATGATAAGAGGACACTTAGGAGGCTGTCAATGGGTTTCTTCTTAAATGGGGAGGTGCTTTACAAGAGAAATCACGATATGGTCCTCCTCAGATGTGTAGCAGAAGAAGAAGCAGAAAGAATTATGAAAGATGTCCATGAAGGCGAGTTCGGCACCCATTCTAATGGGCACACCATGGCAAGGAAAATCCTAAGGGCTGGCTACTACTGGTTGTCAATGGAGACTGACTGCTTCAACTACGTCAGAAAATGCCACAAATGTCAAATCTATGCCGACAATATCCATGTACCACCTGCCTCTCTGAATGTCCTAACAGCACCATGGCCATTCTCAATGTGGGGAATGGATGTCATCGGTCCCATCGAACCCAAGGCATCAAACGGACATCGTTTCATTCTTGTCGCTATTGATTATTTCACCAAATGGGTCGAGGCCGCTTCTTACGCTAGTGTAACAAAGTCAGTGGTTGTCAGGTTCATAAAGAGAGATTTGATTTGCCGCTACGGTCTTCCAAATAAGATCATCACGGACAATGGGACCAACCTGAACAATAAGATGATGAGAGAGTTGTGTGACGACTTCAAAATCCAGCATCATAATTCCTCCCCATACCGTCCAAAGATGAATGGGGCAGTTGAGGCAGCAAATAAGAACATAAAGAAGATCGTGCAAAAGATGGTAGTGACCTTCAAGGACTGGCATGAAATGTTGCCCTTCGCTTTGCACGGGTATCGGACCTCTATCCGCACGTCAACAGGGGCAACACCATTCTCACTAGTATATGGGATGGAAGCAGTTCTTCCCATCGAGGTGGAAATACCCTCCCTGCGAGTGCTAATGGAAACAAAATTGGAGGAAGCAGAATGGGTTCAAGCTCGTCTGGATCAGTTGAACCTCATAGAAGAAAAGAGGGTAGTTGCTTTGTGTCATGGGCAGTTGTACCAACAAAGAATGAAAAGGGCTTATGATAAAAAAGTGCGCCCCCGCCAGTTTCAAGAAGGAGACCTCGTGCTCAAGAAGATGTTGCCTATCCAAAAGGATTCCCGTGGAAAATGGACCCCTAACTATGAAGGACCTTATGTGGTAAAGAAGGCATTCTCTGGAGGAGCATTGATTCTCACAAAAATGGACGGTGAAGACCTCCCACTCCCAGTGAACTCGGACGCAGTTAAGAAGTACTATGCCTAAAGAAATAGATAGGAAAAAGAGAAAGACGAGCCAAGCAAAAATAAGCTCGCTAGGTTGAAAACCCGAAAGGGCGACCTAGGCAAAAGTTAGAGCGACCCGGTGGACTGAAAACTCTAAAGAGCGGTCCAGGCAAAAATTAGGGTCAGAAGTTGGACTTTAAGCTACAAAGGCAGTCAATACTTCCGAAAGCTGGATAATGAATGCTCAAAGTTATGTTAATGGGCGATTGGCGTTATTACTTCAAAGATACAAACAATCAAAAGATCAGCTTTCCTTGTTTTCTTTTTCTTCTCTTTTTGTAGTTTAAACTCCCATTGTAGTTTTCAGACAGTGCGATTTTCTGCGCATTTGTTTTCATTTGAATATTAAACACTTCATTTATTCTCTCATTTTCCTATTATCGTAAAAATAACGTTCATGGTAGACGATACTGAATTGCGAAACATGTGCATGATCACAAGCATTGTAATCATTGCGAAATTTCTAAAAAACACAAAAAAAAAAGAGATGATCTCTCATAAAGTTGCAAAAAGGACAAACACATAATCACTTCAGCAAGTCTTAAATAACCCGCACTTTGGCGCCACTGCTTGAGGCAACCCTCGTATCCCACGTCAAGAGTCATGCGAGTTTGATGATGCCAGCAAAGTCAATAAAGAGCTAAAGAGAAAAGAGCAAAAGAGCGAAAAAAAAAAGGGTCAAAGGCAAAGGCCAAAAATAAAATCATTCCACATTTCATTCATCATGTCATCAATTACTTAACTACATGCACGCATGCATCATTCATTGCAAGTGTCTGTTAAGATAATTTTATTTTGTCGTTAGCACCAATTCTTCAGACCCCCAGCGGTCCTTCAGAGCCCAGGCGCTCCTTCAGACCAACAATGGTCCTTCAATCCAGATCGCACGTCGCGTTAATCGAGCAACCGACGGATCATCCGGCCCCAGGCCCTTCAGACTAGCTGTGTCCGCCTAAAAAAACACTGCACGTCCTTCGTGGTTATATCAGTTCCGGACCTGATTAACCCTAATGGCCGCTCGAAAAAGGCCACCCCCAGACCGTATCTCTAGTACCATAGCTAGAAGCGCTCCTTCAGACCCATTGGTCCTTCAGGCTTAGGCATGCCCCTCAGACCCCGACGGTCCCTCAGTCGA
Organism: Astragalus membranaceus; assembly: GCA_039519185.1. NCBI lineage: Eukaryota > Viridiplantae > Streptophyta > Magnoliopsida > Fabales > Fabaceae > Astragalus > Astragalus membranaceus. The sequence continues at coordinate 57,744,821 of CM076848.1, read as the reverse complement.
ATTCAGGTCGATGCGCCAAGCATTGATTTTTGAGCTAGACCTTCAGATCCCCAGCGGTCCCTTCAGAGCCCCAGTGCTCCTTCAGATCCCCAGCGATCCCCCAGAGCCCCGGTGCTCCCTATTTACTTTCTGTCTAAATCAGCCCAGTTTTCATAAATTTTTCAAAACAAAAAACCAAAGTACCTCAGTCTGGGCAAAATTAGTGTCTTTTCTATCTTCATTTCTATTTTCCTCGAGAAATTCGGAATCCCTCCGATTTCCTAGCAAAATATAAATAAAGAGGGGCAGCTGTAACACCCTAATTTTGTCCGATCATAATTGAGAGATTTTTTTTTTATAAAAAAAAAAATAATAATCTTTTTTATGTCATGTATTATTTTCTTGTTTTTATTGCTATGGGTTTTAATCACCAAAAATATTTTATTTAGAAGTGAAGAAATAAAAATAAGCCAAGAAGGAAGTGGGGGGGGGTCTATTAAAAATAAGGTGCTGTCATGGAAACCCAACCCAGCAAAAATGGCTAGCCCAATTCGCATGACCCAACCCAACAAAAAAAAACCACTAACCCACAACCCACAACCCATAACCCAACTCATCACAAAACCCTAATTCCCCTCCTCCTAACCCTAATTCGACTTCCCCCTTTTTACCCTAAAAGCCATCCACATTCAATCCCCCCTTAACCCAAAAATCCATCCACATTCATCCCCCAAAACCCCTCCATATTCGACCCCACCCCCCTATTATCCCATGGTCAAACCCCACCTTTCTCCCTTCCACACTCCACCTCTCCTCTTTTCTCTCAATACCACTTCCCCACACTTGCCACTTCCCCATTTTTCCCTTCCCAATACACTAAACCTCACTCTTTCCCTTTCTCTTTCCTCTCTCAAACCTACGGCTCTACCCCCTCTCTCACACCCACATTTTATTTTTTTTTTCCCCTTCACCAAACCTCTTCCACTTCAATCACTTCACACACTTCACTCTTTCCCTTTCTCTTTCCTCTCTCACACTCACGACACTCTCTCTTCTCCTCACTCTTTCCCTTTCTTTTTTTTTCCTCTCACATTCACTCATCACTTCTCCAATCCCTCTCCTACACACCCACACTCACACACTCATCTCCCTCACATGGCTCTCCTCCCCTCACGCCCCATTTCCTCTTCTCACACACACTCACGGATTTTTTCTCTCTCACACACAAACCATCATTCCCCTTCACCAACTACCTCCAAACCTTCACCCCTCCATCATATCAAATCCTTCTCAAGTCAGAAAAAAATACTGTACAAGCATGGAGCAAGTCAGAATACAATGAAGAGAAGCAAGGGCAACTTTTTTTGTATAAATAGGGTCACAGAAATTCGAAAGGGGGGAGGTTTTTTTTTGGTTTTAAGAAAAAAAAGGGGGAAAGATCTTCTAAAAAATTAGGGTTTCTCTTCTCTTCCTCCTTCCTAAATTTTTTTTTTAGTTTAAAAATTCACTTGTATTGAAGAAATTCGAAGAAGGAAATTTCTTCAACATTTCTGGATTCTTGTTGTTAAGGTACTAAAATGTAATGTTTTATGTATTATTGCTTTTTTTATTTTTTATTTTTAGCAACTGTAATTGTTCATATGAGTATTGTTTATGTTTATTATTTTTATTTTTATGCTACTTTTTTTGTTTATTATTGTTCACGTTTTTAGATATTATTGTTGTTGTTTTTTTTTTAAATTTTAGTTACTGTTTTTGTTATATAAATACTATTTGGTTTTTTTACATATTAGGTACTAATTTTCGGATTTAAAATAAACCTAAAAAAAAAGTGTTAAAAAAAATGTGTGTTCCTTTTTTATTTAGGTACTAATATTTTCGGATTAAAAGAAAGTGAAAAAAAAATGTTGTGCTTTTTTTTAATAAATTATTCTAATTTTCGGATTAAAAGAAAGTGAAAAAAAATGTTGTGCTTTTTTTAAAATAAATTATTCTAATTTTCGGATTAAATAAAAGTGATAAAAAAAATGTTGTTTTTTTAAAAAATGGTTACTAGTTTTCGGATTAAATAAAAGTGATAAAAAAAATGTTGTTTTTTTTTTAAAATGGTTACTAATTTTCGGATTTGAAATAAACCTTTTTAAAAAAAATATAATAACAAATGACCATTCTTCTAAATAAATAAAAAAAACAAGGTACCCTTTTTATTAAATAGTAACTAGGACAATCAAAAAACAAAAGAATTTTTCTTCATATCACTTGTTTAGTTTAGTTTTTTTTTAGGAAAAAAAGCGCTTCAAGAATCACGTGTTCTAGAGTAGAATAAAAAAAAAGAAATCAATCAACCGTTTTTTAGCGTCAAAACGCTAATCGCACCTTCAACGGCTGTTTCTAGCGTCAAAACGCTATTCACACCTCCTTTTTTAATACAACTCCTTTATTATTTGCACCCCCCCTTTTTATCACCTATTCCGCTTTTATTCACAACGTGATGCTTCCGAACCGTTCTTTTTTTCTTTCTTTCGAATAATCAAATTCGCGTAAAAAAAAAATAGGTTGTTACTAGTGGTCACTCTGAGCCTTGCTTGTTTGACCGTTAGGACTAACCTTCCTTTTTTCACAGCGGATTAGTAGCGGTGATCACTCTGAGGTTACTCGTTTGATCATCGCAAACATCCGCCTAAACTTCTTTTTAGTTAATAAAGTATAAACATAATTTGACTCATTTTTATCACGCTTCCCGGTAAGCACGTTGTCAAACGAACAAACGCTCAATCACAAACCGGGTATTTACAACAGTCACTCTGGGCTTAGCTCGTTTGACGCTGTGAATACTTTCTTTTTCGAATAAAGTCGTTAGTGGTGACCACTCTGGATTTATCTGCTTGGTCACCGTGAACGGCCTCCCGCTTTCGCAAAGTTTTCAATAATTAAAAAACACCAACACACAAATATTTTCTACCCAAGAACTACGTAGCTTTGATTTCTCCATCGCACCCGGAGATACGTAGGAGCGGGGGGCCCACTCCTGTCAAGCGCAAAAAACTAAAATTTTTATTAAGTCTTCCTTTCCGTTTTTTTGCAAATAACAAAAAGGGTAAATTAAAATGTTTTCTTTAAACTAATTTTTCTACACATTAAATTAAAAGGTAACCTTTTTAGGATGTTGCGGGGTGCTAGTACCTTCCCCGCACTTAATCGACCCCCGAACCCAAAAACAAAAGGTTTTTTCAATGTTTTCCCTAAAAATAAATATTGATGGCGGCTCCATTGTTCAAAAGCAACGAAGGATCCCTCCTCTGGATTCTTCGGTCGCTACAGGTCGAAATTGGCGGGCTTTCTTTCTTGGTAGTTTTGTGGTCTATAGCCTGGGTTGACTTGGTGAGGTGGGGCTTGTGGTGTTTGAGTAGGTATTTGTAAAGTCTGTCGGGGGTTGTTGTAGGGAGGCTTTCCTGATCCAGAGATGGCATTGGTTTCTCCGTCTTTCTTTTTAGGGAAACCTGGGAAGGGCCTTTTCTGATTGCTGGTTCCAGCGGAGCTATATGCAATCTTCCCGTTTCTCCATCCATTCTCTAATCTTTCCCCGATGACGATCATATCTGAAAAGTTCGAAGACACGCTCCCAATCAACCTGTCGTAGAAAGGTGATTGAAGAGTATCCATGAACATTGATACCATCTCTTTTTCTAACAAAGGTGGTACCACCTGTGCAGCCAAACCTCTCCAGCGTTGGGCATATTCTTTGAAGGACTCATTGTCTCTCTTCGTCATGCTCTGCAGCTGTGTTCTATCGGGAGCCATGTCAATGTTATATTTGTATTGCCTCAAAAATGCATCGGCTAGGTCTTTCCAGCATCTGATATGTGCACGTTCTAATTGCATGTACCAGCTCGAAGCTGCCCCAGACAGACTATCTTGGAAGTAGTGGATGAGCAATTTGTCGTCGTGAGCAAACGCCGCCATCCTCCTACAGTACATGGTTAAGTGGCTTACAGGGCAAGTCGACCCTCTGTATTTGTCGAAGTCTGGCACCTTAAATTTTGGAGGGATTACTACGTTAGGGACGAGGCACAAGTCATAAGCATCTCTCGCACCAACATTGGATCCCTCGACTGCTCTCAACCTTTCCTCAAGGATTTGTAGTTTGTCTTTGGCTTGAGGGTTCTTCATAGAGTAATTGTGAGGGAGCCCACTCATACCATAGTAAGGATGAATCATCGGAACTATGGCTGGGTTCACATTTGGGGTATGTGAATGAGTGGGATTCCTGAGGTTGGAACCCTGAGCTTGAGCGTCAACTATCGGCGGTGGAGGGCAGCCAAGTGGGAGTCTTTGTGGTATGACGACGGGGGTCGGGTTTTGTACTTGTGGTGCCCCCGGATTACCATCGTGACCCGTTGGTGTAAGCTGTTGTTGGCCCACGACTCCTGAGGGACCGTCTTCTGGACTAGCATTGACTGTCGGAGGTGTGTAACCTTGTGGAAGTCCGTAAGGAGGCCATATGTAACCCTGGTCATTAGTCCCAGTGGGGGGCACTGTATGCGGGATCCCGAGTCCATTGGGAGGAGGAGGGTTGGTAACTTGATTTTCCGTGTTCCCAGCGGAGACATCTTCACTTGTGTCTTTGTCCCTTAAAGCTTGTAAGACCTTTAAGATTTCAGCCATCTGTTCTTTCATCCCATCTATTTCTGCCCTAAACTCTTGATTGCCTAGGTCTTGAGGTGGATTGCCTTGATCCGGGATATCTTGAGGCGGATTGTCCTGGTTTTCTTCCATGTTTCTGGCCTGAGAACGAGTCCAATAGCGATGTTGACGCACCAGCTTGTCTTTTACTCTCTGTTGGTGGGACACATGGTATGAGTATATGTATGAGTATATGAATGGATGAAAATGCGAATGATGCATGTGTGCATGAGTCTTATTGTTTTAGGTCGGGAATTGCAAGCGCATCCTGATTTTGTCATAAGTACACAAATTAAAGTTCCACAATATTTTCAAGATAAGGGATCAGCAGGTGAGACAAACAAACTTCATTGATGGAGGAAAGTACAACATTTTGGAAGTAAAACTTTGAAAAGAAAAGTACAATGTTCTTTAAATTTCACTCAAATACATATGGCTTTCATTTTTCCACTCCTCCCTCTTTTTCTACTAGTAGTGCTGCCAGCCTTCTCCCGGAGTTCGGCAATCAGAACCTCGCAAAACTCCATGAATTTGGAAACTTGGACCGGGGTGTTAAACGGGTGCATTGCCGTGTTAGCCTCCTTTAGACGTTTGGGGATTCCGGTGATAGCTCGATTGGCCAGCCATGCCAACTTTGAGAATCTGTCTTTCCAGTATAAGCTTTCATTCTTCAACTCTATGAAGGCTTCATGGTTTTCTATCCTGCTGACCAACTCCACAAAGCGGTTCTCCCAATAGATGCTTTCTGTCTTCAACTAGTGGTAAACCTCCTCTTGATATCTGATATGGTCGTTCAGCTCATCAGATTTTTCATGCTCCCTTCTTAAGGCTTGTTGGTATTCTCAGAGTATCTCTTCAATGGTATCTTTATCCTGCTTGATACTTTTCACTTGCTCTTCAAACTCGACTGCCATCATCCGGGACTCTCTCTTTGATACCATTAGCAGGCTCTGTGCGGTCTTTTCAGCCATCATTGATTCTTCCCATAACTTTTTCCACTTGTATGCATCATCGATGGCTTGGTTCACTTTCAGGTTGCAACGTTTTATTTCCTCTTTCGCCCCTCTTAGGTACTTTTGAACATCTAGTTTGTTCTTTTGTTCAATTTTGAGCTGCTTGCGGCTGTCTTCAATGGCCACTGACTTACTTGCGTTCTCCTCCTCCAATTTCTGGTTTTTTAGGAGCACTTTCTCTAACTCTGCCTGCAAGCCCTTCTTTTCTTCCTCGGCTTTTGACAATGCCATTTTAAGCTTATCTAAATCTTCGACAGTGAGAAGGGTAGGTTCAGGTACTTCTTCCTCAACCCATAGTGCACTTTGGTAAGGCAATCGGGTGTCTTGGATCCTCTTTTGGAGCCATTGACGAAAGGTGGTTTCCTTATCGCCGCTCCTCTTAGTAAGCTCTTGTCCCTTGCGGACGACCATATCCCACGCTTGAGAAATCTTCCGGAGCATGTCAACCTCTTTTGGGCTTCCTTCATGGAGGTAAAAAGGGATTAACATGTCTTCGGTGGGCGGATTTCGCATGGGGTACCCCAGCTGTCTTAGAGTTAGAGAAGGATTGTAATTTATGCATCCTTTTGTCCCCATGAGCGGGACGTTTTGAAAGTTTCCACATCGAAAAACTACTGCGGGCCTATCTTTCCACCATGATGGGTGCCAACGAACCTTGTATTCATGAAGGCCCCCTAGCACTTGCAACCATTCACTAGTGTTCATTGTCTTCACATCACACCCTCTGGCGTCTTCAATTGGGCCTTCTACTCTGACTTTGTTAACGAAAGCATGGGTGAGAAGCCAAACATACAAGGCGTGCAGGCAGCAGGATATCCTCTTTCCTCTTAACTCACTATGATGAGTGAAAGTACAGTAAGTGTCTGCAAGCATGGCTGGAATCGGATCCTTGAAGGATAAGAAGACGCCAATAGCTGTTGTGTCCACATATCTTTCAAGGCGTGGAAATAGGACAATGCCAAAGATAGTCAAAGCTAACACCTGCTTAAAAGGACCCCAATTTCTAGCGTCGGCGAAGGATTCCATTTGGCTTTCCAGATACTCTTGTGGGAATCCTGCAATGCCATTTCGATTTTTCTTCCGGAGCTTCAAGTTCTCTTTGCTGGTTTGTAACATTGAGGCGAGTTTCTCATCTGTGTAGTATTGTCCCTGATACTGGTAGGGTCCATTGTCTTGTTGAGGAAAGCCGAAGATCTGTGTATATTCTTCCAGGGTAGGTGCCATCTGGAAATTTTTGAAGGTGAAGCATCTTAATGAAGAGTCGTAGAACTGGCTCAAAGCGGCAATGGCCTCCGTTTGCACGTCCAATTGTAGTAACATAATAATCTTCCCATACGCTCTATCAAAAGACCTGCGCTCGATGGGCGGCAATCGACCAGCACATTCCCTTAGACTTGTCAAATTAGGCTGATTTACTATAGGGTAGTTCAGAGCTTGGATTGCTTCACAGTTTGATCCCATATCGCCTTGCTTATGACAAAACTTTCGAGCCTCTTACAATTCCCGGCAAACCTAAATGAGATGAATAGCATGCTTGTGAGGATTTTTTGTATATTATTTTTTTGAAATAAAGATGATGTATGATGAATTAAAGAATGACGTTACAGAGAAAATTTTGGTGATTTCAAATTTTGAGAAACATTAACCATGTCACATAAAATATGTAAAGGGCAAAAAGAGTAAATGGTTTTCATTATTTGATTTTTTTATTATTTTTTTTTTTGAAAGATAAAAAGTTTTTGCGATGATGCAACGGGTAGGTGAATTGCCCTTGTGTCCTAAACAGGTTAGGTCTTATATATAGGTTACGGTCTAGGGCTACTTGTGTGATCAATCTCTTAGGTGGCTCTAATCACGTCCTCACAAGGGTCTCCAGAGCTGAAATCTCTTTCGTGATATGACCCACAACGATAGCGAGCTACCTGGTGTGGTATACCACGAAAGAGCGTACTCTGGCTGAGGCTTTCATGAGAGTCAGACAGATAAAATCCAGAATGACTGTCCTAGGTTTTTTTAGACCCGGGTATAGGGCCCCGCTCAAGAGTGTGTGCAATAAACAAGTGTAATTGATGTGTGTGATATAAGCAACCTAAACTACCCATGCTGCAAAAGAAATACAGATAATAGTACAAAGGTCTTCTACCCTAAGGTTCAATAAAGCAAATAAACAGATAAATGAAATAGACGTGCTAATAGAAGGGCTAAGGGTAAATAAAGTACTAAACTAACAAATATCTACACATTTAACTAAATTAGGCTTGACCCTCTTAAATAATGTCCCCAGTGGAGTCGCCAGCTGTAGCGACCGAAAAATCCGGAGGAGGGATTCTTCGTTGTTTTTGAACAATGGAGCCGCCATCAATATTTATTTTTAGGAAAACATTGAAAAAACCTTTGTTTTTGGGTTCGGGGGTCGATTAAGTGCGGGGAAGGTACTAGCACCCCGCAACATCCTAAAAAGGTTACCTTTTAATTTAATGTGTAGAAAAATTAGTTTGAAGAAAACATTTTTTATTTACCCTTTTTATTATTTAAAAAAACGGAAAGGAAGACTTAATAAAAATTTTAGTTTTTTTGCGCTTGACAGGAGTGGGCCCCCGCTCCTACGTATCTCCGGGTGCGATGGAGAAATCAAAGCTACGTAGTTCTTGGGTAGAAAATATTTGTGTGTTGGTATTTTTTTTTATTTATTGAAAAGTTTGCGAAAACTAGAGGCCGTTCATGGTGACCAAACAGATAAATCCAGAGTGGTCACCACTAATGGCTTATTTGAAAAAGAAAGTGTTTACAGCGTTCAAACGAGCTGGGCCCAGAGTGAACGCTATAAATACCCGGTTTGCGATCGAGCGTTTTGTTCGTTTGAAAAACGCTTACTGGGAAGCGTGATTTTAAAAAAAAGGGAGTTGAGATTACGTTTGTATTTTATTAACCGAAAACTTCTTGAAGTTTAGACGGGTGTTTGCGATGATCAAACGAGTAAGTTCAGAGTGATCACCGCTACTAATCCGCTTTGGAAAAAAGAAGGTTAGCCCTATCGGTCAAACAAGCTAAGCTCAGAGTGACCATTAGAGACAACCTATTTTTTTTTAAGCGAGTTTGATTGTTTGAAAGAAAGAAAAAAAAAAACAGTTTGGAAACATTACGGTGTAAATAAAAGCGGAATGGGTAATAGTAAAAAGGGGGTGCGAGAAACAGGGATGTTGTATAAAAAATGGGGGGTGTGCTTAGTATCAGCCCAAAACAACATTGTTTGGGTTTCTGGGCCCTTGCGCAAAAGTTGGGCTGAAAGCGGGGAGTGCCCTATAACTAAAATGTGGGGGGTGCGAATAGCGGTTTGACGCTAAAAGAAAAACGATTGTTTGACCTTTCTTTGACTGATTGGTTCGTTAATTTATTTCAAAAAAACGGTTTGGGTTTGATTACTACCTACGTTAGAGAAAAAACATTCGGTGAGAAAAAGATTTGCGAGTTTATAAAGAAATATTCTCTTTTTTTGAAATAATTGTCATGGTTATGCAAAAGGTGCCTTTTGCTGTTTTTTTTTTGTTTAAAGATGTAGTGGTGTTAGCAACCAATTATTTTTTTTTAAAAAATGTTTTTTTTTTATTTACAAAAAAGGGCTTTATTTTAATCCGAAAATTACATTAATATTTAAATAAAAAAGGCAACAATTTAAATAATAAAAAACAGCAACATTTTAATATGTATAAAAACAGCAACCAAATTAAATAAAAAAAACAGCAACTAAATAAAAAAAAACAGCAATAATAAAATCTAAAAAAACATGACAGCAACAAATTTTTTTTTTAAAAAAAACAGCAACAATATTTAAATAAGAAAAACGGCAAGAATAATATCTAAAAAAAAGGAATTTACGAATTTACAGCAACAAAAATAATAAAAAAAAACAACAACAACATTAAAAAAAACAGCAATACTTATTTACATGAACAAAATTATAGCAACTAAAAAATAAAACAGCAATAATTAAATAAAATATTACATTACAATACCTTAAACAAAGAAAAATCCGGAAATGTTGAAGGAGGAATTTTTTTTTTTCAGAGAAAGGAAGAAGAGGAGAAGATTTTCGAAAAAAGAAGAAAAATGAGAGTCTAGGTTTTGTTTAGAAAAAGAGAGTTTGAGAGTTTTTTTGTTCACTGTATTCTTCTTCTCCCTTTCACAAATTTTATTTTTTTTAGTTTCAAACTCTGTTGTATTGAGGAAGCAGCCCCATACTCTGCTTCACAAGAGGATAACGCAACTATACTTTGCTTCTTCGAGCACCAAGAGATAGGTGTCGTTCCATGCATGAAGACATACCCACTTGTGCTCTTTCGATCACTCTTGTCTCCACTCCAGTCGGAGTCTGTGTAACCAAACACTTCAGCGCTATTCTTCGACTCAGACTTGCTAGGGAAGAGAATACCATAACTTTGTGTTCCCTTTATATACCTTAGTACTTTTTTTGCAGCTACTAGATGGGAGCTTTTCGGCTTCTCCATGAATCTGCTGATCATTCCGACACTAAACATAATGTCAGGTCGAGTGTTGCACAGGTACCTCAGGGATCCCGCAATCTGTTTGTAGAGGGTGGCATCTACTTCAATCCCTTCGTCATCTTTCGACAGCTTGTTGCTTGTGTCAGTTGGTGTCGAAACCTCTTTACAGTTGATCATGTCGAATCTCTTCAGGATATCAGGTGCATACTTCGACTGATGCAGAAATATTCCCTTCTTCGACTCTGTAAATTCCATTCCTAAGAAATATGATAAATGTCCTAGATCACTCATTTCGAACTCAGACATCATCACTTTCTTAAAGGCTTCGACTTCGACCTCATTGCTGTCAGTTACTAGTAGATCATCTACATACAGGAACAGTAGCAATTGAGTCGAAGTTCCATTCTTCTTAACATATACACCATGTTCATTGGTGCATCTAATGAACTTCTGAGCTAAGAGAAAACAATCAATTCTCTTGTTCCATGCCCTTGGGGCTTGCTTGAGTCCATATAGGGCCTTCTCAAGCTTGAATACCTTGTCTTCTTGTCCCTTTGACTCAAACCCAGGTGGTTGGCAAACATTAGACTTC